>LKUV01000038.1:0-439650 GCA_001414455.1 Hymenoscyphus fructigenus | reverse complement strand
GCTTGCCACTCACATACTTAAGCTCACAGGATCCGACCCCTCTTTACCTTTACTCTTCATGCAATAAAGATATAGGAATACAACCACTTATTGCATCACACTTTATGACTACCAAGTCATACCAACACAAATTGAGTACAGTCATTTCGCCAACGAGAGTGCAACACCTGTACCAGTACAACAACATTAAATCCAAAGAATTGCATGACTAGAGCCATACTTTTAAACCCTGAATTTCTAGCCAACCTCGTCTACCGTTAGTTCGAAAGAGAATGCTATCTAGTAAGAGAATCGGTAATTGCTCCGGCACCCTTCTTTCTTATTATTCGAAATAGTCTAACCTAATGAATAGGTATTACCCGAGAAGGCTTAGAAGAATCAAAACGCGGCTTCTTATTTCTCCCGACTCTTCTGGGTATAATTATACGAGAACATTTTATATAATATAAGAAGAGTGTTGAAGAGTAATGGCCAACGTTCCTACAACACATGGCACGCAGTCAAACCACGCATCCAATGATATCCCGCGGTGAAGTAACAGCAAACTATCCAATCAAAAAAGTAAACTCGAACTTGGCCAGACTACCAGAGCGATTCCTAAGACAAGTATCGAATATCCACGAAATTTCTACAACCGAAACCAAAAATGAGTCTCTGGGGAAAGCTCGAGAACACAGTGCTGAGGAGCTACTCTCAAGGTTAGTTATTACACTATCTTCTGTTGGGATAAGCTAACAATGCAAAAGTAGAAGACATGGAAGAAAACATGGCAGATGATTGGGATAAGAAATCACACTTATGGGAGCGAATATACACAGAGATTTCACTTAAGAATTCAAATTAGAAACCGTTATAACAACATCCCATGCTGTGATTCATTCAAACAAATACATATATGTACCACACCAACTGAAAGCCGTGAATAGTTAACAAGAGATTACTCATTATATCATCAAAACCAAGAGAAGAAGATTTACTAACCAATTTCGCCACTTCTCAAGGCTCATCTGAATAACCTTCACCTCGTCCACTTCAAGACATTCAAGCCTTTATCTACAGTCAGAGACGCGAGTACAACCAAGCCCCACTAATCCAACAATAAGATCAACTCGTCAACCACTCAGCCCCTTGACCCCTATCCATAAACTCAAAAGTAAACAAAGGAACCAAAAATAGCCGCCACAAAACCATGGCACCCCAGTTCTCAATAGTCACAAATTCAAAGCAAAGAAGAATCAAACTTTCAGTTCAAGGAAGTTTTATTTTTATATTCTCCCTTTCACACAGCCCCCAGAAAAAGAGAAGAATTATAGAGACTACCCCCAATATTCAAGGGGGAGATCCCATTCCATTCTCCCCCCCCCCAAACTTCCTTCTCATCCCTCTTCCTTCGGTTTTAGGGAAGGAAAAACAAAAAAACTTAGATACTCATTACATTGATACAAAGCGAGGTTTGCGGAGAATTTTCAAAGAATTATTTGAAAATAAAATATCCAGCGAAGAACCTCCAAATGTGCGGAAGAAAAGTTAGTAGAAAGAAGAAAAATTGGCTGAAAGAAAAATTTCGAAAACGCCACTGATGCAAAAATATTTCAACCCCCTTTCCTTGACCCTTGGTGTCGATATCATCTCATATCGAATCGACTTTCATCGAAGCTTTCTAACGCCACAGCAATGCTGTTTGTAATTTCCTTCCTCCTTTCATGAACCCCCCCCCCCCCCGCGTCCCGTATTATTCCGAAAAAATCACGAAAAACTTGAACGCCCGAAACAAAAAAAATTCAAATGCCGGAAGATGATTCTCCGTGCCAATCCAACCAAATTCATCATCGGCGAATATTGTGTGGTATCATATAAGGCGCGTATCGTACCCCCTTCTTTCGCTCGCTCGCTAGATACAATTAAAACGTTTCCCAACAGAGTCATGGGGAAAATGAGTGATTTTGAGGTCGTCTATGTATGTAAATGACCGGAAAATGAGATGAATTCGTTCAGATGCTGAGCATAAAACCGACAAGTACATCATAAGAAATCGTCGATTGATCGAATAATTGGTGCTTCACCCTTGGTTGGAGGACTACGAGGATCCTCGTCGACGGCAAGGGACATTCGCTGGGGCGGAGGGGGAGATGGAAAGAATGATGAACGTGGAAACTCCATGACCCGAGGGGAGAATAGGGCTGGTGTGGGTGGAACTTCTGGAACAGATGCTCCTCCAAAGCCAAAGCCAAGTAGTGGGTTTTGAGTCATCTCAGTAACACGTGGTGACATGAGTGCTTCCCAGTCACTCTCTGGATTAGATTCTTGGCGAAACCGCGGTTGACTGTCTAATAAAGTGCTGGTAAATCCAAAGTCGAAATCTGAAAACCTAGAGACAGCCGAATCACTAGCAGGCACCTCTCTAGTCTCCTTGGCATTGGCAATAACAGCATCTCTAGCTGTCGCGCTTGGAGTCGAGTTACCTCGAACACGGGATGGGGTGGTCGGTGGTTCGGAGATATCTGCTGATAGCGTTGGGCGATGCTTGACGGCAGGTTTTCGAACAGCTGTGGACTTCTCGTTCCTCTTCTGGTCAATGACCTTCTTGAAGTCGTTCAACGAAAATAGAAGGGACATGTTAGGATTGACCCATTTAGATTTCTCCTGTGCCCTTGCATACGCTTCTGTTGCTCCCAGATCCGGGTTGATATACATGCCATAAGCAATGATAAGAGTAGCCGAACGACTTGCTCCTTGTTGACAGTGGACCAACACCTTTTTACCCTCCTTTACTCGTGAATCAATCGTTTCGCATAGGCCCCAAAGCTCGTCCTTCACATCCGTATTATGGTCCCAAGGTACGTGAATATACTCTGGTTGGCGAGATTCGGTTGAGGCCTTCGGGGTTGTTGGTGAAGAATCCGTAGATGATGGCTGTACCTCAAAAGCCGTTCTAAACGAAAACATGGATGCCCCTGTGTCGGGAGGTATATCGTCGGATGAATTGCTGGGCTTTGGGTTATAAGTAAGGTTGGTGTATGTAATGGATTCCTCTCTGTCCTTCTCTTGTTGGGCTTTTTCTTCTGCTACTTTGAATGGATTTTTTACTTCCCGAGCAACATTTATGATCACATCAAATTCTCTGGCTTCTTCGACCTTTGGCTCTAAGTAGAGATGGACACTAGGTTCGTACATTAAAATTGGGCCTTCTGGGTAGGAAGGTGATTTGGCGTCTTCTCCAGAATGAGGTCGGTCGAAACTATCCCCTCCAACTGTTACACCAGGTATCCTCGTCGCCATCTGAACTCCCGCTGGAGCCTCTTGGTTTTCGTCTTCTTCTATAGTGAATGTGTTTGTCGCCATGTTGGATTCTTTGAATCTAGATGGTCCGAGACCTTTCCGCTCCCCTCCTAATGTCATACCTCCGCTTGGGCCAAATCCAGGAGTGATGAGCATTTGTGGAGACGAAACCGAATGTTTTAACCCCCTTCTCTGTAGCATCGATGGCAATCTTGGAGATGCGAGACCCTCACCCACGTTTGCGTTCGTGGCACTGGTATTTAAACTTAACAGACTGGGCTTTTTTCTTGGCTTCAGTGGCGGGGGCTTGATGAATGAAGGCGAAGATGGTTCCGAGGCTTGGAAATGTTCCGCGGTAGGGTTTAAATTGCCAAGATTGAGAGCAAGACTCTTTGGGTTCTTAAACTTTCTTGGTGAGGGAGATGTCATCGGCCGCCCATTAAGAGTTGGGGATTGAATGGGGTTGAGTTCAGTCATCTTTAAGTTTTGGAATGTGTCGAGTCCGAAAGATGAGCCTGCAAAAGACGATAAAGGAACTAGAGTGATCGGCGATTCGGGCGAGGAGGAAGGAGATGGATCTGATAAAGAAGATGAGTCGACCGTAGATATGGTAGTAGTTGGGGAAGAGTCTGTGGAATCTGATGCCTGGGTAGATGTGCTCTCACAATGTTGATGACCGTGAATTTGGGTGCTGTTGGAGTTGATATTACTTGTCGTCGAAGTTGAAGTATGATCTGTATTTTGTTGGGGCTGTGCTTCCTGTTCTGCCGGTCGCTGCTGTTGGTGTGTGTTTGTCGGAGCCTTCGCAGATGTTGCATTATTTGAGTCGCCCATTACTGTGGAATCCATATCATATACCGACATGAATGAAGGCATCTGGTTTTCGTACATTCTGGGACCTGACGCAGATGGCATTTTTGAAGAGCTTTGTCGCCTGTATTCTCGATTTCCTGAACTTTGAATTGCAACTCCGTCTGAACGCTGCCGCGACTTCCTTGCTTTCGATCCGCCCACCCCCAAAGTTATCGATCGTTCTATTTCTATGGACGATGAAGTGGTGGCAGCGGTGAATGACCTCTTTAAAACTCGATCGTTAGCACTTTGAATACCGCAAACTGAGGCCATGATGTGAATTGTTAGGACTAGTGAATGCGGTAGCTTGTAAGCTGTCAAGACATAATCTCTCAGTCAGATCGAAGAAGTGAAGTAGAGTCATTCGCCGTGTGTATCCTGACACTGACGGATTGCTTGAATGATTGTGGGGGAAACTCAGAGTGGAGCCTCCTGGGCAGTGAACGTGAAGGGAAGAAGAGACGAAAAGAAGGGAAGTATTTACCAACGACTATGCGGCCGCTCGGGAAAGGCCGTGTTGATGGTTTAGCGCCGTGGATGACAAGTACAGCGCGCCTAGTTATTGGAAATGCCAGCAGGATCAGGGGTGTAAACGGCGTAGACGACAACCGGAAACAAGACTGCTACGGAAAGACAACCACTGCCACGAAGGATGCACCGTCAAGTAAGTGTAGCCCGTTCGATAACCCTAAAGGCGTAGAAAAGGATGTGATGGCCGAGGCGAGGAGGAGTGCCGCGGTTTGATCGAGAACCTAAGGTCGTCCGGCGCCTGGTCGCAACGCCTGATGAAAGGAGAGAAGGGCGGCGGAAGGAGAGGAGGAGGGAGGAAGGGAGGGAGGGAAATGGAGGCGGGTGCGAGCGCAAGTTGATGAAAATCAATCTGGTGAATTGAAGGTTTCGAGGTTTCGAGGACGAAGACAGTCTCGATGTTGGCGAAGGGCTTGGGGCAGTCAGCGAGTGATCCAAAAATAGATACCTACTTTTGCGAACGGGCCTGGTGGGCCAGCATTTTTGCCGCCCAGAATGGCGAATCAGCGCAGAGGGATCCTTACCAACTTTACACCGCTGTCACTGGTTGCAACCTTTGACGAATGTTATTCCGAGAACAAAGGCAAGGTGCGCTGGCCGTGGAGAAGAAGAGGGGGTCGAGTCGGCTCGATACTGGATGAACAAAGGAGACGGAGGGGATGCTGCAGACGCTGGAGAGGGCGTTTGGGGCTGTTGTGATGAGTGTGCGTGCTCTTGTGCGACCGAGACAATCCGTACGGTAGATTCGGGTGGTGGGATTGCGAGGGGATTTGGATTCGGTGGCGCGCTGCTGTCTGCGGCTCTGCTTGGTTGACGATGTTGATATCCCGTTTGAGCCTCGAAAATGAATGGAAGGGTCGCTCCTTCTGCACCTTTATATGGGTACTAATACCAATATTATGCCTAGGCCTCCCAAGAGATGCTGTGAGGCTCTGCGCAAGATGTCCTCCCTGTTATGCCTCCTTCAAGTATCGAAGGGCGTTGTGCGGAGGGAGTCGAAGAACAAAGGGCAAGTTTGGATGGAGTAGAGGTGAAGGGCGAACGAGAGCGGAAGAGGACCGAAGTTGCGACGTTTGAACCAGCAGAGTCACAACGACACCGTTTGTAAAAATAATAAAAAGAAGACAATGATGATATTACAAGTTCATGGTGCGCGCGAGTGGGTGGTGGAGAGGAGGAGAGTAAACAAGAAAGTCCGCGAAAAGTGACGAAGACGGGAGGCACTTCTCAAAAGGGAAGGGTCGATCCCATTTTCGTCCCTCCGGGGACGGGTGTGTTGGGTGGACGGAAAACCCCAACTTTTCTCCCGATCACAACACAACCACTCAATTAAATCATACAGAAGTTGGTTCAAGTCTCAAGCATCTTCTTAACAATTTATTTGAAATTTTTATTTCTTTTTACAATCTTTTCCAGGTCAGAAAAGTCATGTTGTACAAATATGCACGGACGGACTTTTTTCAATCCCCTGCAGTATATATTTAAATTACAACCCTTCCGTAGAGGGCTTCATTCAGTCTTCCCAATTTTAATTGCCGTTTCCTACACTGAATTACAGTTCTCTGCTTTGAACTGCATTCGTGGGCTCGAAGTGGACAGAAAAAGCGGCCGTAAATAGGTACCTCACTTGTTCCAACCTTTTGAGAATGATCGAGAAATTTGTTTGTTCCAAACCTCTGAATTAATATTCTAAGTTGTTCGAAGTATTTAGGGTAATCACTTTGAATTACCTACCCTGAATAGTTGGAATAACGAGCTAGGTAAGCAGGTTCCAACCTGCTCACTGTCTGTTTTCCTGAGGTGGGGTCTCGGTGAGCTTCTAGATTCAGTGGGAACTATCATACTGGTATCAAGACTTCATGTTATTAGGCAATTTGATTCGTGACTATTGCTAGAGTCTACCCAGGTATCTCTTGTGCCATGAACTCCTTGCCTTGCCTTAGCATTCGTTGATTTGGATGAGCAAGCAAATAGCAAATGCCAGCATGTACATGCTAACCCAGAACGCCACCATATGTCTCTTAACGCTCAAAACACTCTGAAAAATGCCACATAAACCATCGCAAAATGTACTACTTTCCTCCTTGCCACAATAATACAAATGGCCATCACGCAAAGGCAATGAATGACCATCTTACCAGCACATATCGGCATCCACTTATTTGCCCTTGCCCTTGGCAGAAGCCTTTCTGCTCCTAACCTTGGACTTGTCACAGAGCATCTTGAACTCTAACTTGGGGATTTTATCGAGCACGTCGTGCTTTTCGTATGCCTCCAACAAGTGCTCACTCAAGATATCATCCACTTCCTGTGATGTGTGAGCATTATATCTCCCCAGTGAATGAATAAAAACGCAGGAAGCTTACATCAGGCCATTCCATCACATCATCTTCATCATCCATAATACCCATTGGCGCAAAAGAAGTATAGTGGTCCTCGTAGCCTTTGACAGGTGCAAATGCAGCTGATTTTCCAACGGCCGGTCGCTCCATCGTCAAAGTGATTCGCTCCAGAGATGGAAAGTCTACACAGACGTGAATATTGCAGTAAGGATGGCTATTCCAAAGCTCTTGAGCCATTCCAAGGTAACGAATCTTGGAAACGTCGTTGTCATGTAAATCCTTGAGGAGCATCGAGAGTGTGAAGTGGCACTTGCGCGTGATGGCTATTCACAGTTAGAATGCATGCAACTCTCTTTACGTGTGTTTATGCTAAAGAAATATGGCAACAAGAACAAGTTCAGGTATTTTACCACTTGAATAGAATCCAGACTCATAGTACTGAAAACCAAACTACACGTGGGAGACTTACCTTCACCAAAGTAGATGGTATCGGAAGAAAAATCAACGTAGATTCGTGGCCCCGAAGCAAACGTTGTCATCGCTAGTTGGTAACGATGAAGGGCCATTTCTCGGGACTCTGGACAGGCATGGATTACTCCTGGAATGGGGGTTGTTGAGTTGTATACCACACCACGAGGATGCTCTGAATATTTCGTAAGAAGGTTTTTGACATTGACTTGAATGATGCGTCCATCGCAACCTTTCGTAGCAAGCTCCCAGATCTTTAAGCGGATCTCTGTAGGGAGGCGGGGAAACAACTCGAAGGCTGTGAGAGGTTTGAGTGGTTTTGGAGCCGCAGCTTCAGCAGCTCTCTTCGCGGCAGCTCGCGTGACGATGGTGGCCCGCTTCTTCTGAATTGGAGGCATCCCGGCGGTACTAGACGCGATCGGGTCAAAGGTTGATGAGTGTTTTGTGAGTTGGGATTTTGAAGTTGGAGGAATCAACGCGCGCCGGAGCCCTAGTGGGTTGGAGAAAGAAGGATGTTGATGTGTTGAGGTTTGGTTTGGGTGGGAGGAAGCTTTAAGCTTAAGAGCGCGGCGCCAAGCCTTTTAGAACAGACGAGGTTGCTCCTTCCTCTTTGTATCTTCACCTCTGAAACGAAAACTTGCAGATGCTATGACCCCTCTTTTTATTGAATTGGCTATTTGATTTTGAAAAGCTGCCAAATACTAGGAGCCCTCTTATCTGAGATTGACATTCTTTGAGGGTGACCACGTCACTCTGCTGCGTTTGCCAGAGACAAACAGCCCAGCCTTTCTTCGGATGCATCCAGCTCCAACGATATCATGCTGTTTCACTGGATTTAGCTTCTTGTAAATTACTCAGAAGAGCCGATATTTTTATTGCACAATTCTTTGTAGTTAAACAATCTCCAATAGCCATCTATTATCCATTCTAGTAGTAAGCCCGAGTTTCCTATAAGTTTTCCACAGAACATTAGAAACGTACAGAACAATGACTTGAACCTGTCTTGCGAAAGAAATAGTTACTTTGGAGTGGATATTGAAGAAAGAATAAATAAGAAAACCTGAGCCAGTACCACATCCCCGTATTTTTGGAGAGAAAAGTAAAAATGGAATATACACACAAAAGAGATACTATTTAGGGGATCAGGGCAAGTTAAAAAGTCTAATGTATGGTTGATTCAAGAATGGCCTTTGAATTCTTCAAGTGTGATTTAAATAGAACCTCACTGATGCTTCAAATCCGACTCATGTTTTTCCCAAAGATTCTTACAAGCTCGATGCCCCCAATGTTCAACCCACCACTCCCCAAAGCTATCTTCAACCTGAACATCCACCTTGCTTATCCTCTCCTCTCTCTTGAGACCACATATAACACAAGGTTTAGGTGCCGTCAGACCACCAGGCTGAGACTTGACATTCATTACTTCAGTAATTTCAGGAATGGTTAAGTGTCGAGAAACATCTTTGATGCTAGTGTTGGCTACGGCGATAGCAGAACGGAGTCGACCAATTTGATCTTTCCACACCCGTACAACTTCAGCGGCTTCTCGATCTTCTCGAGTGACCTCGGCTTTATCGACACCGGTCAACTTCATGCCTCCCTTTCCTCCAGCCGCGGCAGGCCCAATTTTCATGGCTTGAGACAGAATAGTATCTCTTTTCCACCGCAATTTACGGCCCGCAACCACTCGAGCTGCTACTATGGCAATGAGTAGATAGCCACGCAAGAAATCGACAGTTCTTGGGTCAGACAATATTCTGTTCTTGAGGGAAAATGGCTGATTGACAACTCCTTTGAACAGCGTGCTTTGCGGGAGATCAAAAAATTGTGGAAATAGTGTTAAAAGAACGGATGGAGGTGGAACGTTGGTTGGTGGTGGAATATCGACCTTTTTGGGAGAGACAATTTGGTCAACAGCATCCCACCCCCAAGCGTCAGCTTCAATTCCTGACGCAGCCTTCGCGATTGTTACGGCAGGAGATTCTGGTGGAAGATCCACAAAGTCGCCCCAATCTTCGTCTGCTTGGTTTGCTGGGGCAGGAGAGTCCTGGTATTCGAATAGGTCGGGTTTGGGGGAAACAAATGTTGGCCATGCCGTTATCGGAGATCCTGATTTTGGTTTATCTGCCTCCTTAACTACTGATACCTTTCCCATAGCGAGTCCAAGCTTCCCAAATGGATTCCTCTCCTGAAAAGATGGAGACTTCGGCGCTTGGGGATATGGCAATGTACCCGTGCCCATAGAAGTTGGAGCGAGTTGCTTAGGTCTTTTGGATGGTTTCGATTCCAGTGTAGTTGCTCCAAATAGCTTATTTAAAGATTGAGAAGATGGTGGTGGCGGCGGGCTAGGCTCAGGGGCAGAAACGCTTTCGAAATCCCCAAAGTCATCGTCTTCATCCATTTCTGCGGACTCCTCGGTGGCATCAAATAGTACATCATTGCTGAAAGTATTCGTTGTTTGTACCGCAGGTTTCTGGGGTGCTGATACGGATTTTGTATTTGGCAGATTCGGTATTGATTGGAGATTATGAATATTGCTCGAGAAAAGGTCCAAGGTGGGCCTCCTGACTATTCCGACATCTTTGCGAGTCTGGAAGGAGTGGTTTGCTTGCCCATAATTTGCCGCCGGAGAAGTAAACTTCTGAGGAGGCTTCTGGGCAGGAACCGTTGCGAAATCGCCCCATATATCATCCTCGGCAGGTACGGTAGATGGCTGTGTATTGCTCGAACTTGGCTGGAAACTATTCATGCTACCCCATATATCCTCAATGGGAGCCGTTGTTTGGCTCGTGTGGGTACTCCATTGCGTGACCGCCGGGGCAGCTCGAGGGTTACTTGTTCCTCCAAGAAATGCGAGGTCATTCGAGGCGGATGTAGCATTTGTTCGGCCGTTTTGGGGGGTAGGAGCTTGATAGAAGCTATCAAACTCGGCCAGAAGATCGGCAGACATGGTGGAGAATTTTCTAGACTTGTGGAAATGCCAGACTATGAGAATAACAACTTAGCAAAATATCAAAAACATGAAATAGCGAAAGCTGGAATCCCCCTTTCAAAGCCTATTGAGCTGAGCTCACCGAGTCATCGTTCAGGACGAGCTTCACTACCGTACAAGGGTTTGTCTGCCCATTTATTCCGTGCGTTGATATACTGTAGAAGTGAACAACGTGCAAATCACGGAGTGGTGTAGCTGAGGAAGAATTGCAGCAGCTGAAGGACAGGAGATTTGTCTGGGAATCTTCGAAATCCGGCGAGGCTGTGCTTCATGTTGATTGGATTGAGATATAGACACACCCCGGTGTCTCGATATCCGACGACAGGGAATATGGCTTGGAACTGGGGGCAGGCCTGGACCATGAAACTGGTGCCCAAAAGCTTCATTATTATCTGATATCTCCCAAGGCTACTGCTGACATCTCGTATCCTTGCGGGTGCTGGGTTGAACAAAGTAGTAATGCGGTCGTTGGAGGATTCTAGGTACAACCTATCCCATCAATGTCTCCTCTCCCAACTAACTCATCTGCAGGAAACGATGGGAAGTCACACGAGGGCACGCTTCCACTCTCGAAGGGCTGAAGAAGGCGGTAAAGGCCGACGGTGACCACAGTCCTTGTGTCTCAGGTCTGCGTTCAGTATGCTGGAAGGTTGGTTTGATGAGAGGGAACACAATATGAACAGCAATTAATTATCGTAGACATTCTTACTCTTCCAAAATGTCCAAATCACGGGCTGGTCACGAGCTCTTGTTGATTCTAGAAGTGCATATACATCTCTCCGGGAGCACTTGTTGAGATACATAGAAAATCCGGATGAGGTTGGCTCAGCACTGGATCCCCTCGACGAAGATCAAAGCGTAGGTAGCTCGACGTTCCATTTGTCTTCTCCAAAATCCCATTTCGCTAATTCTTCTAGTCGCCTTGGAATACCATGCGACAGGATGAGGAGATCCGATCTGAGATTTTTCAAGATGTCGAGAGATGTATGCCCGAGGAAGAATATTTCCGTCACCCAGAAACCCAGCGAATCTTGTTAGACATATTATTTGTCTTTTGTAAGATAAATCAGGATGTGGGTTATCGACAAGGTATGCACGAAGTCTTAGCTCCTATTCTGTGGGTGATTGAGCAAGATGCAATCGATAAAGCAAGCTATGAGTCTTCGTCGATATCTGAAGCAGATGGTACCCTTCTGGAAATGTTGGACCCGACTTTCATTGAGCATGACGCTTTTACACTCCTGTCGTTAGTTATGCGTTCCGCAAAAGCATTTTATGAGCTCGGAGAACCCGACCGTAAAACAAGTGATATGAACGTAGCTCAACAGCAAGCTGCTTCCCCTATCGTGGAGAGAAGTAAGCGAATACATGAAGAATATTTGGCTCGCCTGGACCCGGAGCTGGCAACACATTTAACAAATATCGAGATTCTCCCTCAGATTTTTATAATGTGAGTTTTCTTATCTTCGCTTTGCTTGAACATGTTGCTTACAATCGCTAGACGCTGGATTAGACTTCTCTTTGGACGAGAATTCCCTTTCGATCAACTATTAGCTCTATGGGACACACTGCTTGCAGAAGACCCCGGTCTTGATCTAGTAGATATGATTTGTGTAGCCATGCTGCTGAGAATAAGATGGCAGTGTAAGACTTCTGCTCTTTTTAACCACTCTTCCTCTGAGACTTACATTTCTACAGTGATAGAGGCAAATTATTCCGTTGCCCTGATGCTTTTATTGAAGTACCCATCGCCCGCTCACCCATATGAACCACGGACTTTCGTTGATGATGCCATATATCTCAGAGACAATTTCAGTTCTTCTGGTGGGGCAACGATAATTACCAAGTATGGAGCGAAAGCCCCTAATATCAAACCATCAGACTCGCGGCCGTCAACGCCATCAAGTCGAGGGATCAGTCCATCACAAAGATTATCAAGAACCAAATCACCACTTCCTTCCCCAGCCCGATATCTTCAACAGCAAGGTGGAGTTGAAGCACTCTTCAGAGGCGCTGCGAAAGGTGTCTTGGAGCGAGGTGAACGCCTCGGGATAAACCAAGCCGTGAGAGATGCTGTTGGAGAGGTAAGGCAAAACATGCAAGGTCTTCAAGCATCGAGGAGCAATTCTACAAGAAGTGTCAGACCTTCAGAGGGGACGAGATGGTCCCTTGACGATGGGAGGTCGATTCCGACTGCGAAAGCTGCCATTTCTGCTATGAATGCTCGCAACATGCAATTGGCTCGTATGCTTGAGGGAGCCATGTCTGACTTACGAAATGTCTCTTCCAATAAAGAAAACAATAAAGAGAAGTGTGTCGAAGCTATGGATCTCGCGATTGCCAAGGTCGATTTTGTGAGGATATATTTGGAGGATGCTACTATGCCTCTACCTCCAGATTCTCCCCCACTTGCACCTTCGCCTCCTTCGGCAGAGTCTCCCAAACCACAACATAAGATGTTGGCCCAACTACCGCGAGTTATCACGCCAGAGTCCAAGCCAGTTGTGGCAACCCCACCTAAACCCGAACAAGCAAAAGTTCAAGAACCAAAGTCTCCAAGATTGGCCCCAAGTCCGTCGTTAAGTACGGCAAACCGAAAATCTCCGAGGGACAAGGAGAATATAACATCAGAAGATTCAGCAAAATTCATAGATGATCCACCTTCCCAAGCTGGGTTATTAGCAAGGCCAAGGGCGCCTGTGCCGACACGGTCGAGCATAGCACAATCGTGAGTATACCACTCCTCGCCGATTTCATTCTCTGAAGAGATTTGGTCATTGTTCTCCGTCAGCTACTTGACCGAGAATTGTGCGAAACGACATATGGTAATTGAGAGCATTATTCGAGAAGGGCTAGAAGAACGAGGAATCCGAACTGCTCTTTCTCCTAAACCTTTTTGATTCATAGCTGTAATGATCATAGAAGATTCTAAGATAGAAGGGTGTCGACAATGACCGGCCGTCTTGCCATGAAAGATATAGGCTTCAACACGAAGAAATAGAATCTCCATGCTAACGTACAAGTAGCTCATTCAGCTGGATGCTTGAACCAGACCCGCATTCAGGATCGCCTTCCAAGTCGTCGCCGCCGAAATCACCATCCCCGTTTTCCAAATCCGCTAGAAAAACAACATCAGGTCATGGACGAGAGAAAGCTGCATTCCTATTTGGTGAAGAGCCAGGAGAATCGAGTATGACAAGCACGAGGTTACCACTGTTAGGTGACGCAGATGAGGGGTTTCATCTTGGAACGATTAAAGGTGGTGACAAGAAAGCCAACGCCGAGGATGATTGATTGATGGTATTTCAGTCGATGCCATATCTTCACAATTATATTCTACAACTTCTTCGCGAGGGGAAAACTTGATTTTATCTTTCAGTGATGCTATTTTCTGGATTAGACACCGGCACGGCCTTGAATATTAGGATAGTAAGTTGGAAGGGGTGAGCCTGACCTTTCTTGTGATGTACCACATACCTCGATACGCGGTGAGGCTTCTGCAGACCTGCAGACCTGCAGACCACATGCAGTCTCCCACGCAAGGAGATGCATATTCTATCAAGATACGGACTGCAAGAGAGACAATGTTCCTCGGCGCAGAAATGCAAATTTACATTCATTCGGGTCATTCGTTCATGGTCATGGAGAGTTCCATGAGGAGAATTCCTGCCGAGGCCAACCGCCCAACCATCTGATAGGGCGATGTTCCCTGGCCTCAAGACGTCTGGACCACTACATGCCTCTTCTGCGACATGCACCCCGATTCTCTTTCTGCGGATTTTTGACCAATGGGCTTTTTCCCCCTCGGCCATGCACCCGGATCAATCCATCGATCCCGTGGCAGGGGAGGCGGCTTTTTGGACTTTGCGGTGAAGTGATTGGAGGTGGCTGGCCGAATATTGGTTGAGTATTTAAGAACCAATCGATGCAGACCTCTTTTCTCAACTGGCGGCCAGGATGAGAAGATGAGAAGATGAGAAGATGCACGCTTTGGCAATTGCATGAGCAGTGCGGCGCCGAGTGGGCAACACTGCAGCAAAGGGCCTGGAAAGGGAAGAATCGTGGGATTTTGGGGTTTTGGGGTTTTGGAGTTTGGGGAAGAAGATTGATAGTAAAGTATAGAGGAGTTTAGCACGTCCGTTTAAGAGCAAATATCAGACACATAACGGTGGTGCATAATTGGTCTAATATCTTTGGCGACCAAGCTCTGCCAAAGACTCAAAGTGAATTTGGTGCTATCGGAGCTTCCAAAGACATGTGGCCCCACTTTCCAAATATCCTCCAACGCGATAGGACGAGCGAACAGGGCAGGCTCAAACAGCAGAGTTTCTCACGCTAAAGCTGCTCATCGCGGGGTTCTCTTTCCACTTGACCACCACCACTCTCCATCTCCCTTCTCGTTCTTCTTGAACCCTCTCCACCTCCCCACCTCCCCAACCTCCTCGACTTTTCCTACCGGCCACCCCCTCGTGCTCCTTCGACCTCCTCTTCAACCTCTCCCTCTTCTCTCTTCCCAATCCTCCCATCCCCCATTCGTCTTTCTTCGCCCCACCACCTTTGACGTGTGTCGCGTCTCTTTGATCATCCTGCTACCCCCCTTCGCGACAACCTCAACACTTCCAGCCTACCCCCAATAGTAAGAAACTGACTATTCCTTCGCTCCCCTCTTTACTCTGTCTGGATTATATTGGTGTTCATCATTGTTGTCCAATTGCCAAAAATCCGCAATCGGTTTCTTTCACTGCTAACCAAGATGCTTTTTTGCAGAAAAAGTGACTGGTCATTGTCACAGCGCCCTCTCCAAACGAACCTCTATCAAAGTGATCATTCATTTGATTGCTTTACCTCTCCTTCAATCTACAAAGATCCTCCTTCCCGAAATCAGATTCACTTTCAAACATGTCTTCTCCACAAGAGAACCGCGATGCTGGATCTAACGGTGAAGAGCTCACCAACGACATGAACAACCTTAGTGTAGGCGGCGAAGAACGTTTGGGACCTGACGGTGAACCTCTCCCAAAGACTGATGAGGAGTATGCTGAGTCGCAACTCACCCTCCGCGCCATCGTCTCTTCCAAGGAAGCTGGTGTTATCATTGGTAAAGGTGGAAAGAATGTGGCCGATCTCAGAGACGAGACTGGATGCAAGGCTGGTGTTAGCAAAGTTGTTCAGGGTGTTCATGATCGGGTTTTGACCATTGCTGGAGGTTGCGATGCGATTTCCAAGGCATACTCTATTGTAGCCAAGGCTCTTCTTGAGGGCGCACCACAAATGGGCATGGGCGGAGTCGTCTCTCAAAATGGCACTCATCGTAAGTCTATTTTCCTTTGTTCGAGTTTCACATTACTCGCGAAAGCTAACATTGCCACCGCAGCTATCAAGTTGTTGATCTCCCACAACCAAATGGGCACAATTATTGGCCGTCAAGGTCTTAAGATCAAGCATATTCAAGATGTTTCTGGCGTCCGCATGGTCGCGCAAAAGGAAATGCTCCCTCAATCCACCGAACGTATTGTTGAGGTTCAAGGCACCCCAGAGGGTATTCAAAAGGCTATCTGGGAGATTTGCAAGTGCTTGGTCGATGACTGGCAGCGTGGAACCGGTACCGTTCTCTACAACCCAATCGTCCGAACCCAACCCGAAGCTTCCGGCAGAATGGGCGCTCAGCCTCTTGGTGAACGCGCCAGTCCTCGCGAGTACAACAGCAACCCTCGTGTTATGCGTACTGGTAACGGTGCTGATTTCAGCGAGGGAGCACCCCGCTCTTATAACAGTCGTCGTTCCGATTCTGACGCTGGTCAACGCGGCCCTCCTACCCACGACGAGAACGGAGAGGAGCTCCAGACCCAAAACATTAGCATTCCATCCGACATGGTTGGTTGCATCATTGGTCGTGCTGGTAGCAAGATCAGTGAGATCCGCAAGACTTCTGGTGCCCGGATCAGCATTGCCAAGTCTCCTCACGACGAGACTGGAGAGCGTATGTTCACCATCATGGGCAGTGCCAAGGCAAACGAGTCTGCTCTCTACCTTCTCTATGAGAACCTCGAGGCAGAGAAGATGAGACGAAGCCAAGGTGCCTCCCAGGACTAAAACCCCACATGTACGGTTGTTGGTTGGGCTCATCAAAATTTCCTTTCATGCTGGCAAGCATTGTCTAGGTTTTTCCAGATCTGACTTGCCGCAAGGCTGATATTGATGCAATGGATTTTTCAGCAAACGATTCATCACCCTATTAATTGTTCGATATTCTCTTCTACCAAAAGCGGTCCTTTGCTTTCTTACACGATTTTTCTTTACTTTCCTTTACGGTACGGACTTTACGACGTTACGGTCATACGACACTTGCGTGGTATACTCGGGTAGCTTCCTAGCAAGTGTCCTCCCCCTTGATACTCGATCAGACGATTCGCCTTGACATTCAATTACTCGAGACACCGACCTCCTGTCTCGACATCTCTGCCAAACCGACGTCCTCTCTCGAACGAACGCACGAGAAGCGCCCTAATCTCGTCATTCATGCGGCATGACCCAATTCTCCTAAAGTCACACAACACACATCACATGCTCATTTCCACTCAACTACCACGACCCGACGAATCCACTCGCCCTCACTCCCTCACCCACACTACATCACCCAGTACCCAACCCTGTTCATTGACCTGGAGGTTTTTGACCGGTCATATCAATCGATCTTGTTGGCGATGTAGGTAGATTAGGCA
The DNA here is from genome assembly GCA_001414455.1 of Hymenoscyphus fructigenus. Lineage (NCBI taxonomy): Eukaryota > Fungi > Ascomycota > Leotiomycetes > Helotiales > Helotiaceae > Hymenoscyphus > Hymenoscyphus fructigenus. Next base: position 422,467 of record LKUV01000038.1, on the reverse strand, counting down.
ATAGAGCATTGAAAATAATCCACCTGTGTTTACCCAGTGATTGTGAATTTGTAGTTGCAGTGATTTATAATTTTGTTTCCAATGACCACCCACACTCAACATGCTAAACCAAAATTTCCCCACGACACTTCAAGCAGTAAGCCGACCCATATATATCCAAATGCGTCTCGATGCTCTAACAACAGATGTGCCTCCCACGCCAATATTTCCTTCAAGCCAACCAACCTCATCTATAAACGCCAAAACGCTCCCCCTCTACCCCACACTTTTTCGCACCCCCCACTTCCTTAACCTCGCCCACCTTGGTAATCGGCACCCCCAGCTTTTCGTAACCTGACCACGATGTCTTTCTCATCCAGATCGCCCTTATCCCTGGCGTCTACTTGGAAGGAGTGGTGGGCTAGGACGCGCTTGACCTCGCCGGACTCGATGCTTACGCGGGCTTTGCGCATGATCTTGGTGCCTTCGCCGATCCAGACTACGACTATGAATTTTACGCGGGTGGATTCGGTGTCGTTTGCGTACTCTACTCGGACGTATGCGTACTGGGGATAGTTAGTTTTATGTTAAGGGGAAGGTGAAAGGGGGTTTTGTGGGGGAATGGGGGGTCAGGGGGTTAGAGGGGGGATTTGGGGAGGTTACCTGAGCTTGGGACGGATCCAATTTCTCTGCCAATTCTGTTAATCCACCGGTTCCTGTTTCGCTGAGGAGTAGTTTGTCGCCTGTTGCTGAGGCGTAGGAGATTATTAACCAGTTTGTTTCGTCCTTGTCGGAGCGGACTTTGTCGTATGCTTCGAGGATTTCTGGGGAGTTTGCGCCGGACATTTTGGTGTTACTTGTGCGGGGTACTTTTTCGAGAAAGATGCGAGGGAATCGGATTTTGAAAGCGGAAATCGGAGGTTTATTTTGAGAGGGGGATTGGGTAGATGTGGGGTGTATTTTGGGTATGCGATTGAGTTTGAATTGGACAGTTCTTCCTCTGGGGTGTTCATGAAACTATCATGGATCTCACGGATGTACCCACAAGGTATTTTGAGAGAGTGCTAAGAATCACCGTATTCACCGCCTTCGGCAGAAATGCGGGCCTCGTACAGGAACCCTGCCTCGGCCATTGTAATTGAGATCTGGCATCGAGTAGAGAGTCTGGTGATAATTTATTGGAACTACAAGATCAACTTTGCCGCCGTTTCTCACTTTCTTTTTTCTTTCTAAATTCTTTGCATTCTGCGATTTTCAATCTTTTGAATTGACACCTTCCTTTTATTAAAACGTCATGGCGAGAACTAAACAGAGCGTGCCGATGCGCAGGGCGCCTTCATCAGAATATGTCCAAGGTGAAGCGCATGGAACTCCAAGTCGAAGTCCTAGAAACATGGACAAGGAAAAGGCAGTAGAGGGTGTGGCAAATGGACAGGCCAATGGGAATATCCTCAAACCTGCAGTGTCGGCGACAAAGGAAGCTGGCGCATTGCAATTTATTATAGCTGTTGGAGGAATCTATGGGTCATTGTAAGTATATCTTCAAACCCCAATGAACAGTTTCTAACTTCCAACACAGTCTTACCTGGGCCCTCCTACAAGAACGACTTACCACCACTCCATACGGCGACATCTCCAACCCCGAGAAATTCAAATTCCCCGTCTTCCTCAATACCGTCCAATCCCTCTTCGCGGCCCTCACTGGGTACATGTATCTCCGATTCGACACGAAATCCGGCTCCTCCCCAGCCCCAGTCTTCCCCAACCGCCGCATATTCGTCCCCCTCCTCCTCGTAGCCATAACCTCCTCGCTAGCCTCCCCCTTCGGCTATGCCTCCCTCGCCCACATCGACTACATAACCTTTATCCTCGCCAAATCCTGCAAACTCCTACCCGTAATGTTCCTCCACATAACGATATTCCAAAAGCGCTATCCCTTATACAAATACCTCGTCGTCTTAGCCGTCACCTCTGGCGTAGCTGTCTTCACCCTCCACGCGGGCTCGGGGAAATCCAAACCTTCAAAAGCAGCTCTTAACCCGGATCGCAATGGGACGTGGGGATTATTACTGCTTGGGATTAATCTGCTTTTTGATGGGTTGACGAATACGACTCAGGATTATATTTTCCAGACTTTCCAACCATACAAGGGACCGCAAATGATGTGTGCGAATAATATCATCTCGACAGCTTTGACGCTCTCTTATTTGGGGCTTTCGCCGTATATTGTGCATACGGGGATTGGAGAGTATCTTGGGATGGATTTGAGTTCCGGAGGTGGTGGGGAGTTTGCTGCTGCGTGGGGGTTTATGAGTAGACATCCGGGGGTTTGGTATGATGTTTTGGGTTTTGCGGTTTGTGGTGCTGTTGGGCAGGTGTTTATTTGTGAGTTTTTTTCCTTTCCTTTTTCCTCCTGGTTCTATTTTCTAACATTTTTAGTCTACACCTTGGCAACTTTCTCCTCTCTCCTTTTGGTTACCATCACCGTCACCCGTAAGATGCTCACTATGATCCTTTCCGTGATGTGGTTTGGGCATCATCTGGTGGGCAGACAATGGATGGGAGTTGGACTTGTGTTTGGTGGTATTGGTGCTGAGGGGTTGATTACCAGAAGGGAAAAGCTGGCTAAGGAGAAGACCAAGGCTATTGAGTCTAAGAAGGAGCTTTGAGGTAGTTTAGTTTTGAAAGTTGGAAGGAGAGGGTTGAATAGAAGTTGGGGAAAGTATTCATTGGGCATTTATATGGCGTGGACAAGGCGTTTTCCGAATTTGGGAGGAAGAGGACCTATCATACGTAGGTACCGAAACATCGATCCCTTTTTGCCTCTTGGGTTTTGAGAGGAGAAATAGAAAACTAGATTTTTCAAAAGTTTATTTTGGACTCCTTTGTGATTCCAACTAGAATCTCAGGGCACGAAAGTATCGAAGGTTTAAAGGAGTGGAAGTACTCTTTGAAGTTATGCTGAGGCTTCGGTATTACTTACTCATTGTGCGACTCTCAAATCGCAAGGTATGCTACGGCGTGGATTTAAGCGGCGGTTTCCACGCCACAGAAGGGCTGGAACGACTGGAAGAAGCACATCTTGAGATACATTCCCCGAGAACACTCTGATAGTTCTTGTATGTCGCAAATGCGTTACTCACAACTGCTCTACTGCTAATAAACCATGTGCGCTTCAATATCGCCGCCGGCCCAGGAGTTTGGTTTAGCGCTTGTTGGCAGTAATCAATTGCAAGTCAAAGACTACACATCGAATGGAGTCAGTAAAGCATACCTGCTGCCTCTCGATCACCGGCTAGGCAACAAAGAAGGTGTCTTCGATACTGGTGGTGTCAATTTCTCACGCAGCGCCCGAGACATTAGCTTGGTTGGCAATATCTTGCACGCGAAATTATCGACCAGCGGTGGAGTTTGGTGGGATGACCAAATGGCAATTGATATTGAGATTCCGCCAACATCGAGTACAAATACCTCTACTACACCATCTATCAAGTTTCGTCGATGTGACTTTATGCGACTGAAGCTATGCCGCAATCTCAGGCTCATCGACAGTTTTTTTGTTGCCGCAGAATGTCTCCAAACGGATCACACCTACAAAGAAACTTATCTTGATCTTAACTCAATTCTCGGGCGTCGAAACGGAGCCTTTGATAAACACGGAGCAAACTTCTCAAAGACAGCCAAAAATGTCGAGTTAGTTGGTGCGACCTTGTATGCAGATTTGCGGTGCAATGATGGGACAATGCAACGAGCTTCAATAAATTTAACGAATATCCTGCAATTCAAGGCAGGCGCTGTAATGCCTCTTAGAGACATTAAACAAGAGGATATTGACCTTGAAGTCCTCCGAGATGAAGGCTATGGTCCAACCTGGTTGATGAATGCTCGAAATATACGCCTCTTGAACTACCGACAGAAACGAAGATGGCATCTCATTGCAGACTGTTTCACACCTAACGGTATTCATGAATCCCTTCTGACGATGAGTGACATTGTGGGCCCTCATGTTGATCAAATGTTCTGCTTTCCAATTTACGCCGGTATTTTGATACCGGAAGCAGCTCGAGCGACCCAACTCCAAAATGGTATTTTGACTGCTAGCTTCAAAGACCCCCATGAAGGGTCCGAAGATTGGTTGCAACAGTCTATAGATCTGAGACAGATAGTGAGTAACGAGGGGGGGTTGCTAATTATGTAAGTTAAATCAACTTTCGAGCCGGTACCAACTAACTTTACACCAGAAAACGGTCCGGTTCAAATTGTTACGGCTGCGGGGGCTTGTTCTATGCGGACACTCTTTATACCCCTTCATCAGGATGCCGCATGGGTATCAACATATCTATAGTCAAATCGACTCGAAAAGGCTGTGCATTATGTAAACTAATTCATGGCACAATCGAGGCATATGCACCAAAAGCCGACTCTCACGAAGTCTGGATTGAGATAGCTGCCGCCTCCGGCTTGTTCAGCCATACACAAAAGAGAGCCGTAGAGCTCGTTATTAGAGGGAGCGGGAGCAAGCACAAATTACAAAACCTCCTGGGGAGAAATACAAAGACACCTCCGACAGAGATTCGCTGTACAATACTTCTCGAACTTGAAGGGTCCTCCAATGAAAGCGCAGACAATGGTAAAGCGACCGAGGTTCCAAGACAGTTCCGGACATTGGCTCAAAACACAAGGGATAAATGCTGGCTGGAACCCAATAGACGTTGGCCTCTGATTCAAGAATGGATTAAGATTTGTTCGACTGAACACACCGGTTGCCAAAGCGGAGTTAATCCAAATCCAAAACTGCCCTCACGCTACCTGGATATCGGAACCAGTGAACGAGATAAAATAAAGGTTGCCAGCTCGAACGGAGAGTATGGAACTTATGCATGCTTGAGTCACTGTTGGGGCGGCAAGAATGCCTGTACTTTGAATGTTAAGACAAAGGCTCAATTCTCAAAAGCAATACCTCTGCACGTTCTACCACCTGTCTTTGCAAATGCAGTTTCGGTCTGTAGAAGACTCGGACTTAGACGTCTTTGGGTCGACTCACTCTGTATTCAACAAGATAGCAAGGAAGACTGGTTTCGTGAGTCGCAAGAGATGGGCAAATACTACTCTAACTGTACGGTATGTGTTGCTGCAACTAGCTCATCTAGCTCTTCAATAAGCTTCAATATCGCAGACAGACCAACAGTAGTTCGTTCAGCGGCAGTGGATCTGAAAAGTGGTCCTTTCAATCTTCTTTCATATCCGACGGAACTGACGAAAAAGTGGCCACACTTCGTTCATGCATACGAGTGGGAAATCCTATTGAAAAAATTCCCTCTTCTCAGCCGCGCGTGGGTTCTACAAGAAAGGTTACTTTCCCCGCGGGTGTTACATTTTTGCGGGACTGAGGTTGTCTTTGAATGCGCTGAGATGGTGGCTTGTGAGTGCGGTGAAGTAAAGGATGATTTGATCAAAAGTGGCCTAGGGGTTCCGATGGATTTGAGAACAGTGGTACGAGGGACTACTACCTCATACGGACTTGCACACCGTCGCCAACATTTGAAAGATGCTCAATGGGACACGATTATCTCAACTTATAGCTCCTTGCAATTGACACGATATACTGATCGTCTAATCGCCCTCTCGGGTCTGGCATCGACAAAATATAAGGGAAATGAAGAGCGAACTGGTAATTCACAAAATGGGCCATCGTCAGTATACCTTGCCGGACTTTGGAAGGAGACGTTGCATAGGGATCTCGCATGGTTTGTAGGGGATACACTACTATCTCTCACAGCCAAGCACGAAAACTTCGAAACCACCGGAAGTAGTGTCGAGCGCAAATTAAAGCCGTCCGAATACCTCGCACCATCTTGGTCCTGGGCATCAGTATTAGACCCAGTCCGTTATCTCACCGAAGTCGACCAAACACCATTATTTCAAGTCATCGACACAAAAATTATCACGGCGACTGAAGATCCTTTTGGGAGTGTAAAAGAGGGTTCCTATTTACATCTAAGCGGCAAAATACTTAAAACTTCATGGGCTTTACAGTCCGGCTTGAATGGCGCTAATTCCTTTATCCTGAAAGATCTGGTCGGTAGCCAACAACTTGATAAGGAGGATGTCGTTGGTATAGTTTTCTCGCCTGATTTGGCGATAGAAAAATCCGGAGCGGACCAAGTACTTCAGAGTGTCAAACTCTATGTATTTCCAGTCGCAACAACGAAACGGATTGGGTACGCTCGTTGGTTCGCGTCTGAGTTGATTGATGTGTCGAAAAGCACACTCTGTTTGGTACTTAAGATGGTGGAGGGTGTGGAGGGAAGGGATAAGAATGTGTATCAGAGAGTTGGATTTGTGGAATATGCTAACTTTTGCAATGGCGTTAGAAATATTGATACTAATAAATATGTAGAACAGGAGTTTTTTGTTAAATAATCAAAGATATCTTCTAGTATCACTAATATATGTTGGGACCAGTGAGGGAATAAGTTCATCTATATAGGCTATAGGTTTTAACTATCCAACATCCTAGCTATAGTTTACTAATGTTAAAAATCCGATACTTGTCGATTAACGTCACTTTTTTAACAATAATAATCGTATCGGATGAGAATATATCGGTATCGCGATTTTTACGATGAATATTGTACCGGCGCCCAAGTCTAGGATTTGGGAGAGGAAATGAGTTCTCTTTGATAATTTGTTTTCTTAGTAGTGGAAATTAGTATACTCAGTTATTCAAGATATTCGAAGCGCGAGCCTAAGTAGAATGACTGTATTTATTGTTTCCGGTCAGTGCTCCCGGAGATAGAAGGTCCAGGTACACTACAATAAGGCAATTATTTCACAGATTCTAGAAACAGATAGAATGTTTATCGAAAAGCTTTGGGGGAATGGAGAGATGTTCTTTGATTGTTTGAATGAAATTGTGCTGAAAAAAACCAACCTTGGAGATGAAATGACCCTGGGTCTTTATACTCCTAACACTTGGGGAAAATAGCAAGAACTGGAAGTCTCGCTTAAAACAAAGAATTCTCTGCTAGATCAAATGGATGGATATTGAAGCCAAACAAAGACATTGTTAAACCGCGAAACATAAAAAAGTAGAAGTAAGAGAACAAAAAACTACACTCTATTCAAAACCCCCTCCAACCACCAATATTTCCCTCCGTCATTTCCACATCACCCTCCCAAATATTATTCATAACTCACAAACTAACATCCCCCCAAAAAACAATGTGCCAGTACACAGAAACCATCTATGTTTGCAGCCATGGTAACTCCACTTTCTCAAAAGAGAAATGCAAACCAACAGAAGAAAATCCTTGCATGGTAACAGAGCATGAAAACCTTGCGTTTTGCGATGTTTGTATACGACGCAGAGCAGAAGCTAGAGAACTGGCTGAGAAGAGATTTGGAGATAGAGGGGGTTTGCATTTTGGCTGGTTGAACCAAGTGAGCTCATAATTTTCATATCACTTGTGACTCATTCAATAGAGAACCTTTTCTTTTGAAAAATACTTTTCTTCTTTGTCTGTGTATTGACTTTCTTATTCTTTCCTTCTGCTATGCTATTATCCTTCTTGCGCAGGCCCTCTATCCTCAACTTCTATATTTTTGAGCGATATGAATGCCAAAAAAGAATATTTAAACACCCAGACTCAAACTCTGAATTTCCATCTCGCTAAACTGATTGATGGAGTCCCTAAACCAACACGAATGTTGTCCCTAAAATTTCCCAGCGCGATAGGAAATACACCAGAAAGCTCTCTCCTTAATCAGAGTACTAAAATAGGAGCGACCCAAACAGAAAAGAGAGTGACAATGGGATAGCAAACGATCAAAACAAAATAAGAAATGAAAAATTTAATTATCAAACGTCTCCCAAAATTTCAACTGGCATTTTTGAGAAATGAGACTTTGATATACATGATCAATGAATTCCGCCAATGGCTTCTCTTAATTGATTGACTTAACACAGGAACACGAGATTGTGTCTGGAAAAGTCATGGCAAAATAGAGCGCAGCTCGAGGGCATCGTAACAGAGTTTGGCAGGAGCTCTTATCAAATTTTGTAAATACAAGAATTGGCAGAGTAATCATAGCGTTTCGAAAGACGAGGCAAATTAAACTAAGGAAAGCCTTTTGATATGGAGTAAGCCCTTGAGAACTTTCTCTTCATCCATATTTCTTGAAGCCCTCATCAGCTTTGGCAGCCAAACCTTTGGACCCCAGACCTATGTCTGAAAAAGATATATATTGTATTATTAGCTCTTTGTAAGAGAGATCCGGGTATCGTATCAGCACATATTTCCCATTCATACAAAGCAATACAAACATCTCCAAAGACGCCCCATCCCATACCCGTAGCTTTTTCCCAGACCCAAATATCGCATACGATCAACTCGCAAATCCCAAGTACTGTCACCCTAGAGTTCCCATCATACATCTACTGCCCTCTCGTGCAATTGCCCTCAAATCAACCCTTCAACTCCATCCCCCCACCCATCAACCCAACACAATCCACATCCTCAAACCCCGGCAGAATCTCCACCTGCTCAACCTTAACCCCCTCTTTCTCCCCATTGACCATCCCCAAACTGCTCGTCCCTCCCTTCCCCTTATTCCCTGACTTCTTAATCCTAACCAACTGTCCCTTCTCTCCTCCATTAACAAGTCCCCAAACCCACCACGCCCCATACCAACTACAAATCCCCCAAGTCCAAACAAAACATCCCAGGCCGACTGTGATGAATAGTGTCGGGACGAGAAGGAGGAGCGCGAGACCGACCCAGAAGAGGACAAAGAGGATCGCGGATAGCGTGGCGAGGAATAGGATTGAGAAGGAGAAGGTGAGGAAGAGGAGGAGGGGGGTTGCGGATAGGAGGATGTGTGTTGCTATGAATGACTAGGACACGAGCACAATCAGCTTCTATTTTTTTTTGGCAGAGGAGGGCCAGGAAGGAGAGGGGTGTAGAGGAGGAGGAAAGGTGAAAGGAAGAGAAAGACGAACAGTAAGAACAGGCCTCTCCTTCGCAGACCGAACGCTGGTATTCCATACTTCCCGACGCGTAGAGGGGCTCACGAAACGATCAAGCTGTTTGACGGCATAATTGATTACACCAGAAGAAGTTTCTTGGATACCCATTTTATCTCTTGTTTAGTTGTGTATGGATTTTCTGCTGTGTGCTGTAGGTCAGCTTGGTGGGTTGTTGGTGTTGGAGCTCCGATGACGAGGTTGTACTCTTTGATGAGTGAGCATCTCGCATTTTGGGCGTGGCGCCACAATGCGATTTCTTTATTCTAATCTGGCTATTTGGAGGTTAGATAACCAGATTGAATGTTTGAAATCAGTCATTATAACTTAGGAAAGCTCAAAGGCAATAATTATTTCTACTCCGGGAATCAAGTCGGTACCTCGGCAAGTGTTCAACTCAAATCTATCAAAGAGAAATTATGCAATTCTACTGCAGATTCATCAAGCAAGGACAATGAGCTTCCGTCGTCTTTCAAGAGAGTCACAAAGTAAACTACAGGAAAGTGGCATATAAATGCTCCAAATGATCACAAGCACAGCCACTTGAAGTTTGGAATGGGAATTGAATGTGGCCACAAAACGTGAAACATGATGTTCGAATATATTTGTCTAGTCATCATTTTCCCAATATGCTTCCCGGTTTTCGTCTCAATCTCCCTCTCAGCCTTTGACTCTTTCCACGTAAATTCGCTCTGAAAGTAACTGCCACACCAAGGTCCTCCCATAGCCATCCTATGATCCAGCTCTGCGATCCATCGTTCATTCTACACCCACGTCTAACAGCACACGCTATCTTGCAAACTCACAACAATAAAGGTTAAAGTGCTATCGGCATATAAATTCCTCTTCCTTCTTTGGGTATCTCAAATCTTCGTGACGCGTGAAATCTAACTTCTCCTTCACAAGCACAACCTCCCCTTGAACTGATTTCGAATTTCATGCTGATGTATGTCAATCTGAGATCTGTGCTTTCTTCTTCGCTGGTATCGTGATTTTCCAAAAATTCTTGCTCGTCCCTATTCCTCAGTCGTCTACTTCTTCAATAGCGGTGCACCATGGATGCTCCAGGACCTTCTCGATGGTTATTCGGGAATCGACATTGCGGTCTAGCATCGCGCGAATCAAGTTGACACTGTCCTCGCTCATGATATATGGTATGCGGAGATCCCGATCCAATATCTCGTCAACGTTGTAAAACGGATTTTCTTTGTAGATAATCGTATAGAGCAGGATTCCCAATGCCCAAACATCCTGCTCCTTGCCACGATATGATTTGCCGGCTAAGATCTCAGGTGCTGCGTAATCTATCTAATGTTAGCTGGTAATCGTATAAGTGGTGAATATAGACGTACCTATTGTTCCGACAAAAACATCAAATGGTCCATTTTTGATATAGGCAGCACTGCCAAAATCAATAAGTTTGATGTTTCCCTCACCATCCATGACCACATTCTCATCCTTGATATCACGATGGACAACGAAGGCCTTGGTGTGGAGGTGATGAATAGCCTTTGCGACTTGGACAAATATACTGCGACACTCATCCTCCTCCATGTTGACGCGTAGTTCGATGTAATCAAAGAGATCCATCCCTGGTAAGCCATGCGGAAGCATTTCGATATAGTAATTGACATCATCTTCGAAAAAATCATTCATCTCGACAATATTTGGATGTTTCAACCCTTCTTTCCGGAGGTAGTCGAGTACATGAATCTCCAAGGGAACAGTTCCAAGTTTTCGATCCCGAGTCCAAGTATCAACAAGAATTCGGCGTTTCGTCACATATTTGAGGACCATCTTTCGGTTGCCATCCTTCTTGCATCTGGCAAGTTTTACTTGTCCGTAAGCACCTTGGCCCATTTCCTCTAAGATAACAAAGTCATCTATGGTCTTCTTCTCCACCGGTTTGACTATTGTAGGAATTGGGTCCGCTTTCTTTTCTGATTTGGGGACCGGGGACTCGCGCCCCGTGATGAAGCGACTTGCCTTTTTCGTTGCAGCATTTAATTGTGCAGTTAACAAAGAAGCATGTGCTTTTGACTTTCGTGGCTCGGTATCAGAGTCCATATCCATAGGGCTACCAACTGCTTGACCCGGTGAAGGTTGGCCAGGGGAGGGTTGATGCATAGGGGTTTGGGCACCCGAGAGGAGAGGCGAGCCGGCTCTAAATGCGTGTCTAGACGCGTGAATGTGGCGCGAATATGTAATCCATAAAGCGTAAACAAGCTCAGTTGACTTTTCTGGTGGATGTGAATCATGGTCGCCTTCCTCATCACTCCGCTCTTCAATGACATTTTCCTCATATGTGGTTGTATGGCTGTCAGATTTGACCACTCTCAATTGTGCATCAATTTTTATTTCTGAGCCATCTCTATGTTTAGCCGGGAGGCCATCAGGCCGGAGGAAAAATGCAGCAGCATCTTCTTTGCCATCCCGCAAAGCTAAATATGCTCGTGCACGACGGAAGCTATGCTCTGGAATAACAATACCATCAACTAATTTGACCCCGTCCTCTTCAGTGAGGAGTTTCAAAATGCGATCAAAATCCGGGATGAGATCAGTTATAGGACGTCCGTCAGGTTTCTCCTGGCCAAAGAGAGCAGCTGAGAATACTGAATTCGAGCTGGTGATCTCTAAAGTCTTTGCAGAGAGAACCATAATCCCTGCGATGTGAGGAAAGCTGGAGACTTGTAAATCGGTGCTGCGTTCAACTCTTTCCACAATACAAGGAATGTTTACTCGACCAGAGTTCCGGGCTGTAAAGTATTTGCGTTTCGTTACCTCCGCATAGTCAATCTCACCTGTCCTGGAATCGATACCTTGTCGAGGTATCTTTGGTAAAAGCTTCCCAATATCCATACCAACTCGGGTAATGTCTTCGCCCCAGAGAGGGCCAGTGGAGCCAGTGATCTTGGTAACTTGGGCATCATCATTCAGAGATAGGACAGCGACATCCTCATGAATCTCCTCGAGAACCCAAATTAACCCGCCCCTCTTCTCCTTTACCCATAAGCTTGCTGATCCTGTCGCGCCATTCCTCTTCTGGATAGGAACCACGTCTCCGCAGAGAAGGACTCCTCGGGATTTGTTGCCTGGGTGAAATAAGCCACCCTTTGCGGCTTTTCCTCGTGCTACTATGCTCGAGCCTGCTCCATCGTCCGACTGAGCTCTTCGAGAGGGCTTTTGGGATTGCCTCGAGTTGGGTCTACTTAGCAGAGCTGCGGTTACACCTCCAGCTCGACCAAGAAACGAGCTAGTGGCAGGTTCTTGGGTGCGATGAGGTTCTGGTGATCTGCTTGCGGGCTTCGTATCTACCGAGTCATCAGAAGAACCCGGAGAACGTAACTTTTCTTCTAGCCATCCCCTCCTCTCTTTGCGAACTACTTCCATGATTCCCATTTTACGGACCTCTGCCTTTGTGACACCAAAGACAAGACAAGCAAGATCATTTGCAGCTAATATGGTATAGGGTGCAGTACTCTCGGTCGTAAAGATGGCCTGAGCTGCCGGGGCCCATCTAGATGAATGGCCATGTACAGCTGGACCCAGAGGGTGGAGGCCTGATAGCCCATATGCCGGACCAGCATCTCGTGCAGATTGAGGAATCGAAGGAGAAGTGAGCCCATCGTGTAAATCTCCGGCTGAAAATGGTTGTGAAAGTGTGTCCATAAGCTTGTTTTGTAGTGACAGAGGGGCAAGATCTGTATACGTTCTTTTCAAACTAGGACGTCGGGTAACAGGGGGGGATGTTTTGGTTGTCGTCTGGCTCTCATTTGTAGCGGTCCTTGAAGATGGCTCCGATTCAATCTGGAGATTTGAAGTGGTATCTTTGGGGTCACTTGCAGAAGGCACATCCTTTGAATTGTTTAGGTCATTCTCAAATCCGGGCTTTCGAAAAAGTGGTGGTGATGCGTTAGGACTTTCCATCAGTTCAGGACTTCCTGAACGTGGAAGAAAGCTTATGTCGAATGGGTTCCCGGATTCTTCAGACAACGAAGGTCCCGTCAAAGGTCCTGTCAGATGTGCTTGACCAGATCCTGCAATATTGTTTGCACCAACCAACTTTGCCCTTGCCAGTAAATCCAACATGCCTTGCATTTCTTGGTCTCCACTAACTCGCGCTTGTGCGCTGGCAATACCAGCATTTGTATTTCCCCATCCTAACTTCTGGGACATGAACTCAACCGATCTCTTCAAGACATTTTGTCGATTGTGTATAAACTCTTCTGACTGATGAGCAAACGAGAACGAGTGCAGGGACTCCGATGGGAAGCGACTCAAGTCTTCGGTAAAGTTCAAAGTAGGGGACCCGGGTCCGGAAGCAGCCATAGAGGCAGAGCGGGAGTTTGGGAACGAGGCGAGGGTCGCTGACCCAGAACGAGGTCCTATAGAGGCATTTCGTGATGAAGACTCGGAAGGGACGGTGGAAACTCGAGAGAGAGGTTGTTGTCGAATCCGCCTCAATCCAGAAGCCCCGAGACCATGCTCGTGCTCCATAACTGGTGATCTGGAGAATGTAGTCAGCCAGCCGTCACTTCCGTATCAAATTCCAACCCAGAGACATGATACATCGGGCAAGTGCCTGCTTGTGTTACCACCACAAAGCTTGTAGCTCGAACTAACCTCGACATGGAGTCATACTCCGCCGCCGCCGCCGGTATTCCTGGCAGTCCTGAACTTCCTGCATCGAAGGAAAATCGTATTCGAGCCTTTTCTGGCCCTCTTGGGTTATATGCGAGGAGGTTGCCCGTACTTCGGTTCTTGGGAATGGATAGTTCACTATGTGCCTCGCTTTTACGTCCTCGGGTTTGCTCGCCATGTGTGTCGTCGCCTGCAGTTTTATGTATTAGCTCGAGTTGTGACAGCGGGAGAGTTGATGGGCAATTCCAGGTGGGGCGGGCACTGTTTGCCAATTCGCGCTTCTGATGCCCCTCCGTGTTTGTCGCGCAGTTACACATGATGGTTGTTTTTGGAAGGAAATGGGGTGGTAATCACCATGATGAGTTTGCCCATCTGGCTCCAGCATAATTGGGTGCTGTGGGCTTCTCAGGAGAGGGTGGCAGAAGGGTAGGAACGGTAGAGAGCGAGTTGAGTTTGATGGCTTTGACGGTTGACGGTTGACCTTTTTGCTCTCCGCACAAGGGGACTAATAAATCTTTCACTTGCGACTGCCTTTGTCCCACGACAATTCTATGCTCGTCTGTATTGCACCCCGATCTCGCTCTCGGGTTTGGATAAAATGCAAGCAGGTTGCCGGGCTGCGCGGAAGGCTCAACGACGTGTAGCAGGAACTCTTGGGTGTATCAAATATTCGAGTAAGGTAGGGACCTCAGTTGTAGCGCAGTGGTGGGGCGGCGCAGTTGTGAATTTTCCTCCCTTTTTGGCGCGGTCGAGGGGGAATTTTAACAAGAAGAGGGATGAGAGGATGGGTACGTAGGTTGAGATGCGCAGGTATTGCTACAGGACGTTTTTCGCAAGGCTTGCCCAGTGGCTTGGAGGAGGGGACCGTTGCAATGCGGTGATGGTGATCAAAGGCAAGTCAATTAGGGCGGGCGCAAGGGTTTGGTTAACGGGTGTGATTTCTAGTGCAAGGCAGTGAAAGTGTCAGTCGACTTGTCAAGTAGGCGCGGGACTAACTCCGTACTTTTACTTATGATTAATCGTTCGTGACTCGAAGATTCTTGGAAGAGTCAACTTGAACCCCGCCAACAGCCCACCGAGTTTGGAACCAGGGTATGGCCAGCTAACTACATACAAGAACCTTGACAGTTTATGGCTCGAAAATGAAAGCAAATTGCACATGAGTTTTACAATTCTACATCTTGCACTGCCACAGTATTTAAATTCCACAATTAATTGCTAATTTTACGGGAAAGCCCCCGACTTCACTGCTAAGATTCCTCCGCTTTTTTTGTATAGTTTCTTCTATACATGTCAGTTCGTTACTCTCTCTCACATACACTCTCTACATGATTCATTACAAGACCTATGGACATCAAAAGCGTAAATATTGGTTTTGCCTGCATATCTTGCTTGTCGTTCTAATCTTCTAAAACAATTTAGCTTGATTGTTCCAAAACTTCTAGGTTAACATTCTAAATTGTTCCAAGTAAATAGGGTAATTACTTTGAATTGCTCTAGATAGTTGGAACAATACCAACACTACCGCTTTTTCTCGGGAAGACGAAGGGCCACATGAAAGTAGGTCCTTTTTGAACGGCAAATGCTACCTACCTAGGTATTTGTAAAATAGCCGAGTGTTTCATATCTTGATTCCCGTAGAGAGAGGGAGAGCTGCCATAAATACACATATATTTATTGTGCCAATTTAGATTTTATGCTGGAATCACTTAATAATCTCTTAGAAGGATTTGGCCAGTAGATTAGGACTGGCTTAGGTTGCTGCGCACTTCAAAATCAAGTCCAATACATTCATTCATTGTTCTCACATCTATACACTGCTCCCAAGCCTAAGATAAGTACACTTCTGAACGCCGCCAACCGTTGGGAAATAATGAGTCCAATTAAAAAGAAACCGTTTCTTCTACCGCTCAATCGTACAGCACAACAGTCTTTTACCTCGCCTTACTCGATACACCAGCACCAATAACCCCCGGTAGCTTCTCCTCGCCAATGCTAAACATCATACCGATTGCCCAGCTTACAAGTCCTATGATAACAATGGTAAATCCTGCGATCAACCAGAAAGGTCCACTAATGTCCTTCTTCTGGCATGCCGGTCCTCCGTAGTTGACCAGTCTGTATGCTTTCTTGTCGGCTGGGGCTTTCTTGTTTCCAGGGTCGCCACTGAACCAATATGTCTCGTTCATGGTAGCACACGCGCAAGTGAAGCACGCAGAACCGCCCCCATACTTCTTATAACAGGATCCATGGCCCGAGCAATCGTTGGTGAGCGTCTGGCAACTTTCGAGAGTTGAGTGGCACACCGGCTGAACGCCCTTCAAGAAAGGTGCTGCAGTTGCTGAGGAGTTTGAAGCCTGCTTTGAGACAGTGTGAGGTTGGGTCGAGGTAACAGCTGCCGTTCCCGAAATGATTTCTTCCGCCTGTCTGCGCCCAAGAGTAGATTGGGAAGCTTTCTCGTAACGTCCATATGGGTTTGAGGGCGAGTTCGAAAGGCGGGTTGATTTAGGCATAAGAATCACAACGGTGTTCATTTCCTCTTTCTTCGCCCAGCGAATAAGTCTTTCCTGAGCTGACATGAACTTCTCAAGTTTGGACTCATCCTATCAACTATTAGCCCCCAAACAAGTAAGCTATGCATGTCTCTTGTTTACCTTGTCGGAATCCAAGTCAAGATGGATGACCTTAGATTTGCCGTTCCAGCATTTCACTTCGTAAGGATTGATGGCTTCCTCGAGCGGACATTCGTGGGTCTGGCCAGCTTGTGCGTTTAAATCTGATGCGAGCTTCGAATTGGCCTTCATGGATGGTGGGTTCGAGATGAAAAATGCGGGCTCGACTGGATCCCAGGCAGATAAGAGTGATTTTGCACTCTCCGAAGGCACTCCCTCCACGATTAACACCAATTCTGGTACCTGCTCCCGCGCCTCATCGTGGAATAACGATTCCTGTGCCCCGCCGAATGTGGTGATATATGAGAGTGTGCTTTCGCTGGCAGCACCTGTTAATTCATGGTATCTTGAAGTTCCCAAACGCTGTGCGAGGACTAATCGTGTCTGTTCGGGAGTGAGCGTCGTAGGTTTCGAGGTCTGGGGGAATTGGTTCCCTTGAAAAATGTAGGCGAAGGCTTCCTCCGACGCAGAAGCTGCGCCGATCAAGAATGGGACTAGCAAGCTTGTCGAGAGCTTCATGATGGTGGTTTGGAGCTGTACGAGTAGATTGCGCACTCTCGCGGAGGTGATGATGGCGGCCTGTGAAGCTGTTACTCTCCGGAGTAAGGCTAATGAATAAGGTTAGTGCTAGTCCAAAAGGAGTTAGATCTGTACTACTCTTTCAGTTTCGAGGTTCTGCCGACAACATATGGCATTTCACGCCCGCGAGTTTCTCGATCACACGCCCAACAATTCCCTCTTTTCTTTTGTCATAGACCCTTCTTGAAATGCTCTTTTAATACTTTCCAACTCTGCACCCTCTTTGCTGCGCCCAGATACCATCTCACAACCTTTCCCGATCTTCGAGGGGCTCGCCCGCCACCAAAACATCATGTTTCGACTTACAAGACCCCGGCTGGGTATCTTTTCTCTGAGCAGAATACCCTTACGACTGGAGGCGCAGAAACAGCATGGGAAAATAGTGAACATACAAAAGGTCGATATGCGGAGGAGGCCTATAGGATTCAAGTATGCACTCCTGCTTTCATTCCAACATGTTCGCATCCTAATTCAATTAACCCTTAGGCATGTTCTCTTGTGGGGTGCTACAACTTTCGGTTGCCTATATGTCTTCGATAGATTGGTATTTGGTGCACATGTGGATGACCTAGAAGAAGAGCTACCAGAGACAACCGAAGAGGAGGAAATGGTGCGGTTCATCCCATTTCCCGGCACAACGAAGGAACTGAAGCCTCAACCGTATCGCGGCAGTGATCCAGAGTGGCAAGAATTCGTCAAGTTCAGCAAGGACAGACCATTACAAGACAGAGTGCGAGGTTTGTTACTACTATTCTAGGATTGAGGATGTGCTAATGTAGTGTAGACGAGCTCGCTCAGTATGTCCGAAAACTTGCGGAAAACCATCCCTTCTTCCAAACCAGTCGAGCTGGCAAAAACTTGAAATTAAGACGATGCTGGCTGGACGTCGATTTCCCACAGCACCCACCACCAGAATTTGTGAGATCCGGAATCGAAATCTCAGACGATGCTATTTCCTGGGTAACTGCCCCTGTGGAATCTTCCATTGTGTTCAGGAATCGTCGGATAATGCGGCCAACAGCAGTCGCGAAATCGGCCTGGGAGTTTACAAAGGTCGTATACATGGTGGAATCACAACGCATTGCTGGGATGCTTGGTATACAAACTCAACACCCACAATTGCAATCAATCGATCAATTGCTGGCCCGACAACAACAAATTATGAGGGGAACCAGCAAAGACGCACAAGGGCCCTCACAAATTCCTGGGGCGACAGGGGAATCGAAAACCTCGGTCATAAAAGTCAATGCGCCTGTGGTTGCTGGTTCTGAAGAAAAGGGTTCCAGTGATTCGGATGTTGATATTATGCAAAAGGCGAGGTTGGCAAATCAACAAAGATTCTTTGCTCCGCTTACTGCTTTCAAACAAAAGTTACAGCAAACTTGGAAGCGAACCCCAGATTACCCCCCGAGGGGTAGTATTCTAATGTCAGGGATGGTAGAGTTGGAATCCACAGCAGCATATTTCGTCTTTGACGTCAAGGCTGCTTGGGATCCAAAGGAACGAGCTTACGATCAACGGAGTATGCATCTTGTTCTGAGAAGGTTCCAGTGGAAAAAACAAGGCCCTTCGAATACGAAATGATCTTTTTGTGTTGTATTGTAAAGGCGTTGGGGGCATTGGATGGCATGGATAGTGCGTTTGGCGTTATGCTTACTCGACAGGAAACACATCGAGAGCGGATAGATATGAGTAAGATGGTTAATATTGTCAGCTACGATACCCCCTTACACCTGTGCATTGATTTTCTCGCTTGAGCATAGAGAGGTCCTTCGGATTGCATTGTACTTTTGCGAAGTCGCAATGATTTGCCTTGTCTTATAGTAAATTTAGTATTCAGCTCCTTGTGTTTTGTCTCGTTCAAGCATTGTCTTTCTTTCGTTTTGACTTTTTTTGGTCTCGCACTCACCCCAAATTTTCCGGGACCCGTCAGTTTACCTTCCTTCGTTTCCCGCAATGCTGTTTACCTGATAGTAATAGTAAGAGATCTATTCAGCACACCTTCTCTCACTACCTTTGATATTCTCGAGCAGTCGTCTATGTCCAGGGGGGTTTAGAACAACCAAAAAGATCGTATTATTGTTATGATGTGACAAGGTGGAGAGCCTAGAACATCTTTCATCTTCCAAGAACCTCTTCTATGGCTGATTTATTTGCTAGGATTGTTATTTTTAATAGTTTGTAAAACTCTCTGCGTTAAAAAACGCTATAGTATCCAAAAACAAAGTTGTATTCAAAGAGCACCCCGTGGTGAGCGTTCACTTACTGCCATTTGGAAAGTTGTTTGGCGGTACCCAGCCTGGAGCTAACCTTGCGGGGTCTCGAGGGGTCTATGCTTTGCCTCGGGGAAGACCAACCCCCAGCCACCCATTTTCTCCAGGTTTCCTTATCACCAAAACCACATTCGCAAATTACACAATCAAATCCCCGCAGAAAATGGCGATTGACTTTCCAATTGATTAGATTAACCGAGTTAATTCCTATCTAGAATGCCTCCAGGGATGCGCCTCTTCCTTTCATCGATTACCAGGTTCTATTACTGATTACAATCTTGAATCTGCACGTATTTGTGATCGTCCGCCGGAGCTAATGTAGGAACTCACCAGGGTAGCTTGAGCTCATCAACTCATTCTCTCGACTTTTTTCCTTGCTTCCCTTCCCTCTCTCTACCTCATCCACTGTCCTTGTTTTAATTCAATTCAACATGTTGTTCTCAATTCCTCTTCTCCTCAGTTTCGGTATCGTGGCAAAGGGCAATCCGCTACCCTCTCACGATGCAAAACTTGGTGCAATAGCTTCTGAATCAGGCGTGTGCTCAAATGTAGGAATCGACATGTTGAAGGATGGCGGAAACGCTGCAGATGCTGTAAGTTCTTTTTTATATCTCAACTTAACTCAAAGCTAATGATCGGATAGCTCGTAGCAACGCAGCTCTGCGTCGGAGTTATTGGGATGTATCACAGCGGCATTGGAGGGGGAGGCTTTATGACAATCCGATCCAAAAATGGAAGCTATGAGTTCATCGATTTTCGTGAAACTGCTCCGGCTGCCGCCTTCCAGGAAATGTATTCTCCCCCATTCTCGAACTCGGACGCTTCTCTTTATGGTGGGTTAGCGAGCGGGGTACCTGGGGAACTTCGTGGCTTGGAGTACCTGCATAAATCTTATGGAGTTCTTCCTTGGGCTCACGTTGTGATGCCGTCAGTAAAACTAGCTAGGCATGGCTTCAGAGTTACGGAAGACTTGGTCCGATATATGGCTGGTGCTATTAGCGGTTATAACTACCTTGCCAATGAAGAAACTTGGGCTCTGGATTTCGCCCCAAATGGAACACTGCTGGGTTTGGGAGATACCATGACTAGAAAGAGATACGCCAACACCCTCGAGAGTATCGCCGAAAGGGGCCCTGACGCTTATTACACTGGAGCAATTGCGAACAGTACAATTGTCGCTCTTCAAAAGTCCAATGGTACCATGACACTAGCTGACTTGGCCAACTACACAATTGCAAGGAGACCGACTTCAAACATCACCTATAGGGGATTCAAACTCCACACCGGAAGTGCACCTTCAAGCGGAGCCGTCGTTTTGAGTACTTTGAAAATTGTGGAGGGATATGATATGTCATCTCCTTCTGCATTGAATCTTTCCACTCACTATCTGGACGAAGCTATGCGATTTGCTTACGGGCAGCGCACTCTCCTTGGGGATGCCACATTTCTCCCAAATCTGACCAAGTATCAAGAAAACATGCTTTCTGAAAAGACTGCGGCAGAGATTAGGTCGAGAATTTTGGATACTCGCACTTTGAATGCTACAGAATATAATCCAAGTGGGTATGGGATCCTAACAGATGATGGAACGAGCGCCACGGTTGCCGCAGATAAGAGCGGCCTCACAATTGCTTGTACCTCAACTATTAATACTATTTTCGGAAGCAGAGTCATGATTCCAGAGACCGGAGTAATCATGAACAATGAAATGAATGGTACGCCCCTTTCTCACCACCCAATTTTAGATTTAGCTCACCGTTTCTGCCCCAGATTTCAGCATCCCAAACACAACCAATGCTTTTGGATACATTCCAACAGAAGCGAATTTCATTCGGCCATTCAAGAGACCACTCTCATCCATCTCTCCAACCATTGTTGAGCACGCGAACGGCACGGTCTACATTGCTCACGCCTCTGCGGGAGGGTCTCGGATCATCACCGAAATAATCCAACATTTGTGGCACACTCTTGACCAAAACATGACCTCTGCCCAAGCTCTCGCTCAGCCAAGATTACATGACCAACTCTCACCCAACACGGTATCTTTTGAGTACGGAAATGATGTGATTACTGGATATAGCAATGAGACAACAGCTTTTATGAAAAGCCTTGGAGCAAATGTGGTTTTCATAGCTCCGGGAAGTACTACCGCACAAGCATTGAGAGTATTGGGCAATGGCACTTTCGAAGCTGCTGGTGAACCAAGACAACTCAACAGTGCAGGATATGCGATCTAGGTGGAATTTGGGGAAGAAGTGAGTCCTGGCTAGCCTTGTATCGAAAACAACCTTAATCCGGATTAGGATAATGATAATGATAGTACACGAAATAGAAACACGACTATGGAGAGAATGCAATTTTCTTGTCTCAATGGATGGATTGTGATTATTCCTTGGGTTGACAGCTCTTTTACATGAAGAAGTCTTTTGTACAGTACAAGCCTTGGCTGTGCGGCTCGAGTTGCCTCTTAATACCACGAACTTAAGATGCGATATCCGGCAATGCGGACTAATCAATCTTCCTGGAAGCGGTATACCTTAATAGACACAAAAAATATCGGATGGGCTGTCATCCGCATCTTATGAGAGATCTTTACTCCCTTGGGAGGCCAATTGACAGGGCTGCCACGAGATGAAGGGGATAAATGCAATTGTTGCAACCAACATGACCACCAAAGCCAACATCTTTATATTGATGACCGATGCAGTGTGTGAGAAATATCAGACGGGGGTAAGACGAAGATTAGACCCCATAATCATAGGCTCTGCTTATTGGCCTTACTTTTCCTTTGGGGAGATGGCTTTTACTGACCGTGGAATTGGATTTCCAGTGATGACGCCGCATGGTCCATTGGTAAAGAGAACCTAGAAATAGCTACAGGCGTTTGCTGGTGATATGCACGAAGTCCCTCCGTAAGCGGGGATAATCAGGAGGGGTAGTCGTCGTCACCTGACCAACCCCCCTTCACCTCCCGCCAATGAAAGGGAAAGAGAAAGTAAATGACCGAAGCGCAGAATAGCCCTTGGCAATGATACGGCGCCTTTTGTTGCAGCGACGGCAAGAAGCAACCAAAGCGCGCTCACCAGCGCTTAGGGAATTTGTCTCTTGGTCACCGTCTTTCGCCACAGCACCAATCAGGACCCACATCACACCAGATTCACACTGCATGCAGCCGCTGACCGGGATATTTTGCCTGTCCTCCCACCCCTCAAAAAATCTCACACGAACGACTCGCTCGCCTAATCTGATGCCTGCTGCACACCGTTACCCCATGGTCTTGTTGGACCAACATGGCGCCGCTAGATATCTATTTCCAGCACGCACTTATCGCTATCCGATGCACGCTGGCCCTGCAACCTGCTGCATGTCAAAATTAACTCTTTAAACGCCAGGGCCAGACGGGTCGTGGGGTTGGCTGCGCTGGAGAACTCCTGCAGCCTCCAAGAGGGGCATGGGAGTATATATCCTGAGTGAGGTGCTCCGATTTCCTAATATGTACCGGTACAAGCGTCTTGGTATGGCTTTATCTCGACAGGTTTTCTCTATTCCTTTTCGTTGTTGATTCTGAGAGTTCCATTGAGTTGAGAACCTCTGCGTATCTGGGATATTTGCACCAACACTTTCCATTATGACTTCTAGAAATATGGCATCGAGTAGTGGTCCACCACAAGGGGGTTTGCAGTTGTTTCCACCTCCTCCAAAAAAGGCGAAGAACCCTTCGAGGAAACCAAGTACGAGGAGGAATGCTGTCGAGCCCCAATCATCTCCTCAGTCTGCGATTGACAGACCAGAATCCCGAAATTTCTCACTTCCAAATCCATCGAGACCGTTACCCCAATCACAGGCATCGAGCTCTTCACAACCACCAAATACATCCTCGCCTATCACACAACCATCCCAAGCACATGTCGCCGCTGAAATACCTCGATCACATACATCCTTTTCTGAAGCACCAACACTTGTTAGAAGCAACAGCCTCCAATCCCACTCCTCGATAGCGAAAAATGGTCTTCCTTCGTCTTCCCGAGGCGAAGAACCTGTAATGCGTTCAATATTCCCACGGTACAACCCTGAACTACCTTTAGAATATCAACCATACTTCCCTACTCAACAATCTCCAACACACATTCCAAAAACCATCATCAACCGACGACCCTACTCACCCTCGATCCATGAACAACGAACTCCAGGTACTGGTGGACTCCAATCACCAATGTCCATAGGCTCTTCCGCTGGTCGATTTCCTCAACACCTCCAGGATGAAGCAGTCATGGAACCCTCGAATGTTGAGGAACTCAAGGAATTATGGAAAGTCGCCAATGGTTGGCGAGTCTCCGCTTCTGAAGGTCGAACATTCTGTCTGAAGATGACCACCGCTGCTGAAGAACCTGTCCATACTCTCTCCGCCTCTTCTGGAACACCTTTCTACACCTTAAAAGTAATACCAACATCAACCTCCGCACAAGTATCCATGACACGACAAGATCCCAGTCGTGGCTCCCCCTCCTCAACATCATCACCTCGGATAGGCAGTTCTCTCCGTTACAAAGAAAAAGACAAGGACACAGATGTTCTGAGCACGACACTCGAAGAGCCCGCTCGTCGTCTCCCACCAAACGATGGGCTCGTTGCTCTCCTGTATCCTCGTGCTGCATCAAACATGGCACTTGACATGGTATCGAAACCCCACCGCGCAGATGGTGCAACCATCATCGCAGCCGCAGAACGAGAAGCAGGACGACTAGTATGGGATGTCGATACCGAAAAATACTACCTCGTACATCCCGCACTTCAAACACCATTCGTTGTTTCCATCTCCTCATCACCAGCTTGGTCACGGGTAGAATATACACTTGAACACCCCGAATTACCCCGGAACCTCGTACGTCTCGTTCGCGATGGTGCAGGCGGTGGATCTTTGGAAGTTGATACCAGCTCCGCTGCACGAATCGATGCCTTCTATATTGTCGATGTTGCAATTTGTGCAGTGATGCTCGTTTCAACCGAAGAAGAAAAGAAACACCATATCGAACACTTCGAGGCTCCTCCCTCGATCGCTCCTCATTCGCCTCACCTGAGTATGTCACCCGGCTCTCCAGGTCGAAGAAGTATGCTTGGAAGAAAGAAGAAGGATAAGAAGCGGGATGCTCCCAAAATGGAGGCCTTTGAACTTGATCTTGAAGATCAAAGTCAGAATAGCCTAAAGGGATTCAAAGCACCAAAGAAGCAGAAAGAAGAGAAGACACCTGGATGTTGTGGACTCCTCTGGATGCTTGTGAAGTGCCTGGTTTGGAGTGTGGCTTTAATTTTCAAGGGGATTGGAAAAACAGTCGTGTGGATATGTGGAAGAAGGAAGAAGAATTCCACTTCTTCGTGAATGAGGAAGCACACTTGTATTTAGTGGGTTTAAAAAGATTGTATATACCCTTTGGATTGACTCCTGCCTTGAATTGGGCATGCTGGAGTTCGGATGGGCACTGGATTGCATTATGATGTTTGGAAATGGTTATGGGAATGAGCAAGATCTCATGGGATGCGATAAGAACGATGATCTTAGATATTTCTAATTGAAAGGTCCAGCATGCAAAGACATGTCTGCAAAACTGAATTACACCACACCTCTATTTCTCAAAATTTTCAAATGCCAAAGGAGAATGATCTGATTGCTAGAAACGAACAAAATTTGACAGCAACATGAAAACGATACTACTGCACTGACCGTACAAAGCAAGCTATGGTAATCAGAAATCGTGGAGGCTAGAAGAATCAAGAATCTCAGTTTCTAATTCTCCAGCAAAAATCAATTTTCCAAAACAGAACTTGAGATAACAACCAAAGGTAACCCAGAAGTCTGCAGTTGAAACTTTTGACCGAGCTCAACCCACTGGGGAGGAGTTAGGCCTATGAATTAATTATCACTGGATACCAAAAAGCGAGACAATTCTGGTGATTTCTTGAGTAGAGTGCAAATGTTCAAATTTCGCACTACTTCTCAACAGAAACCAAAAAGATTCAGGTGTGTAATATCGACTTGCAAAACTCCTTTATCCCGTGCCACACGGTCTCCGGGTTTTGTACTCCTTTCCCTACAATAGATACGCCTGGCAGAAAGATGCGGTTGCTGACATGAATTGTGATTTCGATTCACACCCGTTATCTTTTCCGGTCCTTGACTTTGAACTTGACGCCAAACTTATTCGTTCCTCCCATCGTAGCTGTTTTTGCCATACCGGCTCTCTGTAACTCAAGTGCTTGTTCAGTTTGGCTCAAAGTATCCAGTCTCTCCCTCGCAACCTGTAGCCTGTGCTCCAATTTCTCCCGTTCTCTCCTCTGTAATTTTCTCAAAGTTTTCTCTTCGGGTGAAAGTGTTTCGTCTCTCTCCTCGGCAGCTTCAACTTCCCACTCGGCTTCCTGAACTCTCAGCTCCATTTCCTCCTCTCCATCGACAAACACCGTCTTCTTCCCCTCTCCTATAAACCCATCATCCTCGTCCATCTCATCTCTCGAACTCACATCCATAAGCGCAATCTTCTCCTCCAATGCCTTCACCTCCTTCGCAGCAGTATTCCTGGCCGTCCTTACATATCCCACATCCTGGGTCTTCAATAATCTCACCGTATCAACGCTCATCGCCTCGTTTCCTCTATCTCCGCTCACGGTACCGGTCCTGGTCTTTCCCATAGTCGCAGGCCCCTTTCGGGATAACATTCCAAAGTAGAACTCATCGGGATTCTTTTCGAGGACTTTTTGTTTGAGGGCTTTGAGTTTTCGTTTCTTGAGGTTATGATCTGCTGCTCGGAGGGAGTAATCCTGGATTGAGGTTAGCATGAGAAAACTAGATAATTGAATGCGGAAGACGAACCTTGTGTTTCTCTAACAGACCAAGCTTTTTGCGTTCCTCTGGTTGCCCTCTTTCGCGATGATTGCGCCTCTGGATAGCATTGCGCATGGAAGACATGATTGCGGTTTTGTTTCGATAGCAATTATACAATGATTGCTGTTCGAAACGAGACGTGTACAGTGTCAGAAGATGTTGTGTGTAGACTCGGATTTGTAGTCGGTGGAGGATGTGGGGTAGATTTTTATCTGGAGCTTTGGAAACTTTCTGAACTTTCTCAGCCTCATGCTCCGAGTATTTTGCGGGGTGTGCCAATCAATTCACACGTGACATCACTCCCCTGTCGCGGGAGCTAGACCGAGCTCGGAAGCTTCGAAAGCAAAGTTCCAGAAACGGTTCCATTTCTACAACCTCTCCCCCAGTCCTCCGTTTTGTTCACCAATATCAATTCTTGGGTACGTCTGGAACTTGGGCCTGCCTACTTAATTGATAGCAAAAATGGCACCCTCAAAATCTCCAGCGACGTCCGAACCCGAGCCAGAAGTTCCACGACTTCCTATGCCCTCACGAAATCCGTTGCCATTATCTTCAGCACAAGAGTCACAAGTGAGAGAGCTGTACCATGCGAGAGTGAGGGGATACTGCGCGGCTGAGATCAAGGGTATGTGGATTTGCCAATTGTAGTGTTGGGAGAGGTCTTCTCTCTGTGTCCGGATATACAAGTCTTGATTTGGATATACAATAGTAGTAACGATATGCTAATTCATTCCCTAATTAGTCTTCGCAGAATGTGCCCTCGGTCGTACATTCACAGCCCCCTTCAAATGCCGCGCCCAAAACCGTCTCATGAACGCATGTATGATACAACACGCCACACAATCCGAACAAGATGCCGCGCGAGAAGAATGGTTTGCCACAAGATTAAAGCGCCAACGAGACAGAGAAAAGAGGGAAGAGAGGAGGAAAGAACAAGAAAAATTTCACAGGGAGTGGTGGGGGCTGCCAGAAACCGATAGAGAGGGAGAGAAGGGGAATGAGATTCTAAGGAAAGCGGAAAGAGTGGGAGGATTTCCTAGAAGGGACGATGCTGAGGGGACACTGAGTAAGGATCGCCATCGATGATTAGATGGGAATCTGTATAAATGGCGTTTTTGGTTGCATTGCTGGTGTTGGGTTGGATTTGGAAGCGAATCGCAAGGGAACTTGCTTGTAACATAAGGAGACTACGCATATAGCGAGGTGGTTGAATCGAAATCGCCTTTCATTGTCACTATCGAGGAAATTGCCTCGAAAGTCAAATTTCAGCATATGCTGCACCTCTGGGGGGAAAGAAAGAGCTATATTAGTTGCACCTGTGATGTAGCTCTTATCTTCTAAAGTCATCCAGATGCCTTGAAGTCTTTTACTATTTATAATCACATATTACAGCGTATTTATATAGCACATCTCCACATAATTCCTCAGAAAACCAATTCAAAGTTACTTTTCCTTCTCTAGTTCCAATCTACACGGTTAGTTAAGAAACTCCCGAGGGACTCTTGCCTTTCACCTGCCTTAAGAAGCTTGGGCTTTGCTCTTCTTACTAGGAGTTGAATCAAACTTAGAATGGGAAGTCAATATTTCTTAACAATATTTTCAAGAAGATTTCCAATCTCAAAGAACATGATATCGTTTACAAAACAATGCATACATTCCAAGCTAGACACGCGATGAAAAGCCTTCTTCTGATTCTGTTTTCTGTCTTGGGGGTGTTGCTGCACAAACATCAAATAGGCTGAGGCAAACCAATTGTTGTTGGTATTAGTAGAAACATATTATATTATGGAAGAGTCATGTATCGTCTTCGCTATGTATTACGAATGTATAAGAAGGAATTGTTGAGCTTGGGCTCAAGCTCTAACCTTGTGGTGTTGTGGTGTAGTTGAAGAGTTGGTACTTGACGTAGACAATCAACACCTGGCTTGAAAAGACCTTGGTCGAGAATTCCTTTAAGTGGTCGAGGTGGTGTTGCTCCGTCTCTACTTCGAAAGCTTGGAGCCTTGTTATGGCAAGTTACCACCATCATTCTCGAAAAATGGATCCATTCATAAATTAAAACAAAGTTCTAATCCAGCTGCTATTTGTTTCCAACACATTATCCTTAGCCAGAGATTCGTAGGGCGAACGACTAGTTGCGAGTTGTCGCCACTTTCTGCCCTGTCCCCACCATCGCAAAAAAAAAACCTCGTCGAGCGATGAGAAAATAGAAGGCTTAAAAATGGGAATCCAAAGAGGGCGGTGGGGTTATACTCTAAGCTAATTTATTTTGGGTCATGGTTTAGAAAGTGGTCTTGCTAGGTAGCTCACTCGCTCCTTGCGGCTTTAAACTTCCAGGTTAGGCCGTAACAACTTACAAGTTTCAAAGGGAAAGAATGACCGGAGGATAGGCCCTCGATCAGGTCCATGGGTCGTCTCGACCCACTTCTGCTTGATACAGGGCAGTTGCCTGCAACACCTGCAGCGCGCGCTGTCATGAAGAGAATGAAGTTCCTGTTGACCATATCGATAATTTATCTGCCACAACCGACAAAGAATAAGAGAGACGGGCTTTCCTCTAAGTACACTCACTTTCGTAAATATTGTGCGCAAGGGTCTTAGGAAGCTAGATTCGTTCTCCGAGAAATTTTAGAAGAATCGGAAAACTAATTTCCCAATTCTCCTCAAAGCATTCGTACAATAGACGAAATTGTATACGTTTCTGGAGTAATGGAAGGAGGGCGTTGTACACAGAGCAAGATCAGGATTCCTACCAAGAGTCTTGGAACAGATCCAATAGGGACAATTGCGAAATGGCATGGTTTTAAGAACACTCAGCCCCGGAGAGTGGATGATCATGTCATCTGAACAACTCGTTCTCCTGAGTGTTGTCAAACTTGATATAGAGAAGGGTGGCTTACCATCACGCGTCGCCTCGAACTTAAGAGAGAAATTTATTTCTCAGAAGTTGGCTTCTACCTATTGAACCTTGCTTTTCCACTCTTCAATCCTAACTATCTAAAAAAAAAATTAATAGAGAAAGCCCCTAACAAGCAAAGATGTCCTTCCTTGGTTACTAGGGTTTTACATACTTTACTCCTTCGGAAGTGGCTCCCAGGGAAGGGTGGAAAGAGGAACGATAGTAAGGAATCAGGCATTGGAGGAATTGAATACAATTATCATAAGTTTACTCCTTTCCCTTGTTTTTTAGAACAAATAGTTGCTTACGAACCAATCCGACCATTCCTCTTAGAAATATTGTAAAAATTCGTTCCAGGAGCTGCCGTCATCTCCCCACCCGTTCCAAAATGCAACCCAGTCTCTTCTTGGGAGTCAGGTTTCTACGAGACCTAGATATTTGAGGGGGGAAAATCATTTAATTATGTTCTTTTCTCTGTCTTTTTCCGATGATTTCTTGTTTCATTGCGTTCTCCAAGTTTCGATGAATGATAAAAGTTACAGAAAGGAATTTACAGGCAGTATTCAGAAATTTGTTCTTGGGCTCTGTCTTTGATACTCTCTTATTTTGCATGAGTATTACCACAAAGTGTAGATCAAAATCGATAGGGTAGGCAATGAGGCATGAGGATGTACTATCTATTGTTGCATGTTTAGTCTGCCAGATCGCAGTCACGTAACACATGCACTCCTGAAACAGTATCACTACTCTGTCCACCGAGTAGTGTCGAATTTACTAAAGAGGAACGGTTAGAGTACTATGTTGAACCAGAAAACTCGTATCAAGTGAATGGAATCCCGATCCATACCTACAGCCACAATTGCCACCTCCATCCTTCATTTTTGTCGAAGTAGTATATAAGTATTTATCCAAATTTCGTTATTCTCACCACTCTATAATTTCTTTCTCTCCCACCCTGAGATGATTTTGCTAGATGAGCTTCTCAAACATATGAATGTAGGCTAAATGCAGAAGCTTTACACAAAGTTCTCTTCGCTTTTTCCAGGATTATGTTTTAGACACGACGTCAAGAGCTTCGGAATAGAACTCCATTAGGAAGGCATTTGTAAGTTAACAGGTATAAAACTTGCTTGAAGATGGAGGTTGGGAACAGCTGTTTGTCAAACTTATATTATGGGAACCATGTGGTGGACTGAGTGACTCAGTGAAAATATTTGGGGCTAGAACTGTTCTATATATTTATTCATGTAATACTTCTTCACATACTACATTCATATGATATATATATAGTTAGTTAGAGTAACACAGCTTGTATGTAATCTTTCATCCTAACTGTGAAGCTTTTCCTTTTGGGTGGTGGAAAAGTGAGTTATCATTTTTTAGTTTTTTAATAACTGATCTAATAGTTGCTCTGGCAGAACTGTTATTCAATCTAAAATAAAAAATCGAGTCTATTAAAAAGACTTACAATTTTAACTCTATCAAATACTTAGCGGAAAATCTTTTGATCATCTTCATTGTTCAGGTCTTTTGAAACATCGAACTAAAAACAACAAGCTTACCAGAACTCACAACTGAAATGTGTCAGAGATCCCTATGTATACACTAAGTATCATCTCATTCACTCTCCCTTTGTTCCGTCCTCAACTTCACCCTCAAAAAATAAGCGAAGACACCCAACCCCACCCAAAAATCTCAACTTAAAAACCCTCCCTCCACAACCCATTCTTTCCCATCCAAACCATCAGATTTCCATAAAACAAAGATGTCTCAACCACCACCCCCAATAGACCCACCCCCCATCCCACCCAGCGGCAAACTCCCCCTAGCAACCCCCCTCCTGTACATCGCCCAAACACAAACCAAAGGCATCGGGCTCTTCGCAACCCGCGACCTCCCCCCAGATACCCTCCTCCTCCTCGAATCTCCCCTGCTCTATATCCCCAATAGCGATATCCTGGATCTTACACCACATTCCCAGTCCTCCTGGGCGCCTCTTACTACGTGTTTGAGTGGTATCCTTCCTGATCCGTTGACTACGACGATTAGTGAATTGCCTTTCGACAAGCGATTTGGGTTTTATACTTTAAGTTATGGACAGTGGAAGGGGAGTTTGGAACGGAGTATTGTTTGGGGGAATGGGTTTGGGGTTGAGTTGTTGGGTGCGACGGTGGTGGGAGGGATGGTTAGTAGGTTGAATCATTGTTGTGAGCCGAATGCGAAGATTTCTTGGTGTACCGCGGAGGAAATTGAGGATGCTGGGACGGGGGACGAGGAACAGGAAGGATGTATGATGAGTGGAGGTTTGAACAATGGTGAGGTTTTTACGGCGGGGCCGAGTGAGCATTTTGATGAGTTGATATCTGAGGCGCCCAAGGAGAGGAGTGGGAAGATGATGTCGTGGAATCATTTGCCGATAAAGAAGGGGGAAGAAGTTACGATTGATTATGGATATGGGCCTGAGGATTTGAAGAACAATTATGGGTTTGACTGTACTTGTTCAGTTTGCATTTCCGGTTTGGTCCGATCTGATTTGGCAAAGAGGAGGGAAAGCATCAGATATGGCGACAAAGGGAATGTTTCCATTTATGCGACATTCAACCAATCTGCGAAAAACAGCAGTGAGTCTATTGAAGCTGTCACGAGAAATTACAGTTACGACCGCTTAGCGAAGCAGAGATCAAAGAACAGTGGGATTGGGGTTCTGGAAACACTATACAGAGTCCAAGGTGACCAAGCTGGAGACTTTAAAGGCGAAGAGATGGAAAGTTCAGAATACCAAACTCGCGAAGAAGTGATCGACCAGCCATACCAACGACCTTTACCACCAATTCCAGAAAAAGACAGTCCTGCAGTCTTGAAGATGAAGGAACCAGAACGATCTACAAACAACAGCAGTTACGCCGACATCTTGGAAGCAAAAGAAGTCAGCTACACAAAGCTGAACCATAGTTCCCTTCACCTAGTCAGCATGTCAAAGGACACACCAGCAGCCTCTTCTCAAACATCTCCCTCGCTCCACCCTTCCGATTCCTGCTCCCTCTCACCTCCATCTTCTGACTTAGAAAATGCAAATTTACCACCTCTCCGCCACCCCGAAACCCTCGGCGACCTTATAACAATCAGCACAACCAACAAACACCGCGGCCTAGGAGTTTTCGCCCTAAAACCCCTCATGTCAGGAACCCTCGTCCTCCTCGAATCCCCCCTTCTCCGACTCAGCTACCCAACAAGTTCGCATCGCGCATGCAAATACCTCCTTCCGGACCCAATAGACGCAATAGTCCACGCCTTACCGCCTTCCCGACGAAGCGCATTTTGCTCCTTATATCGACATACTCTCCCCCACGCCCCAGCGAATCCTTATCGCGAAATCATATGGACAAATGCATTTGGTGTCAATGGATCAGACAGCGCCGTTTTCGAGGTAATATGTAGGATCAACCACGCCTGTCGTCCGAACTGCAAATGGCATTGGAAATACGCAGATAGAGAGAAGGGAGAGGTAGAGGGGAAGATGATGGTTTACACTCTACGAGATATCGCTGAAGGCGAAGAATTATCAATCGACTACGGCTTTGCAGGTGACGAATTGGAGAGAAAGTACGGATTTCGATGCGATTGTGGGAATTGTCAAGAGGTTAGGGAAGTTAAGACAATCGATGGGGGACGTAAACGTCTAGGGGGCTTTAGCGAGGGTATAGACTTGACACCACGCATTACACCACCAAGCACTAATAACACACCAAGTACCCCAAAAGCCCAAGCCGAGAGAGCAGCCCTAAAATTCCTCAATACCCTCACTGAACTGCAAAAGCCAAGATATACATCTCGACCCCAAAATCCCAGTCCGGAATCACCACTTAATTCATTTCTCAGAGCACCCTTCACACACAAACCCACCACTCAACCCCCACCCCGTCGCCGTCCCGAAACCCTCGGCTCAATGCTCGAAATCCGACCCTCATTCCAAAACAACACCCCAAGAGGACTAGGCCTCTTCGCCCTCCACCCCATCCCCACCGGGCGTCTCCTCCTCGACGAATCCCCCCTCTTCACCTACCCCTCCCACGCCACCTTCCCACAAATCCTCCACCTCCTTTCAAAACTCGAACCCGCCTCAATGTCATCAATAAACATCCTCTCTCAGCGCCCCGATGCCAAGGGGGGGGAACTGGAGTTAGACGAGTTACTCCGCTCCACCGCATTCCTACGTTTAGATGGGAAATACAAGGGGATCTTCGAGGTAACTTGTAGGATTAATCATGCTTGTTCGCAGAATGCGAATTGTAACTGGGTATGGGGATCGGGGATGTTGGTTCGTGCGAAAAGAGATATCTTGAAGGGGGAGGAGGTGACTATTAGTTATGGTGTGGAGGATGGGAAGGAGACGAAGGAGAATTATGGGTTTGTTTGTCGGTGTGGGGTGGGGTGTGTTAATGATAAGGAACGAAGCATTGAAGAGGACGAGGAGGTGGAGGGTTGGTGAGACTCGAGCACTTCATGACCAAAAAGTTGTGGACTAATGACGAAAGCGGTTGAGAGAAGCATTGGGAGGGTTGGCGGCGTTTGAGTATTTGGGCGCCAGGCTTATTGGTCACGACTCGTTAGGAAAACAGTCTCCTCTTTGGTCTCTACACTGGATACACCGGACAAGACTCCTTGTCTACAGTGAGAAGTTGCTACCTTGGAAGCCAGGATTGATCTTTATAATGCATGTAAGAATAACGGCAGGATTCTTGTCGGGTGATGCTAATGAAAACGAGGGCGAAAAGTCTGCATTCAGCCGATCAGTTTGGCTGTCCAAACCACTGAGAGGCACAAGCAAGCCCAAAAATAGTAAATAGTAAAATCAAAGTAATCAAAAGAAAGTATTTTTCTAATTCAAAGTAACCCCATCGCAGTAAAGTGCACCAACTGCCAAGGTCAAAAAGATTATTTACCCCACTCCACCCATAATCAAACAGAAAGGAAACCCATATCATGCTAATTACCCTATGAATCGTCCCCAACCTAAAGCATAATCATACCCATCCCCGAAAGTCCAGCTACCAATGTAAACCCAACCGCAAACATGTATTTTCCAAAACCCAACGAAGCACCCACAATCTCTCCACCGTCACTCTTCTTGCTTGTAGATGAAGCAGCTCCTGAACCCGAACTACCACCAGAAGCACCTGGTAAAGCAGCTGTAGCGGAGCTGAGAACTGATGAGCAAGAACTTTGAGCGGAAACCTTGACAACTGTAGCGTTTCCTCCGAAATCACAACCCTTAGCTTGGTCGGAAGTAGGTAGCGAGGAGTAGTAAGCGTTGAATGCCCACGATAATTGCTCAGTGGCATTGCACATGGAGTAAGCACCATATGTTCCAGTGGTGGTGTTTCTGACAATGCTTGCACATGGCTTCCCATCGTTGTAACCGCATACTTGGGCGAAAAGTGGACCAAAGGATTCCTTGTCGACCGAGGTCTTTGCTTGGCACCCTAGAGTGCTCATCATACAAGCACAAACTCCTTTGTCTGGAGTTGGTGGAAGAACGCTTGCTGCTGCCCAATTGCTGGCAACTGGTGGGCATGCAAGAGCAGAGTTCGAAGGGGTATAACTTCCCATCTCAACACCGCTTGGCTTTGCAGATGCAAGTTGTGTTTGCAAAGGAGCGTAATCCGCAAGAGTGCTGACGGAAGAAGGATTGACAGCGGTCACCAATCCATAATCGTTCTTCTCTTGGAAATATTCGAATACGATACCACCGGAGAAGACTGGAGTCATCTGGTCACCATAAATAGCTTCGACTTCGGTGAACTTTCTGGCAGCAGCTCCACCCTGCGTGTTGCAACCATACTCGGCGAAGAAAGATGGAACGGAGTAGGTAGCAAATTCCTTGACTCTCTCAGAGTAGCCAGAAGTAGTGAAAGAGGAATCCCCGCACCACTCGTAAATGTTGTATCCCCAGAAGTCAATCTGAGAGATTGGATCGCCACAGTTCAAGTAAGCAGCGACTTGAGCACGAACGGTCTGGTCGTCATCTGCAGCATATCCAACACCCATAGCACGGTATTTCTTGGCTACGATATATGCTTTGGTATCACGAACGGCAGCCTTGACGAAAGCAGCGGATCCGGTGTACGTAAGATTGTTGGGAACCTCATTTCCTGCGAAAAAGCCAATAACGTTGGTATATGGGGCTAAAGAATCGACGACAGAGGTGTATCGATCGTAGAGGGCGGTGGTCCATTGAGGATCACTTCGAACGATAGATTGACTTGGCTCGCCCAAATCGCTAATAACATATATTCCCGCATCATCGAGTAGCTTCATGCAAGTTGTGTGATCTTTGGTGGGGTCAATGGCGTAGGTTCGGATGGTGTTGACTCCTAGCTGTTGCAACAGTGGAACATCTCGTGTACATGAAGTGACGTCGCCGAGAGGATCAACAAAGGTTGAGCCCTATTGATTGTTTGTTAGAAATTGACGCGTTTGCTTTGCTTTGGTAGGGCCAGACTCACTGCTTGAGGTTCTCCTCCATTGGCACCGATGCCTGACTGATATGCTACACCTTTGATGAAGAATTGAGTACCGTTGGATTTAAAAAAGAATTTGGAACCCTGATCTCATGTCAGTTTGGGTCTCAGAGGATTGTTTCTGGGACGTTGGCAATGGACGTACCTTGATCACAATTGGATCGAGAGCGGCGGAGGCGGTATTAAGTAGAAGGGTCGCGGCGGCAAAGATGGGGACGAGGGAGTATCTGGCCATGGTTGCAGGTTTGTGGTATGGCAAATGATGGTGTTGTAGCTCAGTCGCGATGCAAGAGAAAAGGAAACAAAACTGTGGAAGTTGGCAGAAACGACAGACTGCGTAGAAGGAAATGAATTAATGGTAGGTAGTATTACGTACACCCGACGTCAAAGGTTGAGCGAGAGGAGGAAGGAGCAGTCGCGAAGGGGGAAATCACCAACAGGGCCAGCTCTTTCCAAAATAAATTGTTTGTAGCTGTAGGCAAAGGAGAATGGGGCGAGACAGTGTCAGCCTGGATATGTTGGAAGGGGATTGGGATTGGGATTGGGGTACAGCCACCCGCTGAAATGGGTGTGAGAGTTGCTTCCAATAGCTGAACATCCGACCCTGAAGCTGCCATCTGGTTGGATAGAACTCGCCGTTCCTGTGCTGCAGGTCGACACCATAACAGGAACTAGTCTCATACAAGCCTGGAAAAGGGGCACAGCTTTGTGTTCTATTTTCACACGAGAGAGATCTTCAATTGAGGTCGTCCTTATCAAACACCATGTAGACGGATAGCGACGATAGGGAATTTACCCCGCAAAGTGAGGATATGGATATCTGATGATGATGATCCTTCCACAGCATCTCGGAGTAAAATTTCCTGAAACAGAAAAAGAATTGAGTAGATGTGCGTAGAATTGAGTAGATGTGCGTAGATGTGCGTAGATGTGCGTAGATGTGAGTAGATTTGAGTAGATGTCGAGAATTAATTCTTTATATCACCAAGAGCGACAGGCATAATTTAGGAAGAAGGCGCACATCAAGTGTTCACAAACTCCTGACATGGGCCTCTGACCCCAAGAACCCACTTTACGCTTTGACAAACAGCTTCACGATAAACTGAGTGCATACAGTACGGAGGTAATTATAGCACAACATCACGCAGAAGCCGACGAGGAGATTATTTCTATCGACCATTGTTTCTTTCTTCTTTTCTCAAGAGAACTCCAGGGAATACAACCCTATACTATCTATTTCTGTAATATTTTTAAAATTCCAGCGCCGTTACAGTACATGGGCGGCAGCATGAGATTTCCCCCACCATGTATCATAACGGCGTTGGAGCTTAAGACATCACATCTTATCCATCATTCTCAGCAATCGTACTCTCGTAATTTCAATACCCTTCCCTACTTGAGTATTCTTGGAGATGTCACATCCTTGAGCAAAGTAGAAAGCCATCCGAAATCGCTTGGTGAATCTTACGCTTCGTAGAGTCCTGTTTCCCCCCATCACTGTGCTTCTTCCAGTATTGATCCCAAGGCGAGCAGTTTGTCGTATTTCTTGGAGCAAAGTGTTTTCCGTCACGACTGTTTTAGTAAAACATATCTCCCCGAACCTTTTCTATGTGGTCAGAGATGAAATGGGACCATAATGCAATCACGCCCTGGAATGCCTTAATCCTTGTACAGAAAGGGCAGATAAGATCAGGCTTGCCTTCTCTTACTTTCGGCGTCATAGGCATACGATCCTCAGCATTCACGAAAACATAACACTAGGAGGTAGAGCAAAACTGGAGTGGAAGTTGATATTCAAAGGTCGGGAAGGTGTGCTAGTGAGGTCTCGTTGGTATAATTGGTAGTTTTCCTTGTGCTTGACGATATGTATTGATTTGGATCCAACATACCTCGAGGGTTGTCAATGCAGCATGTTGGATAAGGCAGGCAGGGTGATGTTTTCTGCAGTATTGTGGGAATGGTTGAAGGCCGACCCGGCGACGAAACTGGGCTTCCCTAGCACAATCTTTCTGACTCGCGTTCTTCTCTACTATCTCCTAGACAACGTGTATAAGGTATAAGTGGTGGTGGCAGAGGTGAGAGCTTTGCATAGCCTTCCAGGGTCCACAGCCGGTCAAGGTGTCGAGATCGATTCCTCTTCGTGGCTACTCTGAAAACCATCCCTTCGCGCGTGTAATTGGGGCAGAATGGTCCGAGAACTAATATGCCTTAAGACTGTTAGTATTTGGTAAAATTCGATTCGCAGATACTTACAAGATCTTCGTCTCTCTCATATGGGCACGCTTGGGCACCGAATATTTCCGTGATAGTCGTAGGATCTAGGGCAGCCCACCCTTGCGGAGCTAATACACAGCTTCCTGTGCAGGTTTCCTTGAGCCCCCATTGACTAAGAAGACTTGCGGAGTAGCGATCGAAATGATTCTTGCCAAGCTGGGTATTCCATAGAGCAGCTTTTTGCTGACCACCAAGCTTTCGGGAATTCTTGACTTGATATTCTAGCGGCAGTTCTTTATCAGCCGACCCGCAAATACCCCGACAACGCTTGTTCTTTCGTTGGAGCCATGGTGGTGGTACTGTTGGTGGCACTATCGCTGGTAGGCTCGTAGGAAAGGTTGGTGGGGGAGGGCGGGGGGGTAGATTTCGGTCGCCGTTGAGGTGGAAACTCTGCCGCATCTGCATCTGCCGCTGCAGCGTCTTCACGAGTCAATGGTACAGGTCCCTCATCGCCTGGTACCAGGTTGACAAACTGGTATTGCGCTTCAGCTTGCTGAACATATTTTGCTACACAATGTCGATCCAGGTTTGTTTTTCTGTAACTCCAATACGGACAGGACAAACTTGTCCTGTTTCCAAGTGGTGAGGGCACTTGAATTTTTTTGGAGGCATCTTGCTTTCCCAAGTTGTTTTGCGCTCGAATCCTTATCGGGTACTTATCGAGTACCTGTCTAAAATACTAGTATCTTCTCGTTGAGGAGTTCTTCGAGTCATGTCATCTAACTCCTTCTAAAGCTGGCTTCTCTAATCTTCTTCACAAAATCAATAAATTCAAGACTACTTGTCTTACTTTGTTCTTAAGATCACAGCACAATTGTCCAGTACAATACCTTTGTTTTGCTTGAACGAGCTGAGATTGTTCGGTGGTATACATAAGTCTTGAATACATCCATCACTCACTCAGGCGGGGTCATATCTTAAAAGCAAGAAGCGCCGGTAGTATCATTTCCAATCATTTTTCTGGTCAGCTTTTCTGGTCTAAGCATTGTAGAGATCGTCGTCGCCGCCGTCGCCGCTAGGCGACATCTCCCCGCCAGCAGCACCTTTTCCCCCAACGATCTCTCCAACTCTTGCCTCAATCTTACTTGGCGCCGAGTTTTTGAAGTTGTGACGATTCCATACGCGAGGGACCAACGAGACTCGATCCCAACAACCCCATTTCAGTGCCATCTCTCAGTCTAGTGCGGCATACTTCGTTCATTTACCCTTTTTTTCAATCGCGTCCCTAATTTCCATGGAATATTTAAATCCTTCTACATCAAGTTTAAACTTGCGCTTTATTAAGAGTGTTGCACACCACAATAACGCCAACAACGACCTTGGATTGTCTCTTGGGGAGCTAACAGGTATTCCGGAGGTGGAGGAAGAAAGCCGTAGGTCAGACCAAGTACAATATCCTCCTTAGGGAAAATTTCAGATTGGATTTCCAAGTAGAGGTGAGAATAAATCAAGCAACCGTTCGTTCTATTGTATCTGGAATCCACGTCGGAAAGGCCGCAAAGGCCCCAGAAACTAGCGAGGGTAGAAACAGCGTAAGTAATATAACTTTCGAACCCTTCTACTTCAGAATGTTTCTCAGCTAGATGGTTAACAAAATCTCCCCAACAATTTTGAAAAGGTCCACCTCTTGGAGGAAGTTTTTTTAGTCGACTTCCAAAAGTTGTCTCGCATACTTCGCATTTCAGGCTCCGCCCTTGTTGGTATAGTTGTTCAAACCGCCGAGTATAATTATTAGAGTTATGTAGTATGGTCTTGAGTAATTTGGATTCTGGATCTGGAATTTGTTTGCATCTATTAACAAAGTTGTAAAATGATTGCAACAATTGGTTGTTTTGAGAATGATTTTGAAGACAATGATCAACAAACAACAAGATATTCTCTTCGCTGAAAATCGTTGGACAGAAAAAACAAAGTTGAAAATGTTGCTTTTGCCATGCCTGCGGAGAGTAATTTGGTTGGGAAACTTGTCGAAACTGTTTTTTGATCTTTGTTGCTAGAGGCTCTGAAGCTTTCTCAAGGTTGCAAGGTGGACTATGCTCTGTACGTTTGCCGTTTTGAAAACAACTATTTCTCGCAAGTTTGATGTCGTATCTTTCATAGACAAGGTGGACAATACATTTGGGGGTATTGCAGAGATGGGAGCCACTAAATCCTAGACCGACTGTGTTTTGTCTTTGGTCGACAGGAAGTTTCGCTACCGATAAGACATTCGTTAAGTGACGTTGGAATCGCAATGTAGGTTGTTTAAGTGTAGATGACGCCCTAGAGCTCTAGCTAGGAGGCCAGGAAAAGTGAATCTGGACGCTCGATTTTTCCCTGGCGCATCTGAGTTGAAACGTTTCTTGTAAAGCAGGGTCTGGTTCCTATAGGAAAGGAGCTGATGATACAAGAAAACAATCATCCTGGTTTCCTATAGGAAGTCCCTATGCTTCAACAAGTTCTTTCTGAATCCCTAGAACCATATCTGAGAATGAGTCGGTCGATACTATTGATAGGAAGCCGACTGTGTTACAGATAATCCTGTAAATCTCAGTCCTAATATCAAACGATTTTCTTTTTTGGAGTTTCTTCAAAATTTTGAGTGTGAGTTCGGAGGCTCGTTCGCGTTTAACTGCAAGAGCCTCTAGAAGGGATTGCCAAGCTTTTGACAAGTCATTCTTGTGTAGTAACCCCCAAATTTCATTACTGAGGTGTAAGAAGTCTGGAGAATCTACCCTGACTGTTCTAGATCCTGGGTCACGTCCCAATTCAGCTGATATGCGTCCACGGGAGTTTTCGATGACTTTTTCAATCTGATCCGAAAGTTGGCCCATGTGTTGACGCACTACTTTGAAGAGTTCAATATATGTTTCGGTCCCCTCGTTGCAATCGTCTTCCTTGTCGTCGCTGTCATCCTCGCCAATAATAGTTCCAATGTTCACGGTCGCTGGGCCCAATCCGAGTACAAGTTCATTGCCTACATCGCTGGAATCGGTATTTGCTTCCGAGGTCGATGTCGCCTGCTGATGTCTAGATTCCATCCGAGTCAGCATATTGCAAAGTTCCTTGGCCAAAGTATTAGGGTGAATACGAAGGAGCTTTTGTCGAGACGAATCGTTCATCTGCTGGAAAATCACCTGAAGTACATGGATCTCGGGTGGTGTGTTTTGGTTCGGCTCTGGTAAGAGTACGCTAAAAAAGAAGCCAATCAGTATGTTTGTTCCATGTTAAATTAAGCACTACATACGCGTTGGTTCTTTGCTCCAGCATTCTCAATTGGCCATCTCTGCTAATGCCGGGGGTACTGAGAGATCCCGCGAAATTGAATCCCCAATCTACCACAAGCTTGATATCAGGACTACCTGTCGCCGGGCTCAAACTCATCCAAGTTATGTTCACTCCTGCAGCATTGCCCTCCTCTTGGAGGCGTAATCGAACAACCCATACTATAGAACCACTTTTCACGTTGTTCGGGAGATATGCAGTGGTAGTAGAAGGATTAACACCCTGAACTGTAATATAACCAAGCGACATCGTAGGGCCGTGTATTGCCAAAGCTGCTTGCAATTGGAATATGCCGAAGTCATGCGGCGGATTAGGCTGCTTAGCAAGTCTTGCACGCTGGGAAGGCCTATCAGGAGAAGCCTCATGAACCTTATCGATCCAGTCCTGATATCGTGGCGATGTCCCCCCATGAATAAAAGGTGGTTTTTCTACCTCTAAAGATGAGATTGGGGCTTTATTGTGAAAGCTTGCTAATGACCGCTGGAAAGTTGCTGTAAGACTGTGCAAGCGCAGTAGCACTATTAGGCCACTCCTTTGGTACATAACCACGCTGCTCTACACTTCTTTTAGTTTCTTCGTCTGGTATAGGGAGGGAAAGGCTTACCGATAAGATCACGCAGATCTTCCAAACCCTCGAGTTTCAGTGATTCGTCCAATCCCGGAAATACAATCTTGGCTTTTCTCGAAATATCGCCTCCACCAGCATCATTCTCTCCAGCATCATTCTCTCCAGCATCATTCTCTCCAGCATCATTCTCTCCAGCGACATTCTCTCTAGC
Source organism: Hymenoscyphus fructigenus (assembly GCA_001414455.1). Lineage (NCBI taxonomy): Eukaryota > Fungi > Ascomycota > Leotiomycetes > Helotiales > Helotiaceae > Hymenoscyphus > Hymenoscyphus fructigenus. The sequence continues at coordinate 380,687 of LKUV01000038.1, read as the reverse complement.
AACATTCTCCCCAATGACATCATCTACCCCAGAAGTATCATCCACCCTAGAAGCACTCTTGTCCGAGCGAGTCACACTACCCTCTTCTACGAAACTCTCCTTGAGAGAAACATCATCCTCCCAGCCGAGATTACCCACGCCTGCCATTACAGTACAAATTCCTTATCCGTGGTAGATGCTGTGTTGTATCTGGTAAAGACGATATTTTGCTCGGTTCGAAAAGTCGTGTGATTTCCTTGTTAACAAATTAGCACAGCGTGAGAGGTTGCAAGTAGTTACAGTTGCTAACTTGAAAATTTAAAAAGATTGTTTCAATGATCTAACTAACTGAAGTATATGTATGTGGATTTCAGAGCCTGATAGACTGGATGCTTGGGATGAAGTTGGCAAGTGTACAGTGCAAGAGTTTAGCAAACAAAATCGGATTATTATTAATCCACCTGCTGCACTAAACCAGCTTTCTAGCCATGCAAAACGTAAGCCACAACTCGTAAACTTGAAATCCCCGCAAGAGAACTATAGTATTTATTAGCTACCAAAATTGTTTTACAAATACTCGAGTGCCAGTTTCGTGTTCTACAATAGAGCGAGCCTCGGCGGCCCGGGTTTCAATCCAAGGACGACGCTCATTTTAGTCAACAATTCAGTTGCAGCCTGTGCGACATTATCCGTAATTTCGGACACCTTTTTATATTTATGATTTATTATATTGGGTTTCTGAATATTACAGGTCACGATACCATTAGAGACGTTGTAGCGTATACTCGGGATATGGAGTTAACTCACGCTGGTGGAAAAGCAGCGGTGCTGTAGGCCGCTGTCTGAAAAGCTGCTACTCGGGCGTGGATGGCTATCTTGAATCCATCCTTATTTATTGAATGACGACTACGAGGGCGATCCCACTCGTGGATTTATCAGATATTCTCTCGTTCTCGGACCTTGGAAGCCGCGACAACCTACGATACCTCGATATTCGCTTATTGACTAAGGTTTAGAATCGAGTCAACGAACACTAATTCGCACCTCGCATATCTCCTCACGACATAACAATCTCTCTTCAACCTCATACTCGAACAAGTGCCATGAAAAAGCTGAATGGGAAGCTGGAAGGTTTCGTGAACTGTCAACCATATCACGTGGTGGTTTGAGTTTCGTTTGCAAAGAAACCTTCATCTCCCATCCCCTTTACATCACCACTTTGCAATTATCACCAATCTGATACTATCTCTTTCTAATTGCCACCACTTTCAAATTTCCTGCCATGAATCCATCAGCCGAACCACAAGTCAGCACATACCAACGCCACCCACCAGTCAAACTATCGTGTCTTTGGAAATCCATTCCTTAGAAATCCAAAACCCAAATGGCAGTGTCACACTGACATTAGTCGCGAAACAAAACGAGCCACTCACAACGTTGCCCCAGAGATTCTATCTCGGATTTATGAGCTTGCAGGAGCTCTGGATTGGAATGGCCGTACCCCGCCCTTAGTTCAGGCTTTGCGTCAAGACGTGCTCGCTACTTGACGGCACTATCCCAGCTTTATTGTAGCCAATGGTATACAATAAGTTCCTCCAACTGGGGCCTCGAGACATTAAGATGTGGGCAAATAAATATGTATATTGAGAAGCCCTTAAAAGTGTAGTAAAAAGAATGTTAGGCATGCTGTGCCAAAGAAAAAATTTCCAAGTCAATCACCACTGAAGAAAAGAAAAGTTGACGCTGCCTTCCCACCCTTCCTTCCTATCTCAAATTTCTTTCTTCTAAATCTCTCATTTTCTCAAAACAGAACTCTTGGTCCATGGAGACATCGCTGAGAGAGCGATCCTTCATTGCAAAAATTGATAGTAGCGAATTCAATAAGGTCAAATATATGGTTGGCGCTTCGCCAGGCTTTATCGCCTGGAAAGATGGGATGTCTACGAAATGGGAACTCTAGACGGAGAGTGGGCTAGGAAATGCCCCAGTGGCATGTCTTGCTTCATACCACGCAAGGGTGATAGCCGAACGGCAATATAATTCGAATGGCTGGTCCCAGTTGTTAGTGTTGAGGTAGTACTGAAAGCTAAAATCTCGTATACCCGATCGGTATGCCGGCGGTGGTGACCTATATGATGGCCGTGAAACAATTAGAATTAGAATTTCCTAGGGAAAAAAAGGGAAGAACAACTTACTCTTCTGATGGCAAGCTAAACTGCAAAATGGGGAATTCTCCAAAGTTTATGATATTGCTTTAATATGTGCTTTTCTCATATTTTTCTTGGTTTTGTTGATGGGTTGGGAGTATTTGACATTGTGTAGGAATGACAATGCGAGGTGGTCCCTAAGATGTGGGAGAACCTTGTCTGGAATAAATTCAGCGAAGGAGACTCGGTGGTATGTGTCAAGCTGTTCGTATAAGCAATGGTTCATTCGGTTTTGTTACATAGATGGATCTCTCGCTTCAGGTGCCTTATGCCTCAATACAACACCCAAAATGAATTCACAATCATTGTGAATATTCTAAACTTTCATTGAAATACAACTAGAAGAGGAGGAACTTGACCAGTGCTTTTGAAACACAAGGGGTTGTAAAAAATTACTGCAGTACCTTGAGCCGTTGAGTGATATGCACAGTGGGCTTGTACCCTACAAGCCTTTATTTTTCTTTCAAGTGTCGGTAGTAACTCACCCGGAAATGCCAGGAACCCCGCAGCATTCAGACGTCAGACATAAAGTCTAATCTTGGAAATGACATTCACTAGTTGAAAGGTATTCAGATGCAATAAATGCATATGTGATTTATTTAAAATTCATTTCGTGGATTTGGTGTCAAAAATTCCGCCCTATCCAATTCCCTCATCCAATCAATACCAAAATCCTTTGCAAATCCCTCGCCTCAATCGAAGTACCCCATAACTAGTTGCATCCCATGATTTCTCATTTCCTAGAAGAAGTAAACCCTCAAGTCATTCGTGGTTCCGAGGAGGACACTCTTGTGTTTGTTGAGGTGGTCGTGGGTTGACAACTCGCATTTCGATTGTTATCGGGGTGTTGTGGGGTGGAATGTGCAAGCGATGCTCAACTGATTGGTGATTGGCCTCGGAGTCGTGGGTGGTTGTTGGTGGCGTAATTCTGGGCGAGTGTTGCTTACCTGATTGAGAACACTTGTCCGAATCTTCGAGAGGAATATCATCTCCATATTGCCCAGATGATTCGTTTATCAAACCAAGTTCTGAATCCTCCGTATGATGTTCACGAAACCCGCTACAAAGCACGACAATTCGTAAAACGACCAAACATACGTGAACAACACAGAAAATAAAGGCGAGTATACTTAAGGGCATTGTATTTTCGAGACGGTAGAAGCTCCAGGCGAAGAAGGCCCCAAAAAAATACACCACATAACCAGACTCTGATGTCACGCCTATCGGTGTTTACCCAGAAGCTGCGTTTGAGGAAGAAATGGTTATCGACCAAAGGACAGACAATCAACATGATTCCAAAAAGTACAGCCGCACCACGAGCGAAATCGAGGCTGGCCTAGGCGGAAGGGGAAACTTGGAGTGTTGTGAAAATAAGGCCCTTCAATAGGAGGACAGCAGAGTGGAGTTTTGCCCATAATTTCACGCCCTCGTCAAGGGGGACTTCCGGTCCAACAAGGTCGTTGAGACTCATATCTTTCAACGTATCAGCTATGCAGCAGAAAAGCGAAGGGGGAATAGAGTTACTCACTGAGGAACTTTTTGATGACCACAAAAGTCTAAATGTACCAATTGTTATTAGCTTCGTGGAACAGTCGACATCAAGTTGCCTCGAAATAATTTTGTAGAGTTGTAAAGAAGCATGAAGCAGTCAAGAAATAGAAAGTTTATTGAGGTAACACGGACCAAGATTATGCATAGCAACAACAGCATCTTGAAGCGAATAATTAATTCACAGTTCGAGGACTCAGTTTGTTCTAGTTTGCGTTGATGGTAGGTGTTTGGCAATTCGAAGTGCAGCTTAGGCAATTGGATATGCAGTTGGGGTGTTCAAAATGGGTTTTGGTGAATTCAAAGGGGTTGAAAGGGTATTTATCAACTAACTTTCACGCTCAGACCCCTTCACAGCCATCCCTCCGCCTCCTTCCTGATTAAACTTCACTAACAGTAACAGTAGAGAACCTAAAAGAATGAAAGATATTTTTATACAAAGAGTGAAGTCGCTATTTGAATCTATGGTTGATTCCGTTGAACTGGGGTGATATCTCGCGACCAGGTGATCCACTCCCCTAATGCCTTCTAAACTGGGAGTACCACAATCAGGTTTCTTATCTCAATCCCCGCACCTGATTGTTCTAAGTAGATGTGATGTATATGCGCCTTAAGCTATTTTTTTATGTGCTTTAATGATATTCTTTTAACGAGCGATCTCACGTCGAAATATGAACAGTATATTATGATTTCCAAGCTGCTCTGTCTGTCATATTGCGTGGCGGAAGAACGCCCGGACCGAAGCTTGTCAAAACAAGCCTCAGATGAACCTGGTCTGACAAGGTCAAAAGTGGATTAGACGATGGATATTTCTATGGAACACCAGTTCAAAGCTCTCCATTAGAGTATTCTATTAGGGATAAACAATTGGATTCCAATCATTCTAAGCCTAGTTGGAGATCCATTCGAGAATGCACTTGGGTAAGATGACGCATCCTGGAATACGTTAAATATGAGCTCTGTTCTCTGCGTTTTTTTTTTTGAAAAGGACAAGCACGAAATAGATACAATTGGGGCAAGCTAGAAGCACAATTTTCAATTGAGTGGAATCTAATCCCCCCAAGCACTAAGTGGTAACCCATAACTCGATTCCATGCTGTCGTTTCATCTCCAAGGTATTTTACAAATAATACATCCACCTCAGCCACCCTTTCATTCATCTACCCCTTCCCCCTCTCTACTCCTTTCTACTCTCACCCTCACCCCCCCTGCTCTTCACCACCCCTCCAAACCTTCCACTTATTCCAGGCCCAAACCCCCCAGGTGACACTCTCCGCCGTCGACACAAGCACAAAGCCCACGATAAGAACAACCCTCGTAGTCTTCGATGCATTCTTGAACATATCCGAGAGACTCTCTGATTCGAAGCCTGGATTTTCTTGTCCTTTGTTTTTTGAAGACTCTGTAGGTTTAGGAGTTGAGGAAGGTGATGGCGATTGAGGTAATGAGCTCCGAATTCGAGGCGAGGATGAGAAATTTCTTTGAGATGAAATGATGGATTTCTGAGAGAGTTTTGAGACATGGTTGACTATTGTGAGGATGTGTGAGGGGTAAGAGAATGAGTAGGCTGAAGGGGTTGAGGTGAGAAGTTTTGAGACTTTTGATGCTGGGAGACGGAGCGCCATTTTCAAGGTTCGTCAGTGAGTCCAAGGCGCCGATTTACAAGATGACGTGGTGTCGTGATACAAAGAGATGAGAAACTTAGTTGTGTTTGGATTGGAAAAGAATTGGGTTCAAGTGGGTGTCTTTTAACCTGAAGAGAAAGTCTTGTCTTGAGCAATCATCTGTGAGATGACTCAAAAGGGCCTCGGGTATTTCAGGAAGGAGCGATCTTGTGCCACCTCGCATTTACGCGTATCTGCAGACCTTCGTTCAGCCTCACTCCATCCGAATCAGCATACCCATCGCAGTTTCTCAATTGTCAAGTTTTAAAATGGTACAGTATTATATAATTTCCAATCAACTAACTCACAACCTCACCCTCCGCAAAAACCGGTGTCCCCAACTCATTCCCCTCAACCCACACCTTATTCAGCTCATCCTCAATCTCCCCCTTCCTCCTCTCCCACTCCTTGACCTTCTCCAACCGCTCTCGCAACTGCTGCAACTCCCTCTCAACACCCATCTTCTCCTCCACCGTCCCGATGCGCTCCCACTCCCATTCCGTCCCATCCTCGCCCATGCCAAGGGTAAGGTTAAAAGTATGGTACCGCTTGAGACTCGCACGAGTACTGATAGTGATAAGAGTAATCCCCTTCTCCTTGCAGCGTTCGTATAATAATCCTTCCACGTCACTGCTAACAGCGCTGGTTCCTTCGTCGATGAAAGCATATCTTGGTTCGTGGTATAAAAGTCGGGCAATACCCATACGCTGCTTCTCACCTCCGCTCAAGACATCTTTCCACTCTTTTCTCGTGTCCCATCCGCCTTCTCGGTCTGGGAGGTATCCTAGCTTCGCTTCTTCGAGGATATGTTTGAGTTCGTGGTCCCGACGACTCTTATTGTGCATTTCAATCTCGCCATCTGGATAGATGACCTGATCGCGGAGAGTTCCGACACTGAGATATGGACGTTGGGGAAGGAACATAATTCCATCTGTACCAATACTTCTTGGTCGAGAAACAAGACCGCGATAGACGGGCCACAGACCCGCAACTATACGTGCCACAGCACTCTTTCCAGCTCCATTAGGTCCAGATATCTATATGTTGTTAGATTTGAATGGCGGATAGAAATGGATAGACTTACGAGAAGGTGTTCCCCCGAGTGAACAATCAGGGAAAGAGAACCAACCAATTCTTCTCCCCCACGAGGGAAAATTGATGGAGCAACGATAGGAACATTCTCTAAACGAACACCATCGAAACCCCTTTGAATCGTTCCTTGAACATCGGAAAGAGAATACAATTCTGCATGTGTACCTTGCGGCAGGAAATAAGCATTCGCATGCACTCGATGGAGCGTAGAAATCAATGTGTAGACTCGGCTTGTATAGCCAGCCAATTCCGAAAGATCCTTGATAGAGTACATCATCCTTCCTCCGGCGTCAGCCAAGGAAAGCATGAGTCTCTTATTGGTGATGAATTCCTTCATTCGACCTCTTTCTCTCCCACCGGTCACAGATGCACCAGCGAGTTCTTGGATGCCTCCAAGACCACCCCAGGCTGGTAGGAAGACTGGAAGTGAACTCAACAAGTAGCCATATGCACTCCAGCTATACTTCAAGATAAAGTCTTCAAGAATGTTGTATCGGATCTTCAGGGTATAGATGCCCTCCATCCATTTCTTCAAACTCTTGAATTCTTTGTCGAGGAATGTCTTCTCCATGCTTGCCCCGCCATAAAAAGCAACTTCTTCAGCATTAGCGATCAGACGAGAATGTAAAGCTCTAAAGTCGCCCTCTTTTCGGCCTTCCACTGCTTTTAGTTTACCAAATGGTGGGGAGAGCCTTCGTAACAGAGTAGCGGTGAGAATATAATTGCTCAATAGCCCAGCGAAAGCCAGAGGGCCGAGAGAGCGATAAAGTTGGTAATTGAAGACCACAAGATCAACAAAAGGTTTTCCCAACGAAGAATATAAACCTGCTGCTGAAGCACAGAAGTGTGTGAGATCTTGGGTGATGAATTGATCAGCACCTCCGATACCTCCATCCATATTAGTTAGTTTGTAATAATTCAGGTTGTCGTTGAGATACAAGTCGTGGATGTATCTAGTGAGACGGGTTCGGAAGGCAATTGAGACTTTCGACTGTAGGAATTTTATCATCGCATTTGTATAAGAGGCAAAGCTTCCAATTCCACACCACTATTCAAGTTAGTCTGGAGTAATTTTTGGAGATTGTTGACCTGTGAAGGCTATATTCAGGAAAAGATGCCGAGCATGAAATGAAGGCAATTAAGATGTATATTGCAAAACTGAGGGGAAATAGCTCACCTTGATGATTCCCCAGATGAAAGACCTCCCATTGCCCGCAACTAAATCTCGGACAATCTCTCCGTCCAGTCTCGCAACCACAAGAGATAGGTATGTCCGCAGCATGAGAAACATCCCATGACTCAACAACAACCCAGTCTCTTTACTTGTCCACCTCGGAATCATAATACTCAACAGACTGAGAAATTGATGCAAAAATGCAAGATTTAAGCCTGGTTTTGTATGTGGTGGGGGTATCTGAGGGGTATTGCCGCTCGCCAGACCCGAAGCCCTTGGTGGATTCAAAAACAATCGTCGATGCGCATCGAATGTGGTATTCTTGGTAGGATATATCGTAACTTTCGAGGAGGAGTCCTTGTAAGGGACAAATATAACTCTCGAGCCATCCTTATTTCGCAACCCGGAATTCCTCCTCAGCAACCGTCTCCCTTGTTCCTTTTCTGCCGTTCTTTTCTTCCACCAACTTTGAACTCCCGCACCTCCTGCTATAAGGGAGAGAGTGAGGAAAAGTGTGCTGAGTAGTTTCTTGGTTCTCGAGGCGTTCTTGAGGCGATGGCGGATGAGTTCGGAGTACTGCTGGAGGATGGTGGCAAGCGGATCTGCTGAATCGCGCAATGTAGATTGTGAGGCCATCCTGCTCTGCAATGGCCCCTCTAGGCCAATGTATCCTCCGATATCTCTTCTTTTCCAAGTACGATTTGAGTCGAGTTGCCCTTTACATGTTCATTGTCTTCTTGTGTTCGTTGCTGTATTCTTGTGTTTCCCTTGTGCATCCCTTGTGCAAATAGTCGGGAAAGCCGTAAGGGGAGGATTTAGTCCACAGACTGATTTACGAGTTCGAGGTACTTACAAAGTCGTAGAATTTGAAAGTGTTTGACATTTTGCGATTGTCAATGGCTGAAAACAGACATGTGAAGCTACTAAAACGGCCGAGGCATGTGCAACCTGGCCTTGATGCCAAGATATTTCACCTGACCAGAACTCACCGTTTTAATAGCGGCTGATCTTTCTATTGTGAAAGAAACTAATATTGGAGCTCTTCTAGAAAATCTAGCTGAATAACAAAATTGGCTCAAGTGGTTGGAATAATTCTCTTGGGCGGAAGATGTTGAGTGCTGCTTTTCTTGTGGCTCGATTCAGAAAAGACTTCCAAGGTTTCCCCAACAACTGAAGGTATGATTCAGGCACCTCCCCGCAATATTATTGCTTCATCCAGCCAAGGTGGAGATGTACGTAAGATCGTCCTGGAACTCGAACACCCCGAAGCAGCGAATTGATGCACCATCCAAACTCCTCCACTACAATACCTCTTCGATACAAGTATCAGCTCATGTTATTAAATATATTCGACCTGCTTCTGCTGTACCCCGTATATCAGTGCATGGCCTCCACGCCACAATCTAACCAGATATTATTTACCAATTTCTAAGTCTCTAGGCTGAATGAACACGCTGCACATGGCCTTATCCGAGTCATTTCTAGAAGGTCGCCGGCAGCAGGACCGACGCGGGCCCAATATGCAACCACAACAGGCGCAACAGAGTGCCGTACAAAGGAACGTTTGACCCTCCCCTCCAAGAAGTCGGGCTACGGTATATCAGAAATGATAAATCAACCAGGCCTGCTGTAACAAATCAAGGAATGCCCCCTTTAAGCCATTTTTGATAATGTTTGACTGTTCAGTCCTTTTCTTCAAGCGCGAAGAGATCTGACAGAAATACCAACAGGTCCAGTCAAATGGACCTTTACTGGACCTGTGGTCGGCCGGTTCCAAAATCCCCCAACTCGGCAGCGGCGGGGAACCGATAGTTCTGCCCGTAGCCGCCATGGTGGGGAGAGGGCTTGCCGTTTGGCGTAAGTTCTCTTGGATCTTCTGGCTTCCCGGTCTTTTTGGAGGGTTCCGTTCTCGCTCTCGCTCTCGCTCTTTGATGTTGTTCAAGGTCGAATGGCACAATTCGGAAATATTTCTGATGATTCTACATGTTAGAGAGGAGGGGAGAGAAGAGAAGAGAGACCGACTTCTATTTTTACCCACCCATCCGCAACAGGACAGGATCACCACTAGTAGAAGCAGAGACGCATGTCATGTCATGCTGGCCGACGGTACAAGTATGTTTGGGTATTTCCAGGTTGAGAGAAGGCGGACCGGTTGATTGAGTGTTCGGGCAGATCTGGACCGATCTCTATTTACCCTTATCGTCCTTAGTGCCCCCTTGGTGTGAATAACCTCAACAGTAGGGTAGTCTGAAGCGCAGCTGCGTGATCTATCACCTGTCAGTCCAGTTCAGAACCACGAGGAGCGGGTCCGTAACGGGAATGTTGAAGCTCACCCATGCCCTGGAAAGTCGGGGTCGAGGGTCGAGGTCGAGGTTCGAAGAGAGACCTGATGGCTCTGATAGGAGGGAATCTCGCAGTTCAAAAACCAGGGCGCCTAATTTTACTTGCCCCCGAAGACACTGCCTGCAACATACTCGAACATGCATCCGGCGAGTGGCTGCGCTATCCTGCGTGTGCTGTGTGCAAGCAATTATGCTGTAGCTGTAGGTCCACCTCGAGGAAAGGAGTATGAACGGGAAGATGGAGAAACCCAAGCCCCCAAGCCCCAAGTACCTTTGTAGCAAAAATCGGCCATGAAGCCAATGAGAAAGGCAGCATTTTGACCAGCGTTGGCTAGCAAACGCTGTATGGTGTCGAGCGCAGCCTATGAATGCATGGTGAAGTATCCTCGACCCCCAATTGCAAGCGACGGGCTTCTTGTGCCTTGGGAGCCTGCCGCCAAAGGCAAGCCTAACCCGACTAGAACTGAACCTCTCCAGCTGCGCAAAACCTCCCTATTAATCACCAACTTTCAATTCTTTTGTGTTGTAATTAATTCAACCTCTTGCTCTTCCCAATCTTCCCCCTCTTCCCAATCCTCCCTCCCCAATTCTGCACCGCTTCGTCTCACCCCACTCCGGTATTCGCTACCACCTGCACTCTCCAATCTTAAGCAATCTCGCTAAGACTGCCTCTCCCAGTCTCACTGCAACTAGACGCTCAGCCGCCCTCGAGATTCTACTTCACCCCCAAGAGCTCCATCTTGACTGTGCGATCAAAGCTTCCAGCTTCGTGACCCTCCCTGCATCAATTGTCGCATTGTCTCTGTCGCATCTTCTGTTGCGGCTCGGCCAGCTATCGACAATCGCATTCCCATTCCTGGGCGAGATCGGACGGTCTGCCTTGAAAGAACCGATCCCGTGAAAGCTCCCGAACGCCAATCCAGCAACGCACGCGTGAACCCCCAAGCCGTTGACCCAGAGCGAGCTCAGAGATTGAAGCGTCCCAAGGCATCGAGTCGCTCGCCCACAATAGGCTCTCGCGATTCCGCATTGCCCTCGATGAGTAATGAGATAGTACAGCCGACTGAGCAAAGCCTGAGCCGGTCAGCTTCAACGGAAGGTACAAAAGGGAAACCACCTGCGCTGGACACCTCCGGATGTACGTATCTTCTCCTTTCGATCAAACCCGGGAACAGCTTGCCCAGGACAAGCACGGCCATCAATGTGCGACTCTGGAAAGACCGAAATGCTGATAAGAATCGTAGTTACAAACACTCCCCAGCCCCCCAGTTCGTCAACCCAAACAACTGCGCAAGGCACCACAAGCACAGAGAATTCCGATACGCCAGTTTTGACGAACTCACAAAACGAAAAGGATTATTTACAGGCAACCGACGACGCGCCAGAAGCCCCCAAAAAGAACCGAAGCCTTCTCCACGTTCCATCGAGATCCTCTTCTCAAAAGGTTCAACCATCGCCAACTTCCACCGGGCTGAGCGGAGTGACTGCGAGCGACCCAAGAGAGAGCATTGGGGGGCGATCGAAGGAGTCCAAGGGGAGCATACTTGGTCGGAGGCGGCATGGGAGTACGAGCAGTAGCAAAATGTCAACAACACAAGGCCCTTCTACTGGCCCCGCTGGAAACAGCACCTCTCCATCCAACGCTACTGCAACTAGACAACCAAAGAAAAAGAGCAGCATCTTATCATTTTTAAGTTGTTGCATGGCTCCAAATGATGCAAACCCGGTTGACGGTGGATCAGCGGTACCTGCAAATAAAATTTCGAAAGTGCCATCCGGGCGCCCAACGACTGCCAGCAGACCCGATCAAGCTACAATAAACCAACAAAACAACGCCATGACTCAACCTCAAAGCGAGAAGGAGGCCCTTCAAAAGGAAGATCCTGGGGCAAAGGTAAATGGAAACGACGGTCCGGATTTGAAGAGCGCACGAAATAGCTTGCCTGCTGTTCCAGCACCGCCAGCAACTAATGGCGACTTGAACAAACCAGGAAACACACGAGATCAGCCATTGCCAGATTTGCCTCGCGAAGCTGAGTCCTCAAAGGCATCCGAGGGAGCTTCTGCCATTCCTACAAAATCCGAGCCTACAGGATCTCCAATTCCAGCCGACTCGTCCCGAGATCAGAAAGACCCCGAAGGAGACGTGAAGATGGGAGATTCCGAGCCTCTACCTCCTCAAAAAGATGAGGCGCCAATTCCTGTTAGAAAAGATGAAAGCGCCAAGCAAGTGTTGCCACCACCTCCTCCAGTTCCTCAACAACCAGGGCCAAGCGATGAGTCTGCACCTGATTCGACTGAGCAAAAACAGCAATGGTTACTTCCACCAATTGCGCCTAGATTTCAAGGGAAAAAGTGTTTAGTGTTGGATCTTGATGAGACATTAGTACACAGTAGTTTCAAGGTATGTTTACTTGTCAACAATGGAGGTTTCACATGCTAACTTTGAATTAGATTCTACACCAAGCCGATTTCACAATCCCTGTCGAAATTGAGGGTCAATATCATAATGTATATGTGATCAAGAGGCCTGGTGTTGATCAGTTCATGAAGCGTGTCGGTGAGCTTTACGAAGTAGTTGTCTTTACAGCATCAGTTTCAAAGGTGAGGAGTATGAAAGTACATTTTCATTCAGCATTGACTAATTTATCTTAGTATGGTGATCCTCTGTTAGATCAATTAGACATCCACCACGTGGTCCATCATCGTCTGTTCCGAGAAAGTTGTTATAATCACCAAGGAAATTACGTCAAGGATCTTTCCCAGGTCGGCCGAGATCTCAGAGAGACCATCATCATCGACAACTCACCAACCTCCTATATCTTCCACCCCCAACATGCTGTACCAATCAGCAGTTGGTTTTCTGATGCTCACGACAACGAACTCCTCGACTTAATTCCCGTTCTCGAAGACTTGGCCGGCTCGCAGGTACGAGATGTCAGTCTCGTTCTTGATGTCGCCCTCTAAAATCAATCTCATACGTGATGCAAAATACATTTGCTATCATAGCGGAAGGCGTTCGGTTGATACCTTTGGTTTCATTGTAGAATGTACTGTTTAATTTTATATAATGGAGCATCCCAGGCGAGCCAGCTCGACCTTCTTGGTTGTGGAGAAGAGAGAAAGAAAAATGACTAGCACTTGGAGCAATCCCCCCTCAAATGGACACGGTTCTAGAAGGGAAAGGGGAAAATATATGGTGTCTTTCGAGGCGCTATGAAGGAGGGGATGGACGCAAGCATAATTGAGTTCCCAGCCTCAGAGAGAAAAAAGGAACAACAGCGCAGTTCTAGTTTTTTTTTCATAATCATTTATTTTCCTTGTCCTTGAAGAAACGAACTTGATAACATATGGGTGGGGGGAAGGGTGTGGAGCTGGCTATGGATATGGAGGAGCAAACCTACTACCTTTTTTTCCTTTGTCCTTTTATCTATTTTTTCTTCCTCTTCCTCTGGTGGAATTTCTTCATCTCTTTTCTTTCTTCTCGGGGCGTATGTTTTTACTTTTTTTGCGCATGGCTGAACCCCTTATTCTATCTGTAACAAATCATAGTCGAGGGCCGTTTAATCGCCTTCGTTCGTTTGGGAGAGGAGAGAGCATATAAGACATCGGAGCCGGTGTAGGGCTTTGGGTGCATAGCGTCTGGAAAACACCCCATTGTAAATTGAAAAATTTTGGACAATGAAGATTTCTCGTTGTGAAGTGTGAATTTGACTTGTGATTGTGATTTGTGATGTGATGCTACATGTGATGCTCCGTGTTTTTACAACTGGTTACTGAGGGTGGAAATGACTTGGTTTGAGGCAATAAATTGAAGAGGAAAGTAGTTGTCGCTACTCTAAGAAAAGCTAAGTGGGCTTGGGGAGTAGTGGATTCGGTTCATCTCTGGAGTCCTGTTCATGAATTGGGTTCAGATCTCACATAGTTGAGTATGCGGTGAGCTGTGTCTCCATTGGCGTACCAAGAGGATGAGAAAATAATCTCATTTGTTTAAATCCTCTACTTTAGCTTTGGTCCGTATATTTGGGAGTTGTAAGTACAACCACAATCCCACTTTTTACTTCTACCTTTTACCTTATTATTCTAGACAGCCCTAGCGATGGCCATAAGAACCGAGCTATAAAAAAAATCAAGATACAAAAGGTGGAGCTGAGAGGAGTGCAGACGCTATCTTTTAAGTGGAAAGAGAGTTAGTTCTACAACAGAGAGGGTGTTTAGGATATTTTTGATCCTGGAAAAATTCAAACTAAGATACTTCTCAAGAAATTCAAACCCTCAATCATAATTAAAAAAGAGATCAACCTATTCTGGATTCGCTGACTTGAGATCTATATGAAGTGGTGAACCTGGGTTGCTCCACCCAATTAGCGCATATAAACGGACACCCAGCACCGACGAACCCCTGTACGCCGAGAGCCTCCTTTCAATCGTGTCCTCAATTGACAATTTAGATCGCAACCATCTGAACACACGACACTTCGTCTCCAACAACTCCAAGTCCAATTCCATTCCTTTGCACCAGTTCAATTCCACCTACCGTCTACAACTTCTAATTCCCACACCATCAGAAATGGTACGCATGTCCTCACCTAGCGCCCGCGCATCGAAACAATCACCTCCCTTCTCGCCCTCACCACTGCTGTTCGATTTATTCTACCGGAATTATAAGTACTAATCACGGTTTTCTAATAGTCTTCTCCACGCGCATCATCTCCAACCAACACCCCAGGGGCTGTTGGCTCCTCGACCGGTCGCCCTTCATCCCCTACACCACCTGGAGGACCAAAGACTGCGATCCGACGACGGGCTGCGGCTGATCAGAAGGACAAGGTTGCAAATGCACGACCAAGCTCAACGAGAGCCGCCGGTGCTGGAGGAAGCAGCAGCACAATGTTGAGTACGTTGGTCCTGGAGTGGAATCGAATGAGATAGCGACATCAGGAAAGGGGCATCTTCAATATGTGGCCTTGGGTGGTGGATGCAGATTTGAGGGGTTTACAAAGACATGTGCTAATACGGATACTTACAGGACTTTACACCGACGAGAGCCCAGGATTGAAGGTTGATCCAGTTGTTGTCCTTGTTCTTTCTATCGTCTTTATCTTCAGTGTTGTAGCTCTGCATAGTAAGTTCTCTCCCAATCCAATCTTGTCCAGCCAAAAATCGCTAGAATTCAGCACGATACTCACATCTACCTATCAGTCATCGCAAAGGTTACCCGAAAATTCTCCAGCTAGATGGACGTGTATGGCTTTGGGTGGTTCGAGATACGATAAGCGCTTTGAAGGGCAATAGAGACGAGGTGAAGGACGAGAAATGGGACCGAAAAAAGTCACTTAGTTCATGAATCAGGTCTAGGTTTTGGTTCAGTCGATACTGCGAATGGGGCTTGCATACGGTGACATTTTTTTTAGGGGTCTGGGTGTATTATAAGCACGTTGACTTTTTTCTGCAAAATGGTCGGAGTTATCTCATAGGAGTTCATATACAAGTTTTGTCTTTTCCGAAGTGATGATCAGTTTTTCTATATTTTTTGGTGTTGATTCTTGTGGTCTTGTTGTAAACTATGTTTCTTTTGAGTGCTTATGTTTTTATTGTCTGAAGGTTTTTAATAGCACCCTTTTAGTCAACCGCTCCTTTTATCCAAGTGGATAATATCAGTACAAAACACTACCACGTTTGTTTTGGATTGCAATCATGAATACGAGTGGAACTTCTTCCCCTAAACGAAAGATCTACAGGCCCATTTGTAGGGTTTTGTCAATTTGAGGGGGAGGCGGAGTATCTGCCTTTCAGTCCCAACAGCCTCGTTTCTCGTCTGACCTGCGCAAGCTTGGGTCTGGGTTGGAGCATCTGTGTGAGTGTCGTTTCGGGGCGCTACTCTCATTTCCAATCTTGACCCCAAAATTATTTGGGTCAGGAAAACGAAGTTGGGATGATTGATACTCGCACACTCTGGTTGTCTAAGTTTTATGAGGTGAGCTGTTCTGCGTTGGATAAGCTAGATCTTCGTTGGATACTACAACGTACAGGCCGTAATACTTCTGAGGTAAGGTTAGACTGGTTTTTTGAGCCAATCAGAGCTTAAAACTCAGCCAATCAGGCGAGCGCAACAGATGTTAAAAGCCTCCGATTGAGGCAAATTGACGCTACTATAAGGAAGCTCTTCTCTTCTCTTCTCTTCTCTTCTCTTCACTATTAAACATTATAGCATCGCGATATAGAGATCTATTTCATACTCTAGAGCCAGAGATTTAACATGTCGCTGTTCCTAAGCAGAATACGTTAATAACTACACACGATGAGAGACTTCAAATACATACCCTCTTCTTTACAGCAGGGTAGGAAATCAATCAAATCCTCCTTCAATTCTCACGATTGACACGATCACAGGTTGATTACGCTCTACAAACACGTCCAACTCCTCAAAAGAGCCTCTGTGGCTGTCACGTTAAACTCAATACTCCTCATCGTAAGCAACTTATTAAATAGATGACTACCGACTGAAATACACATAATACACCGTGGAAGGATATCCCTCAATACCTTGGCTAGCAGAACTAGTGTAGAGAGAAGGCAATTCAACAAGCATTCCAGACTAAGGGGTATGGAAGAAGGGTAAAGAGAAGGAAGCCTCTGCTATCAGAGAAGAATCAAAAGCTCTGTCTTGCTTGGGCTAAAGAGCGCTTGTCCTGGTTAGACGAGCAGTGGGATTCAATCCTTTGGAGCGACAAGACGTAGACGTCGCCAGGCCAGTATAATAGGAGGCAATGGACAACGCGTAAGCTAGGAAGCTCAGAGCTCTTTGTCCCTGACTGTATTCAACACTGCTGGCAGCGTAAGATAGGTTGGATGTGGTTTAGCTGTATGTCCAGACGCCATAGCAAGGGAGCTGGTATGTTCTAGGAAAAGAAATAGCAGACAATTACAAAGGAGAGTTACTGCGCTCATACTGTCCCTGTTGTCTTAGGGTATATGCTCTAGCACCCAGGGCTTCAATTCCAGCAAGACAGAGGACCTGGCCATAACATAGCCTATAGTATTGACTATATAGCACAGTATTGTAGTATTACACCTATCTTCTAGCCTCCCTTCTCTCCTGACTTGTCACCAATTGAGAGTCTATGGCAGAGAATGAAGGAAATTCTAAGTCTTCTCTCTCCAGACACTCATAGAAGTTATATTAAACTCAGAAAGGCTATTCAAGAGGCGTGGGACAGTATTACAGACGCAGAACGTAAGGACTTGGTCTATACAATGCATAAACGCTGTAAAGATGTAATTGCAGCGCGGGGCTTGAATATAGAATTCTGAATAGCTTCAATTTGACTTTAATCTTAAAGCAGCGTGGTGTGGCGAATCGCGGGTGTCTCAGAACTATTGCACCCTGTACGTTGTACGTACAGGCTGTAATAAATATAAATACTAGGGTGGACCCTCCGTGTATTCAACCAATCACCTGATCAGAATATCACCTTTTAGTCTTGAATGGGTTAAATCTTCTCGGAGCAATTAACATTTATTACGACCTATAGGTAGTAAGCTAGATCTTCGTCGGATAAGCTAGAGCTTACTATCTACAGCGGATAATAATTGTCAAGCTAGTCTAAGTTAGGAATAGCGCGGCGCTGCAACATCCAATAAAACAGCTGTTTTCAACAACACCTGATGCTGCTTTTACTATTATATCTCTTTCTCTTCTCATGTTTTTGAAATAATTTAAATCATGGATTATTCAATAATTGAGCCTCAGCACGTTCCTACACCCAAGACCCCTACTCACGAGACGACTCGGGACGATAGGCTACATATTTAGACCTTATATTATACTGCTGGGTGGACAGTTGACGATATTCTTCTCTAGAATCATTATATTACCTGCCAGCAGATTTGCTATGCCTTAAAACAACGACCTACTCCTCAGAAGCACCATTCTGGGCGACACGTCCTTCTTGATACACCTCATTGGAAGCAACTTGTTGCATAGTGTACAGCAAGCTCCTTTAATCGCGATGTTCTGTGGGCAGAGATCCCTAAATGGTTAGGGTGGAACACATAGTGTGGTAAAGATGTAATCTAGACTGCTTTACAGAAGGAGGGATATGTACATAGTGTTAGGAGGAAGAAGCTACCTCTTTTAGAAGTAAATTAGATTAAGAGATTAGCCTGGGCAGAGGAACATAAAGATTGGACAGATGAGCAGTGGGGAGAGATCCTTTGGAGCGATGAAACCTGGGTACAGCCTAGATATTATAAAAGGCAGTGGTGTACAAGGAAGGAGGGTCAATCAGAGCTATTCATTCCTGACTGTGTTACACACCAGTGGCAGAGGAAGATTGGGTGAATGTTTTGGGGGTGTATAAGTAGGAAATACAGCAAAGGGGCAGGATTATTCTAGGAAAAGGCATAGAAGACAATTACAAAGGAGTCCTATTGTAAGCATACTTTCCCTGTAGTTTGGAATTATATCTACAACTCGTCAAACCCTCACCCAGGGCTCTCTTTTCAACAAGATGGAGGCCCAGGTCACACAGCAGCATATACTCTTCAATATATGATGGAAAGAGGGGTTATTCTGATTTTCTGGCCTCCATTTTCACTAGATCTATCACTAATAGAGGCTCTTTGGGATAGAATGAAGGACATCTTACAAACGCTAGATCCAGAGGTCCACCAGAACTCCAGGAGGCTTAGGGCAGCTGTTTTAGAGGCCTGGGAGTCAATTACAGATGTGGAAATTTGTGGTATTCTCTATGATAAGGAGAGTGGAATGTATGCAAGGTGTGCGGCTGTAATTGCAGCTCATGGAATGTATACAAAGTTCTGAATAGCTTTATTTAAGTGCAGTGGCAAATATATAGAAAAGTGGTTCTTGTAAAAGCAGCATTGGTGGCGGATAGACAATTATTCACCCCTGTACGGAGTACTTGTGGCTTATCTACCACTTATTGATATTCTCACCCTCTTGTTGTCTAATTCTTTGGTTGACTAAGCCATGGGTAACTTATTGGCTTACTCGCTAGATTACTTACACGTATGGTTCTTTTTTTTTCTAGCTTACTCTCACTCACTGGTTTTTTGTCCTGGTTTACTCACGCTGGTCGGTGGAGTAGACGTTTGGAACAAGTACCTATAGCAACACCAACTACACCAGGGTTTGCTCCTACCCTCTCTACTGCGACGGAGGCAGCGGTCCCGGATATTCGATTATGTTAGGGTTTCTCGAATATGAAGAAACATAGCCGATTTGAATACCTTTCTAGAAATTTCGCTTCACTCGGTTCATGAAGCCAGGCTCGCCCAATATTGGATTTGACACGCAAATATCATGCCATCGAGGAATTGACAGTACACCTCAAGACTGAACGGATTTTTTGGTCTAGGTCTCAACTCTCGGCACAAGACAGTATAATCGCTGACAAACTCGTCCTCCATATCGATTCCAGAATGGGTGATTTTCGAGTTAAATTAAGCTTAGCATCGTGGGGATCGAGCGACCACCATTTTATTTGCATCGGCCTCTACAACGTTTCATGGACTATGGCATCAATACCTGGCAAATACTTCTTTCTGGAACGAGGATACGTGGTATTATTTTGCGTGCAGGAAGGATGTATTTTCAAACATACAATTTTCGAGAATTAGTGTAGATGGAGTCGTTGATTCGTTTCCAAGACCTAACTGTAAGTGCCCTGTAGAACAGAACCAAAGAAACCGTTTTCAAGAAGCCTCTTCGGAGCACGGTTACTCCTTTTTATCACCCTGCATGTCGGTCAGACCGAGTCAGTTTGGTTTGGTAGGGCTGTGGGGAGATCTTATCAATTGCTATGGGGCTCCTTGGGGGAGGAATTCTCAGCCTCAAATACCTTCTCCTTTCCCACACTTTGAATTTGGGGGGGTTTGGTACAAGAAGGATATTTATCCGTTACACTCGTTTGACTTATTCCCAGAAAGCCCGAGTTCTTGAACTCATTTCTATCTTTTACATCTTAATAAAAAAGGGGTTTAAAGACTTCCTTCTAACTGTCATTACCAAAACAAGAAACAGCCTCCACAACAAATTTCGACACGATGGGCTTCACCAATACACTAAATTCCCCCAAATGATTGTAGCGCTTGGTTCAATAAGACAGTCGATTTCGATGAGCCAAAGTTTGGTTCATTCGAGTCTAACGCTGACATTGCTGGGCCTGGAGTATGTCTATGCGAACATGGACAGTTCATGTTATCGGCTGCTAATGCGTACAGATCTTATGGCCCTTTGGAATTGTAATGGTTCTCACATTCGTTGTTAGTGTTATACTACTTGGTATCGAGTTATGCGAATACTGGTTGACGGATGGAGGACAAACTCGCTTCCAAAGGAGGAGACTAAAGTTGACCTTCAACCGATATCTATTTTATCGTCACCGTGGGGATAAGATCAAAGATTTAACTTTTATTTCTACTAGACGCAAATCCAGGGACCAATGGAGACGACTCTTTGATTCCTTCCTCGTTAGTCTCAGCGACACACAAATCGTCACCGGAATTTCTCTATCAGCAGTCACATTATGGGGATGCGCTTGCACGATATCAGCATACCACTACGATCTAGTTTATGGACTAGTCCTCGTGGCTGCCGTCGTTCACCTCTGCTCAATCACCGTTCTCGACAAATATTTCGAGGTGGTCTGGCTCGCAGTCATTCGACTAATCGCAATCCTCATTTCATTTGTCCTTGGCCTTCTGGTTTTCATCCAGCGAGCACCAAAACACTTTCCTGTCGGAGTCCCCTCTACCAAATTCGATAATAGCACACGGCTTATACTGCCAGCGGTATGCTCGATATCTGGAAACAACATTACTATCACCGCAACTTCCAGCAAAGATACCACCGACTATTCAGCATTCGCCGAGTACATCATCCTCCTTGTCCTATACGTCCTCGCCCTCGCCATCACATTCTACCAAAAGACCATCTCTCGAGATGACGCGCATTTCAAACACCATAGAGAGATATACAGCGTACGAATCATCTTCGCATTGATCTCGCTTATTTTTGGGTTCTTCGCATTGTCTAAGGTCATCAAGATGTCTGGTTGGATGATGGAATCTGGATGGTTTGGGGAGGACGATGGAGAGAGCAACTGGAAGACTTTTAGGCAGTTGGTTCCATCGATTATGTTGACGCTTTCGGTTCTGAGTTTTTTGGAGGCTTTTGCTGGTATGTTTTTTAGTCCTCGGTTTTTACTGTAGATAGATGCTAATGGGTTATGGATAAAACATCCGATGCGGATTCTGATGGGAAGGATGAATGAATGTCTTTTCGCTTCGAAGAACCATAAAACACGAGGCATAATGAAGTAATGAGCAGAAGTAGGGACTTGGGATAGGAAAGCAGGATGAAAAAGGGAAGGCCATCTACGAACACATGGGTATTTTTCTTGCTCTCATTAATACTAGTTCTATTATTATTTTCGCGACTGAGAATTGGAGTTTCTCTTTTTTTAGCCCTCACGAATTTAGGGGTACCAATTCCTGCACAAGTGTGTAAAGTGTGGCTTGGTCTTGGGGCTTTTATGAGGGCCATGAGCTTTCTTGTTACATCTCCCCCTCGCTCTGATAACACAAAAATTGTTCGAAAATTTACTATTATGCGAGACCGAATGAAACATCAGAATGAGAGGCGCTGGCTGTGTTAAACCTTCTAGAAGAATGCAAGCGTTCTCCGAAGAACGGCATTTTCTCGTACATCCAGAGCAACTATTACAGCTTCACGCTGCAAACTTACAGCGCTTTCACACTTCTTTGTTTTATGTGTTGACATTGCTTTTTTCGACAATTCCATAATTGAATTTGTCAGTTCCCAAGTAAATTTTGACGATCTTACTCGTTTCACACCTTCCAATTCGCACCTAGTCTTGGGGGAGAACCTCGTTTCGACCTCTGTCCTTCCTTATTAGGTTGATTCCACGTGTTACCTTTTCAAATGCTAAGTTTTCACTTGTTGTTCATCGTTGACCACCTTATTGTAAAAAGATAACTTTCTCTTGGGATTTAGTTTTCAATGGGTGTGTATGGTAGTTTTACGTGCACTATTTGCATAAAGTTTCAAGTCATAACCAACTCCAAAGACTTTGACGATCCTAGTCTTTGGAAAGGGGGCAAAAAAATTGCCCATTAAAGCATTTTATAATTCTCCGAATGCGATTTACTTGTTACTCGTGGAGGAACTTGTCATTTGATGGACAAGGTCTTAGCCTATTAGAAGATTTCAAGGATCTTGGCAACTGAACCCTGGATCCCCTCCGCAATTTCTCAGTACCAAAAGCAGGACGGTGAAATTGACATTCTTATACAGAACGTCCTTCTCACGTTTCCTCAATACTTTGTTTAACTCCTCATTCTCTCTTTTTCTAAAAGAAATCGTGGTGTGCCAAAGAACTGAGTAAAATAAAGTTTCTAACACCCCTCGTTGGACTTTTTGCTCTCCAAACATTCGTCTCCGCACTTCCAGCGTTCCCCGGTACCGAAGGTTTTGATGCAAATGCAGTTGGTGGTAGAGACGGCACTGTATACGTAGCAATAAACCTCAACGATTCAGGGGTAGGCTCGCTTCGCGATACTGTTTCTGCTAAACATCGAATTGTTGTATTTGCCGTGGGTGGTTGTAAGTTTCCCCGTCATCTCTCAATGAACAACATCTAACAAATTTCCTAGTAATCAAAATTACCGCTCGGATAGTGGTTTCAGCTAGCGTGACGATTCTTGGTCAAACTGCTTCCGGAGGAGGAATTACTGTCTACGGAAATGGATGGTCTTTCTCGAATTCTGATAATACTATTATTCGATATGTTCGTGTGAGAATGAGCAAGATTGGAACTTCGGGAAAGGATGGTCTTAGGATTGCGGAAGGTGATAATATGATATTTGGTCATTTGAGTGTCTCGATAAGTATCTCTTTCGTTTCGAGGAAAAGATCTCTTTCATATAACAATATGTCTAACTAATCTCAGTGGAGAAGAGACGAGATCTTCTCAATCAACGGGCCTGCAAATAATATTACTGTTCAAAATAGCATCATTGGCCAAGGCCTGGAAACTCATTCATGTGGAGGATTAATGCAGACGAGTGGTGGTGTTTCGTTATTCCGTAATCTTTATGTTGACAACAAAAACAGAAATCCAAAGTCAAAGGTAGCTATCTCCTAAAACACACAAGATAATTAACTACTGATCATTTCGCAGGTGTTAATGATTTTACGAATAATGTAGTGTACAATTGTAAGTCGAAAACTGCTACATCCGAATTCCTTAGGCTAACGAGAAAGGGGGTGGCGGTGGTGGCTACATTGCTGGAGGAGACTCGGAAGGTCATTCATACGTAAATATCATCGGCAACTATTTTATTTCAGGACCTAGTACCTCTGCGACGGCTTTCACTAGAGGAAATGACTATTTCTACAGCCATGTTTCGGGAAATGTCTATGATAGTGATAAGAATGGAGTCCTGAATGGGGTTGGAATTGCAGCCACATAATCCAATTATGGCGGGATGGCGATAAACGAAACGAAGTACGATTATCCAGCACCTGTAAATATTCTTACTGCTCAGCAATCATTTGGCTTGGTACTCGCTTCGGTCGGTGCTAGTTTGGTAGGAGATAGCATTGATACACGACTAATTGACGAGGTCAAGAGTTACGGAACATTGGGGGAGTTGATCTCGGATGGTAAGTTCTCCCTGAAGGTCTTTTACGTTTTGTGCTTGGCTATACTAAACTCTTCCGCGTAGAAACTGCAAGCCCAATGAATGGCCCAGGGGTGATCGATCCAGGGACGGTGGCAGTTGATACTGATGGAGATGGTATACCAGATGCTGCCAAGGTAAAATTGGGAACTGATCCAAATGTTGCTGATTCCATGGTTATTGCAGCGAACGGATATACTAACGTGGAGAACTGGGCAAACTCATTGGTTCCTTCAAGTTACCAGAATTTATAAGGTGCCACTTGAAATCAACAGTTTCGATTAATGGCTGTGTATTTGAACTTGTGGCACAACTTGATCACGTCATGTCAGCTTCAATAGCAACCTATTGAGTTATTCCCTGGTGGACTTACAAAGAATAAGTAGCAAACCCCAACACCGATCTCAAAGTCAAGATCTAATTTTTTCGGTCCATGGATAGCCGAGTAAGAAAAGACTTCGCATGTGGCAACTTTATTCTCGGTTTATCACATGCTCTATTGTGAGTTTTTTCCTGTCCACCAAAGTTCTGGGTAAATGCCACAAGCACAGTCCCCATGCGTCTTCCACGATTGCTCGAAATGCTTGGTGAGCCAGGTTTCCCCGGTTGAAAGGATCTAACAATCGTTCAACTTATATTTTCCTGAACGTAAACCCTTCCATCCCAATGAATCTCAATAAAACCGATTCCTTGGGACTTTTTGGATCATTAGGCTATGCCTTTCCCTCATGGGTCATGACTCCAGATCTGATATAGGCGGATTTAGCCAATGGTGGAGAGAAAAACCATGACGAATGTTGTACATTGACAACGTCATGTGGTTGGGGACACGTTCTTTTCTTCAATTTACCCTTCTTGGTATTTCTCTTCGGGGTTCTGGTAGGTTTTGCGGGACGGTGGGCTATTCAGGAACCGGTTAAAATGAGAGCCTTACAACAGTACATATTTAAGTATGACCAGAGGCTCGTGTTTCCCGAGGCTTAGGTTCGTCCGTCGTGTTCATTTAACCGGGAGAGGATGTATTGGCCTTCTTTTGGGTGCCTTGGTTCGCAAAAACTACTTTGGCATGTTTACTACTCTGAACTTCATACGTTCTTAAGTAAAGTATTTCACTACTAAAAGTACTTCGAGATTTATCATTGAGCATAGGTCATGATTAAATTCTGATTGAGTAACAGAAAACCAGAAAATACTTTTGGATTCTCTACTCATTGAATATGTCGACTTGTGTGACACGAGTAACTCAGCGAGCTTCAATTGCATGAAGCAACCTTTTCCTTATTTCGTTCCATGCCAACTTTTTGTGTCTTCGATTGCATCACTTTAGTCACGTTCACGATAAATGCCACTTCGGAGAACTTTCTTATTGAAGATCGCATTTAGCCTCAATCTTGTCCAAGTCCACTTAAAAAGAAGTTAGTGGATGTGGAGTGGACCAAGATCTGACACAATGTGATCCACAACGCTTGTGCTATCCCTGTCTCGTTCGGATCATCTCGTATAAACGGATCATTGCAAGGTGCAACTTGAGATGAACTTTAAGCTGTTTTGAGCTAAACAGTACTGCCCCGCTCACAGCTTTTCTCTGTCAAATTTAAGCCAGAGTATGAACAAGCTTAGAGATTCATTCATAGACACCTTTCGCGAAGCCTCTGCCAATTGTGAACTGCAAGATGATCAAAGATTGAGATAATGTTGTTTCGTGTCGGAATATATACATGAAAAAGAGTCAGATGCTAACATGTCCTCGACATCTCCGCCCTTTTACTCCCCCGGCATTTTCAAGGTTATAAAGAGAGAAATAATTTTGTCCAAAGAAGAGAAACACCCAATGTAGCCCTCGGCTCACATTTCGACAACCACCGCTCCAGGCATTCTAGCTGCCCCAACCACTAAACACTCTATGAAACGGTGATAGTTGCTGATCCACTGCTGAAATATCCTTCGGTTGCAACGATCAAGTAGTTGAATTCCGTACCCAACTTCATTCCAAGCTTTGCCCATGCGTCAAAATGAGCTTGAGTGTTGACCGATCCGCTGGAACGCTTGTTAGTTCGGACAGACCAATACTGCTGAAAGGTCGCGGTTCCATCGATCGAAGGTTGGTTCGTGCGGGTCGTTTGGAGAATATCGTAGTTTGAACCGTCGACGGTGATAGAACCCTTCTTTGTGGCGGCACTTGAAGGATTGTATGTGCCGTAGTTTTCGACAATGTAGTACTCGATAAGAGGGCTTCTGGTCCACCCGTAGACTGAGAGATAACTGTTGCCATTGGGGCTGTATGTGCCGGAATAGTTGATAACTCTGAATAGCAAGGAAAATTAGCAAGCTGTTGCTATTATTTTTGTGAGTCGAGTCTCATTACCTGCCACTTCCTGGGTTCCATCCCTTTCCTCCTACAAAGTTTCCATTGTTGCCAGACCACTTCACGCTATATGAACCACTAGCTCCATTGGTGTATGTGACATCTCCAGCTCCATCAGTCCAGAAGGAATAGTAGAAACCGTTGCTTGTTCCTGTGGAGCTAGGAGTTCCTGAACGCTCGACCAAGACCTCTGAAGGGGCAGCAGCAACCCCGACGGCGGCAGCGACAGCAAGAACGAGGGAGGAGAATGATACCATGATGAAGATTGAATGAAAGATGGTCGTTGGCTGGATGTTCCCAGGACGTGCGAAACGAAACTCTTTATACTTTTTTCTCCGGGCATGACCGCGCAGTGGGTCGAGGGAGATTGCCCCTTAGTTGTCAAATTATGATAAATCCGTGCCTGTCGGATGTTTTGTGTTTAAAGTCGCCATCAGACGGATAGATTAAATCCAAGGGCGCTTTGCTTTGAACCCCTGTTGAAAATATATATCCCATACAGAATGAGCCCCTCCCCGCCCCCTCCCAACGAACAGGAAAACCATGAGGGACTCGAGGTCCCTGTCAGTAGTTGAAGAGAAACTCATAGCAAAAATTCGGCGCGACGGCGACGATGATTTTATCCGGGAAGTCATCTTGGTTGAACTAAAATGGTTAAAGAAGAATTCTTGGCCAATTGTGAAGTCTCATGATGGGAAGAGCCCCGATGACCATGGAAAAACAATCGGAAGGGGTTGCCAAGGGTGCCAAGTTGTGGAGATGTGGGGTACAGCAAGCAGCCGAGAGGCTCCAACGATCTGCCCCTCGGCGGAGTATCTTCCGCCGTTGTTTTCGTCACTTAAGCTTAAGCTTTGGTCCGAACCATTAACATTGCCACTTCTTCATTCATATATCGTAAAAGGGGTTGAAAAATTACATCAGAAACTCAAGGGTCTCATAAGCATTGCCTGATAATTCAGACGACATATAACCGACCCGGACAATAAAAGCGGCAGTAAATAGCCCGTTATTCCAACTTTCTACAATTTGGTATTTCCCTAAATGGTTTGGAACAATCGAAATTGTCTGTTTCAAAAATCTAGAAGAATCTCAATATTAACCTAGATTTCCTGGAACAATTAACTCAATTGTCTTAAGGGGTTAGAACAACGAGAGCTATAACCAGGTACGAAGCTGAAGCATTTACTGCAGCATTTGTTCCTTTCGCGAGCCCCTTGTCTTTATAAAAAGGTACAGTACCAGAACAGTTCCATTTCTATTTCATATTCTGATTGCTTGGTAATGATTACATCAAAAGCCAGATTCATGCTTTATGTAGTCTGCGAAATCGAAATTCGATTTCACTATATCTCAAACAATTATACCCCTTCTAAGCTTAAGACCAACAACTTGAAACGTGCGGGTACTCCATACAAAATAGATAGATTTCAGCGGCTCAGCAGCTTTTCGTCCTTAATACAATCACATCAATCTGACCGTACCGGAGTATTCAACTTACTGCTCACGTCAAGCAAATGGAACCAAAGCATCTGATCAAATTCACGATTCAGAACCAGAACATTATGTTGAAAGCCCTCTCTACGTGTAGCGATGAAGCTGTGGGTTTTAGTACAGCCCAGCGCCTACCACCTTACAGCTTCTCAGAGCTCAAGAGAAAATCGCAAAAATCAACCATAAATTTGAGAAGATTTATGAGCTCCTAATATCGAAGCTTATAGTTTTTAAGGCCATGGTTGTGGTTTTATTGAAGTTTCGCGACTGTATCTCGTTCATCAGCGAAATCATGGCTGCATCTAGTAAATTCCATAGCAAGAAAAATATTGACCTATTCCTTTGAAGCACCCCGCTTCAATTGCCTCAACTATCAATATTAACATTTTGGGTTGTGCTGCAGGGTTGAAAAAAATGAGAAAGTGGTTCCTATTTATTATTGTCCGTCAGGGAGAAAATCTCATTAGGTTGCTTTGGCTCCTATAAAATATGACTCCTCCCCAAAGACAACCTTTTCTCTCAACACATTAGAAGTCAGATATAGAAAGTTAACTCAATTAGAACGATATAATGATTTAAATAATGTGTTTAGAAAGAAGAAGAAAATCAAAGGGGAAAAAGCGAAGAAAAGTTCCCTTCTGTGACAAGGGGTAGTCAGCTAAGTTGATTGGTTGATATTGCTTGCCTTCTTTTAACCTTGGATGTAAGGCTTACTTACCACTTAACGCGCTTTCACGCGTCGACGTGAATTCAAAGATTCCTCATCTAAACCTGAAGTTCTTCAACCAAAATCACAACCACTTTTCAACCTCCGGAAAGCAAACACCAACTTTCTTTCAACACATCCTAAACCATCCGTCAAGAGTAAGCTATCAACCCTTTCCATCCCATTTAATCAACTCCCACAATCAAATGCCCCGCCAACAAAAAGCTAAACTACTACCCCCACTACAGTGTTAGAAGCACGTCTTGATCAAGCCGACCTTCTCAAGAAGGTGGTAGATGCCATCAAAGATCTCGTCCAGGACTGCAACTTCGACTGCAATGACTCCGGTGTCGCTCTCCAGGCCATGGACAACTCCCACGTCGCCCTTGTCTCCATGATGCTCAAGGCCGAGAGTTTCTCCCCTTATCGATGCGATCGCAACGTCGCCCTCGGTGTCAACCTCACATCCCTCACCAAGGTTCTTCGTGCCGCCCAAAACGACGATATCCTTACTCTCAAGGCCGAAGACGCCCCCGATGTGTTGAACTTGGTCTTCGAGAGCAGCGCAAACGATCGATTGAGCGAGTACGATTTGAAGCTTATGGACATTGATCAAGAGCATTTGGGTATCCCGGACACTGAATACGCTGCCACTATTACGATGCCAAGTGCCGAGTTCAAGAGAATCTGCGTGGATCTTATGGCCCTTTCTGAGTCTGGTATGCAACCGTTCCCCCTCCGACAACCAAAGGCAGCTTTTAGTGCTAACAGTTTGGTCTCACAGTTGCAATTGAGGCTTCCAAGGACGGTGTCAAATTTACATGTGCTGGAGATATTGGAAACGGTGCCGTTACCCTTCGAAGCCATACCAACACCGAAAAGGAGGAAGAGAGTGTCGCAATCGACCTTACAGAACCTGTCGCTTTGACTTTCTCCCTCAAATACCTCGTCAACTTCTGCAAGGCCGCTGGACTTTCCAAGACCGTTAAACTTTGCCTATCCAATGAGGTTCCTCTGCTGGTCGAATATGCGTTGGCCGGAAGCAGTTATCTTAGATTCTATTTGGCACCAAAGGTACGTCTCAGCAAAACCAACTTTGCCTTCATGATATCAGCTACTAATTTTCCTTTTCTTTGCAGATTGGCGATGACGAGTAAATGCGATGATAACGAAAATGGAGTATGAATGGATTGGTTTTTGAAAGCATATCCCCGTGGCGTGTTTGGTTGATTTCATGGATATTGATGATTGCGCTTTCTAATCTGGGGGGACTGCTTCCAGAGCATTGGGAAGAATTACTGCCAACCTAGGTGTACCCAGATGGATAGATTACGTGTCCGCAATATAAGGGAATACACATATATTTCTTCAAACCCCATTCTCTTCATTGTGGGATTTTACCATCCCAAGATTATGGTATGTTTTTGCAGTAGCGCGGGGTACTTGTACGGGCCGATTTAGTTTCCGTTTCCGTGGACCCCGCCATGGGTGAGATAAGGACCGAAATTTTGTTGCGTCAGTCACCCTTGTTTGCTTATCAACACATACTTGCCAGTATGCAATTGTTTGCGACAACTTTTGATCTAACCTTTGCAGATTTATGATATATTCTCCTCTTCCTCCTCGATCTTTCCTCCTTTTCTAGAGCATCCCACCTTTTATAAGGAAGCAACCCCACCTTCTTTACCAAGGATGTCTTCAGAGTCAGACTTCCCTATTCCAGAGACGAATGTTCTTGCAGTTGCTAGTCATGTAGGATCTTTGTATCTTTGAGCGTCTTGGATCCTAACTGACTTTACTGAAGGTTGTATACGGGTGAGTTAACTCTTGTCTGCGGTCCAAACTTTAGAAACTGAGGAGGAAAGATATGTCGGAAACACGATGGCAACATTCGTTATGCAGTCACTTGGCTGTGAAGTAGCCGCTTTGAATACAGTTCAGTTCAGTATGTCCCTTTTCAATTCCCAAGCAAAAGAAGCAGTGGGTAACAATTATATAGGTAACCACCTGGGATACGGACAAGCAAAAGGCACGCGAGCCACAGCCTCAGAAATTACAGATCTTTACCAAGGACTCCAAGACTCCTATCTCGATTCTTTCGATATGATGCTCTCGGGTTATCTCCCCGGAGCTGCTTCTGTCGAAGCCGTGGGTGCTATTGCGAGAAGTTTAAAACTGAAAGCGGCGATGAACCCCGGGGGTTTCTTTTGGGTTCTAGATCCGGTTATGGGTGATAATGGGAAACTCTATGTCGCAGAAGACGTTGTGCCAGCTTATAAAGGATTGATTAAGGATGCGGATTTGATATTACCAAATCAATTCGAGGCTGAGTGAGTTTTGGTCTGTGAGGAATGGGGGGAATTGCTGACAGAATATATAGAACCTTATCGGGTGTCAAAATTGTTGACATGGAGAGTTTGAAGCTCGCCATTACAACTCTACACGAGCAATATCGAATCCCTCATATTCTTATAACATCAGTATCTCTCCCCACACCTGGCGCCAGCAGTTTCCTCTCAGTTGTGGGCTCTACATTTACGACTTCCTACAAGCCACGAATGTTCAGCGTCAAAATCCCAGCCATAGACTGTTTCTTCTCTGGAACTGGAGATATGTTTGCAGCATTGATGGTTGTCCGTCTACGGGAAGCCGTTAATAATACCACAGACCTTATGGATAAAGCTTCTTGGGTTTCGGCCGATGAGGTGAAAGCTACTGAGTTACCATTGGCGAAGGCCTGTGAGAAGGTGTTGGCTAGTATGCATGCTGTGCTTACCAAGACCAAAGAGAGGAGAGATACGGAGTTGGAATTGCATGAAAAGAAGATGGGGACGATAGGAACGGGTGTTGGAGAGCTGGGTGAAAAGAAATTAAGGCTAATAAGAAGTAAGGCTGCTGAGGTTAGGCTTGTTAGGAATCTAGGGGCCCTGAGAAGTCCTGTTGTTGAATTCAAGGCGGAGGATGTCTAGAGTTTTTCTTCTTGATGTGCATCCGGGGGCGGATATAAACGACTTTTGAAAGGTAGAAGAAGGGCACTGCGTTCGCTCGCACATAGAGTACATAGGAGGCACCGTGGTAGATTTTGATGCATTAATACCACATTTCGTCATTTCTTGATATTCATGGTTCTCTAAACTCGCTTTTTCATCAACGCATTCTTTCGTCTGGAACTTTTCTGCTCAAATAACACTCCGTAACTCCGTTAACATCTTTATCATCTGGCGAAACCGAGACCCTTTGAATGGATGACCCTGTATGTCCAATTCTCTACGTCCTGTGTCGGCATGGCTTAACCAGTGCTACCAAATCCTCCAGCTCCCCTGACACTCTCCTCCAATTCCTGGACCTCCAAGACCTCGGGTGTGTAGATTCTCTCCAAGACCAATTGTGCTACACGATCTCCCTCCTTGACCTCAAAATCTTTCTCGCCGTGATTGAAGAGGAGGACTTTGACTTGGCCACGGTAGTCGGCATCAATTACGCCTGCGCCAGTGTCGATCATATGTTTAGATGCTAAGCCAGAGCGGGGTGCGATTCTGCCGTCTGTATAAGAGGGGTTAGTTGGCTGGTCCAGTAGTTTTCTGTCTGCTTCATGGGGACGGGGTAAAGGTGAGGAATTGACAAGGGAGTAGAATGGGAATCAAGAAAAAAGCAAACATACAAGTGCCCTCCGGAACTGCCATACTGATATCTGTATCAACCAACACCTTCCCTCTCGCTGGTACAACGGTATCCTTCGCCGCATAGATATCATACCCCGCCGCGAACGCGCTTCCCCTCGTGGGCAACTTGGCCTTCTCGGACAATTTCTTGATCAGGAGTGGGGGTGCGGCGTCTACAGAGACGACAGCTGGGACGGAGGTTGGCGCACTCATTTTTGTTGGTGTGGGTGGGATTACGGTTGGTGTTCTGGGGGTGAAGGAGTTGGATGTTGGAGAGGCGGGACTTGGTTTTAATCTTTTTGGCAGGGGCGATGTTGGCGATTGGGGGTTGGGAGACATTTGGTTTTCTGGGTGGTGTTGGGAGGGAAAGAGGGGAGTTCGCGTTCAAGTCGCGGTGTAGGAGACGCGTTTGAGTGGGGTGTGGATTTAGTGGGGTATATATTACGGAATAGCCTCTCACATGAAATGGTTAGCAAAGCCACATCAAGCGATATTGGATGTTGAACTTAGAAAAAACATATATAGAGAGGTTGATAACTTCCTAAAAATGATGTCTATAAGGTTCAATATCACTTCAACAATTCTAATTGATCCTGAACGCATCTGAGGGGATAAGCGAGTGCTGGGACTCGGTTGTATGAAAGGGGCTTGAAATACACAGAGAAAGCTAGGTAAATAGCTCGTTGATCTTGCCCTTGATTATTTAGAACAAGGATACTTGATTGTTTTAAAACGCCTGAGTCAATGTTTTAAGCTGTCCCAAATATAAGGTGGAACACTTTGAGTACAACAGTGTGGAATACGAACCCGGTATTTACTACCGCTTTGACTACCCACCGTGAGTGGGAGCGCCAGAAGTTTGTTGACAGTGGTAACGGTTAGTTACTAAATACTTGAAAATATACACTAATATTTGCGAACATTGACAGTAGTGGTAGTGCTAAGCTTTCTTCTATAGGTGCCACCTCATCTTTCTTCAATGTCTCAAAGACCTAGCACAATATGGAGAAAAGGTCAGTGGAGATGAGGTTATCTATATTCTCTGCTAATCTCAAATCAACTTGAATAAAGTATGTGTACCTAGGTGAAAGCCTGGAATGCTTACTTGGTCAACAAAGCGCTATGTTTGGTGCTTGGGATGCTTCGAGACTTGAATAGCTTGCTCTACATAACATCAAGAGCACACTTCAAAAGGAGTGAGTATATCTACTCTGTTTCTTACTCCTGTCCTGCAGAAATCAGAAGGAATAGTTGGTAGTAAGTACAAAGCACAGTATATCGAACCCTAGACTCAATTTTTGCTTCAGTCCTTTCTGTAAATAATAGGTAAGCTTGAAATCAGTTCATCAATTGTCTCAATTGGTTTTAGTACTCAGCTTTCCATAATCTGTCACAGCAACCACTTGGCAAAAGCTTTATAGCTAAACGTAAGTTATTTCCCAGTAGCGACTGTCTGTCTGGGCTATCTGGTATACTTTGTTCACCAAGTATATAATTGACCAAATCTATCTGCCTATATTCTAAACTGATTTTATAGTTGATTAACGCCCTGTTTAGATTAGATTATTTTAAGAATTATTTTAAGAATTATAATATAATCCCAAATAATCCTAATAATCCAAACACTTTGGATTATTTTATAGATTAATTAATAATCTAAAATAATCCTTCACCAATTTAAATTCTACTCACAAAAGGAGTAGAATTGGGATTATTTGCCCTCCACGCTTGTACACCTACACGCTCCACCACTACCACTAACACTCACTATAGAGGACGACTTTGAAGGAAAGTAGTATCGCCTCTAATTACTCCTTCTCCAGACCCTTTTATTATTGTAATCGCACGTGCCAAAGCACTCCCTTCGAATCGATCCTTTCAAGGTATCCAAGTATATACAAGAGCTTCTCAATTACAACAACTATGCCTGTATCTACCACATACTTTGGATAAGCCTAGA
This sequence comes from Hymenoscyphus fructigenus, assembly GCA_001414455.1. Lineage (NCBI taxonomy): Eukaryota > Fungi > Ascomycota > Leotiomycetes > Helotiales > Helotiaceae > Hymenoscyphus > Hymenoscyphus fructigenus. The sequence goes on along the minus strand of LKUV01000038.1, from coordinate 346,766 downwards.
GACCTTTTACAACCTTTGAGATTGGATCTCAGAGAATACTCAAGTCAGAGACTCTCGCACACATAGTATAGAGTTGGAGGAGAAGTTAGTAATCTTTCTATATACTGTCAACAATAAGAGCTCTAATCAAATAGTACAGGAGACTTTTAGCTACTCTGAAGAGACGATTCACCGAGCCTTTTACAAAATCCTGAATGCCATTGTCAGCCTCTATTCTCAAGTCGTTAAATTGCCTACAAAAGATATACCTCTTGCCTCTTGAATTACAGACAATCCAAGATACTTTCTATACTTCAAAGATTGCCTAGGAGCGCTCGACAGCACACACATTAAAATACATGTTCTAGCAGAGGATATTCCACAGTATTGCAATCGCAAGAAGGAGATCTGGCAGAACGTTCTCGCAGTGTGTGACTTTGATATACTATTTTTGTACACGCTAGTAGGATGGGAAGGCTCAGCACACAACAGTGCTATTCTACGACATGCCAAAGTCACTAGTGGCTTTGAGACTCTAGAGAGTAAATATTAGCTTAGAGACACAGGATACACTAATAGTAATACAGTACTTGGTTCTTATAGAGCAACGAGGTACTATCTCAAAGAGCAAGAGCGTGCAAAGTTGAGACTAAAGAATGCAAAGGAGCTCTTTAATCTATAGCACACAGTACTCTGGAAAGTAGTTGAATATCCCTTTGGCCTTTTAAAGATAAAGTATTATATACTTCAAGGATCTGAGTTCCCGCTAGATATGTAAGTTTGCCTTATTCTAGCACTTACTGCTCTCTATAATTTCGTATGTTCAAGAGAAGTAAAGAAGGCAGATATTTGGATTAATCTTGAGGAGGATCATCTAGAGATTGAAGATATAATTACACTAAGGAACAAAGTAATCAAAGAAGAGAAGAGATTAAAGAAGATTGACGATTTTAGGGATCAAACAGCTAAGAAAATGTAGGTTGGTTACAAGGCCTATTACAAGAAGTACAACTATCCCCTCGTTGAAGATTATTTCTATCTACATATAAATTTAGGTTTAAGATAGACTTAAATAAATTCTCTAACTCCATCTTGTATCTCAAGATATCTATCTCTTTTGTCTCCCTTAAGCATAGGGCATACCTTTGCCTTTGTTTCCACTTCTATAGCAATAAAAGCTGCCACAAATTAATTAGTAGTTAAACTACTATTGTACTCCTCTAACAAGATCTTGTATACTTTCTCTTGATTTGTTTTAGAATTTATTGCTGCTATTATAGCCTCTCTTGCTTCTCTTGTCTCTCTTGCTGCACACGTTGCCTTTAACTCTTTGTTAATTTCTGCTATAATTGTACTTGGATCAATTCTTAGAGTAACAGTTGTACAAGTACACTTGCGAATAGTGGGTTTAGGTATATCCTCTTCCTCTGATCCTAAGCTCTCCTCCTTGGTATTGTCTGTCACGAATCACGTGTCAGCACGTGATGAGTAAGTCCAGACGGCGTTCTGACAGGACAAGATACTATTGAGTAGATATAGGTTATGGGATTAGTTAGAGTAGCTAACTAATCCAAGGATTTTCTTTGGTATAAGATCACGTGATGTTTACATCGACTACATTGACAGGCGATGTTAGCGATTAGAGTCGACAGCATCGACAGGCGATACTGACGATCCATGGAAATGAAGGTTCTATATAGGACTGGCACGTCTGCTATTAGATAGAAGCTTTATACTTAACTTTACTTTAGTTTTTAATATATCTTGTTTTAATATTTTAAGTTTAAGTAACGAGTTTACCTTTGAGTAAACACCTAGTACATCTGGACCTCTTATCTGTATAACAACCTTCGAGACTTAAGTTACCTTTGTTACTTTTAGTACGAAAGTAAGTTTTGTTATACTTTAAGCATCTGCTTAGAAGTTTAGTTGCTATAGCTCTAACTCTACTAAAGCTAGCTACAGCTAGTCCTAATACTAGCTGAACTAACTTGTCGACCTCCTCTAGCAGTGCTAAGAGAACTCAACCCTGGGCCACCCCTGCTATACTACTACTAGACGACGAACTAGTACTAGTGAACTCTAACTACAACAACGCTAGCATACCTAATGTACCTGAACTGTTTAAGGTTAAAGTACTCGAGACTATCTAAGTCAAGCTTCTAGATATATACTATAGAAAGAGAAACAAACTTGAGTTATTTCTTCTTTAGATAGACATCTACTTTAATTTCAACATAGACAAGTTTACTAATAACTATAACTCACGATTAATCTTTGTAATCTTCTATCTAAGAGGAGCTACATTAGATTAGGCCTAACTCTACCTCGAGGACTTCTTCGCGCACAAAGACAACAATGAATTAATAGAGGACACTTAGATAATGTTTAAATTCTTTAGAGGGTTTAAAGTAGCAATTAGGAAGGTATTTAGAGATTTTAACATAATCCAAACAGCTGTATAGAAGCTTTTAGACCTAAAACAGACAGGATCAGCTATTAGTTACACTAATGATTTCTAACAATATAGAAACAAGTCTAGATAGGACGCTCTTACTCTTATAGAACTCTTCTGCAGGGGATTAAAGGTACACCTCTAAGAAGAAATAGCAAAACAGAATATAGTTTTTACTAATATTAGTAGTATAATCAGTAGTGTTATCTAATTAGATAACTGCCTATAGGAATTCAGGAAATCTATTTAAGGGAGCGGAAGTTAGAATAAGAACTAGAGCAAGGGCAAGCGTGATAGCTAACAGAATAATAGCAAAGTAAATACTACCTAGAAGAAATCTTTCAAAGGAAAGAAACTTTTCTAGAAGGAACGGAACCGCTGACACAAGTAGAATTTATGCTACTTATGTAGCTAGTCAGGCTATAGAGCAAACGAATGTAGCTTGAAGAAGTAAACTAACAAGAGAAAACAGGTTAATGCTACCTTCTAAAGGAAGGTAGTATTACTAGAAACACAAGAGCTCTCTGATAAAGAATTAGAAGTATATAAGTATAGAACTTAGGTTAAAGAAGAGAATGACTCTATCCTTGAACAATACTATAACACTCGCTCAGGGAGTGAACATAAGTTACTATTATAAGCTACTTACGAATCACTAGCTAGTACATTAGAGGAAGAGTCCTCTAAATCTTCGGAATCGTCTAGCGAGAATGATTAGAGTAGAGAACTCTAGGTTAGGGATACATAGGTCTTTATTAAGACCTATAAGAGAGGGAATTGTTAGGTAGACATAAAGAGCGAGAGGCCAGACTTTTGGTCTCTACATGCTACTATAGAACATGATCCTATACCTCTCTAACAGTACATTATTAATAATAATTAGACAGGTTATATCTACTTTAGACACAAGGGTTCTAGACACATCTCTAGAGAAGAGAAAGAATATAATTACACTATAGACTGCGACAAGACGCTACTACTAGTGGAATTCTACTACCTAGTAGAAGGGGAACTTTAGGCTACTCAGGCTCTAGGTTCTTTTATAGTAGAATAGATACGTCACTGACTACAACTAACATCTAACTAGATATTAGACAAGTAGTTTACAGGAACACTGCTAGACTATTAGACAGGAGTAGAATATTAACAGATATGTGAGGTAGTATATATAGACCAAGAAAAGGTTATATTCTTTCTATAGGCTTAGGATGCTATAACTTAGCTTAACAACGCTGAGAACAGAATGTTTAACATCTACTATGTTAGACTAGAGCTATATACTACTTTAGGAGAAAGTCAGTTTTATGTAACTACAACTATTAGGAGAAAGAAATTATAGGTCATAATTAATTCTAGAGCAACAGACAATTTTATATCCCTGAAAGCCTACAAGAGACTTAACATTCTAGTCAAGAAAACTTTACTCTATGTCTTAAGTGTTGTTAACAAGACTAATGTTACTTACTAAAACAGAGTTATTAACTAGTAAACTATCTCTACAAAGACTACTATTAACAGATACTGTTTAGATATATAATTCAATGTCGTTGAGATAGAGAACAAGGAAGTAATACTTAGTATACTTTAGATTTAAGAATATAATCTAGACATCAACTAGAAGAAATATAGTATTACTTTCAGTTAATGTAACTATATATAGTTGTGACTACAAGGCTAGAAGAAGGTTAGTGCTACCTCTTCTAAAGCGCTAGGACACCTAGCCTAGGGTCCTCTACAGGTCAGCTAGACTGCTAATAACACAATACCTGTGTAGTATAAGGAATATACAGAGCTGTTTAACAACCTAGAAGATATATGTGCCCTCCCTAAACATCAACTATAGAATCATGAGATTAAGTTAAAAGAGAGTCAGGACCTTAGAAAGTAGAAGCTTTAACCTTATAATTAGAGGAACTTGTAGCTTCTTAAGAAGTATATACAAGAAGGAATTTAGAAAGAATACATCTGAAAATTAGATTCACTAGCTACTTCTAATATACTTATCACGTTTAAGAAGAACAATCTAAATAAAAGAGTTTATGTTAACTACAGAGACGTTAACAAGGCAATAGTTAAGGACGCTTATCTATTGCTAGAAGGTTAGTACTTGTAGGATAAGTTAGGAAAGGCTAAGATATTTACTAAACTCAACTAATAAAATACCTTTAGCTTAATACAGATTAAGCAAGGGAACAAATAGAAGACAGCCTTTGTCTTGCTATTAGGCCTCTACGAGTATATAGTAATATTGTTTAGTCTAACTAACACATCTACTACTTGTCAGAGACAAAACAACAAAATACTAGAGGATCTTCTAGGAACAACTATTATCTGTTACCTAGACAATATCCTTGTGTTTTTAGAAAGATTAGAGGACTATAAGAGATATGTTAAGGAAGTCCTGCAATAACTTACAACAGTGGACTCTTGCCTTAAACCTTTGAAATGTAAGTTTAGAGTAACTTATACTATCTTTCTAGGGTATACTATTACTCCTAGACAAATGAAAGTAGACTCTAAGAAAGTTAGAGCAATTCTAGAATAGAAATTACTAGAGAACGTCAAAGACGTCTAATCCTTCTAGGGATTTACTAACTTCTGTTAACAATTTATTAGAGACTATGCTAGGATCTCGAAACCTATAACAAACCTTATAAAAAAGAATGTTTCTTTTATGTGAGACAAGGTTGTTAAAACAGTATTTCAAGTAATAAAAAAGAGGTTTGCTAAGAAACCAATCCTTAGGAACTATAATGCTAACAAACTAAGCACTATAGAGACAGATGCTTCTAATATAGTAGTTGCTACTATACATCTTTAACTAAATGACAAGGGGAAACTTATGCCTGTAGTATACTTCTCCAAAACACTAGATTTAGCTTAGCAAAACTATAGCATCTATAAGAAAGAGCTTCTTGCTATAGTCTTGGCTTTAGAACATTAGAGGATTTACCTACAGAGTATAAAGCACTAGGTATTAATCCTTACTAATTATGAGAACCTTAAAACATTTACAACAACAAAAGAACTTAGTAATAGATACCTTATAAGGTAGTTACAAACCCTTGCTAGATTTAATATATTAATTCATTATGTCAAAGGAACTAATAATCTATAAGCAGATGCTTTGAGCTGTTAACCTAGTTATAAAGGAAACAAAGAGTACAAAAAGATTGTGATCTTGAAGACTCTAGAAAATAAAGACCTAGCGCTAGCTATACACGAGATAGTAGTATGTAACGAAACTTACTTTCGTACCGAAAGTAACAAAGGTAACTTAAGTCTCGAAGGTTGTTATGTAGATAAGAGGTCTAGATGTGCTGAGTATTTACTCAAAGGTAAACTTGTTACTTGAACTTAAGATGTCAAAACAAGATGTATTGAAAACTAAAGTAAAGTTAAGCATAAAGCTCCTAACTAATAGCAGAAGTACTAGTTATATATAGAACCTTCATTCTCCTGGAGCCTAGAAGGAGCCCCAGATCCCAAGCTCTAATGCAAGCTCCAACGGTTATGTGACTGTATCACGTGATAACTATAATATAGAAATCCTTGGATCGTTTAGCTAGTCTAACCGATCCCTTCCGGCTGTAGGTTCTTTGTGGATGTGTTTGACCTGTCAGGGCGCCGCCTGGTCTTCACTAGTCCCGTGCTAGCACGTGATTCGTGACACTATCCCCTTCTTAGCCTAGCGTGTCCCTACACTTAAGTACAACCTAAGAAATATTGTCAGAAGGCCACTAGCCTTTTCTTCCTTTATTATGTCCTTCAAAGCACAGAAATATAAACAGCACACTCTTCTCTTTGAAACTATTCAAGCATACAGTTCTAAAATTATGCCTTGTTCCAACTGTCATCAGTACAACCGAAAATGCTTTGTTCTGAACAACAAGTCGCAAAAGTGCAGGGAGTATGTTTGTCGAGGCGTTAGATGTAACGCCCTCTAGTCATCCAACGATGACCTCCAGAACATTTGTCTCGAAGAGGAGTGTCTAAAATTTAAAAGAGATATAGCTTTCGAAGCAGCTATAGGAATACATAGGCTAAGTGTTCTGCTATACTTACTTTCATATATAGTACAAGTACTATGTACTTTGTAAGTTGTTTAACAATAACTAGAATCAAGTCATATATAACTCCTGTTATTAGGTCTTTGGATTTTAGTAGCTTGACTATAAAATCCCATGATATAGATCTCTAAGGTATCTGTGGTATTAGAGTAGTGCCTATCTGTCTATAAGGCGCATAGCAGGAAGCCTTGTTTCTAGTACAGGTATTATACTCTGCTATCACTTCCTTGACTACTACTAATAGGCAATCAACATAGTAGTATTGCTTGACTCGCTAGAGAGTTCGTCGAACTCTCTGGTGACTATGTGCTAGGGCTATATAGTACTCTTTGACAAATTCTTTAGCATAGGATTTAGAGACATGTAACCTTCTGTTAGTGTACTGTTCTTTGTTATTTTGTCCTTGCTTAGCTAGAGCTGGCTGCTCTAATTCCTGGGCTTCCTAGATTTTCTTTGTCTAAGGGTTGTTAGTCTCTATTGCTACTATCTCATGTATAGCTGGCGCTAGGTCTCTATTTTCTAGAGTCTTTAAGATTATAATCTTTTTGTACTCTTTATTTTCTTTGTAACTAGGTTGACGGCTTAAAGCATCTGCTCGTAGATTATTAGTTCCTTTGACATAATAAATCAATATATCAAATCCAGCAAGGGTTTGTAACTACCTTGTAAGGTGTCTATTACTGAGTTTCTTTGTTGTTGTGAATGTTTTAAGGTTTTTATAATTAGTGAGAATTAATACCTAGTACTTTGTACTCTGTAGGTAGATCCTCTAATGTTCTAAAGCCAAGACTATAGTAAGAAGCTCTTTCTTATAGATGCTATAGTTTTGCTAAGCTGAATCTAGTGTTTTAGAGAAGTATACTACAGACATAAGTTTCTCCTTGTTATTTAGTTAAAGATGTATAGCAGCAACTACTGTATCTGAAGCATCTATCTCTATAGTGCTTAGTTTGTTAGTATTATAGTTTCTAAGGATTGGTTTCTTAGTGAACCTCTTTTTTATTACTTAAAATACTACTTCGACAACCTTGTCCCACATAAAAGAAACATCCTTTTTTGTGAGGTTTGTTATAGGTTTTGAGATCTTAGCATAGTCTCTAATAAATTGTTAACAGAAGTTAGTAAATCCTTAGAAGGATTGTATGTCCTTGACGTTCTCTAGTGACTTTCATTCTAGAATTGCTCTAACTTTCTTAGGGTCTACTTTCATTTGTCTAGGAGTAATAGTATACCCTAGAAAAATAGTACAAGTTACTCTAAACTTATATTTCGAAAGTTTAAGGCAAGAGTCCACTGTTGCAAGCTGTTGCAGGACTTCTTTAACATGTCTCTTATAGTCCTCTAACCTTTTCGAAAACACAAGAATATTATCTAGGTAACAGATAATAGTTATTCCTAGAAGATCCTTAAGTATTTTGTTGTTTTATCTCTAACAAGTAGCAGGTGTGTTAGTTAGACTAAATAGTATTACTGTGTACTTGTAGAGGCCTAATAGTAAGACAAAGGCTGTCTTCTATTTATCCCCTTGCTTAATCTATATTAAGCTAAAGACATTTTATTAGTCGAGTTTAGTAAATATCCTAGCCTTTCCTAACTTGTCCTACAAGTACTAACCTTCTAGCAATGAGTAAGTGTCCTTAACTGTTGCCTTGTTAATGTCTCTGTAGTTAACATAAACTCTTCTATTTAGATCGTCCTTCTTAAATGTAATAAGTATATTAGAAGTAGCTAGCAAGTCTAACTTTTAGATATGTTCTTTCTGAATCCCTTCTTACATATACTTCTCGAGAAGCTACAAGTTCCTCTAATTGTAAGGTCGAAGCTTCTACTTCTTGAGGTTATAACTCTCTTTTAATTTAATCTCATAATCCCACAGCTAATGTTTGAGGAGGGCTTGTATGTCCTCTAGGTTATTAAACAACTCTACAAATTCCTTATACTACACAGGTATTGTATTATCAGCAGTCTGGCTAACCTGTAGAGGACCCTAGGCTAGGTGTCCTAGTACTTTGAAAGAGGTAGTACTAACCTCCTTCCAGCCCTGTAGTTACAACTGCGTATAGTTACATTAACTGAAAGTAATACTACATTTCTTCTAGTTAATGTCTAGATTGTGTTCTTGAATCTAGAGCATACTAAGTATTACTTCCTTGTTCTCTATCTTAACAACATTAAATTATGTGTCTAAACAGTGTCTGTTGATAGTAGTCTTTGTAGGGATAGTTTACTAGTTAATAACTCTGTTTTAGTAAGCAACATTAGTCCTGTCAACAACACTTAAAACATAGAGTAAAGTTTTCTTGACTAGGATGTTAAGCCTTTTGTAGGCTTTCAGGGATATGAAATTGCCTGTTGCTCTAGAATTAATTATAACCTGTAATTTCTTTCCCCTAATAGTTGTAATTATATAAAATTGACTTTCTCCTAAAGTAGTATGTAGTTCAGGTCTAACATAGTAAATGTTAAATATATTATTTTCAGTATTGTCAAGCCAGGCCATAGCATTCTAAGCCTATAGAAAGAATATAACCTTTTCTTAATCTATATATACTACTTTATATATCTGTTAATATTCTACTCCTATCTAATAATCTAGCAGTGTTCCTGTGAACTACTTGTCTAATGTCTAGTCAGATGTCAGTTGTAGTCAGTGATATACCTATTCTATTGTAGAGGAACCTAGGGTCTGAGCAGCCCAAAGTTCTCCTTCTACTAGGTAGTAGAATTCCTTAGGCAGTGGCGTCTCGTCACGGTTTATAGTGTAATTATATTCCTTCTCTTCTCTAGAGATGTGTCTAGAACCTTCGTGTCTAAAGCAGATATAACCTGCCTGATTATTATCGATAATATATTGTTAGAGAGGAATAGGATTATGTCCTATAGTAGTATGTAGAGACCAAAAGTCTAGTCTTGTGTTCCTTATGTCTACCCAACGATTCCCTCTCTTGTAGGTTCTAATAAAGACTTATATATCCTCTACCTAGGGTTCTCTACTCTAATTATTCCTGCTAGATAATTCTAACAACTTAGAGAACTCTTCCTCTAAAGTGCTGGCTGGTGATTTATAAGTGGCCTGTAATAGTAACTTATACTTGTTCTCTGAGCAAGTGTTGTAGTATTGTTCAAGAATAGAATCATTCTCTTCTTTAACCTAAGTTCTATATCTACGTACTTCTAATTCTTTATTAGAGAGCTCTCGTGTTTCCAGTAATGCTATTTCCCTCTAAAAGGTAGCATTGACTTGTTTTCCCTTGTTAGCTTGCTTCTTCGAGCTACATTCGTTTGCTCTATAGCCTGACTAGCTACATAAGTAGCATAAATTCTACTTGTGTCAGCGGTTCTGTTCTTCTTGGGAAAGTTTCTTTCCCTTGAAAGATTTCTTCTAGGCAGTGTTTACTTTGCTATTATTCTGCTAGCTATTACACTTACTCTTACTCCTGTTCTTATCCTAACTTCTGCTCCCTTAAACAGATTTTCTGAATTCCCACAGACAGTTATCTAATTAGATAACGCTGCTAATTATACTACTAATGTTAGTAAAAACTATGTTCTGTTTTGCTATTTCTTCTCAGAGGTATACCTTTAATCTCCTATAGAAGAGTTCTATAAGAGCAAGGACGTCTCATCTAGACTTGTTTCTATACTGTTGGAAATCATTAGCGTAACTAATAGCTGATCCTGTCTGTTTTAGGTTCAAAAGCTTTTATACAGCTGTTTAGATTACGTCGAAATCTCTAAATACCTTCCTGATTACTACTTTAAATCCCCTAAAGGATTTAAACATCATCTAGGTGTCTCTCATTAATCTATTGTTGTCTTTGTGTACAAAGAAGTCCTCAAGGTAGGGTTAGGCCTAGTCTAATACAGCTCCTCTTAGATAGGAGATTACAAAGATTGATTATGAGTTATAGTTATTAGTAAACTTGTCTATGTTAAAGTTAAAGTAGATGTCTATCTAGAGGAGAAATAACTTAAGTTTATTTCTCTTTCTATAGTATATATCTAGGAGCTTGACTCAGATAGTCTCAAGTACTTCAACCTTGAATAGTTCAGGTACATTAGGCATACTAGTGTTGTCGTAGTTGGGGTCTACTAGTGCCGGTTCGTCGTCTAGTAGTAGTGTAGCGGGAGTGGCCCGGGGTTAAGTTCTCTTAGCACTGCTAGAGGGGGTCAACAAGTTAGTTCAGCTAGTATTAGGACTAGCTGTAGTAGGCTTTGGTAGAGTTGAAGCTATAGCAACTAAACTTCTAAGCAGATGCTTAAAGTGTAACAAAACTCACTTCTGTACTGAAAGTAACAAAGGTAACTTAAGTCTCAAAGGTTGTTATACAGATAAGAGGTCTAGATGTGCTAGGTGTTTACTCAAAGGTAAACTCGTTACTTGAACTCAAGATATCAAAACAAGATATATTGAAAACTAAAGTAAAGTTGAGCATGAAGCTCCTAACTAATAGCAGAAGTGCTAGTTATATATAGAACCTTCATTCTCCTAGAGCCTAGAAGGAGCCCCAGATCTTAAGCTCTAATGCAAGCTCCTGCAAGCTCCTGCAAGCTCCAACGGTCATGTGACTGTATCACGTGATAACTATAATATAGAAATCCTTGGATCGTTTAGCTAGTCTAACCGATCTCTTCTGGCTGTAGGTTCTTTGTGGATGTGTTTGACCTGTCAGGGCGCCGCCTGGTCTTCACTAGTCCCGTGCTAGCACGTGATTCGTGACACAGTAATAGAAACAGACGACCCTTAGACAAAGAAAATCTGGGAGGCCTAGGAACTAGAGCAGCTAGCTCTAGCTAAGCAAGGACAAAATAACAAAGAACGATACACTAACAGAAGGTTACATGTCCCTAAATCCTATGTAAAAGAATTTGTCAAAGAGTACTATATAGCCCCAGCACATAGTCACCAGAGAGTTCAACGAACCCTTTGGCGAGTCAAGCAACACTACTATGTTAATCGCCTATCAGCAGTAGTCAAGGAAGTGATAGCAGAGTGTAATACCTATACTAGGAACAAGGCTTCCTGCCATGTACCTTATAGACAGATGAGTACTACTCTAATACCACAAATACCTTAGAGATCAATATTATAGGATTTTATAGTTAAGCTACTAAAATCCAAAGACCCAATAACGAGAGTTATATATAACTCAATCCTAGTCATTGTTAAACAACTCACAAAGTATATAGTACTCATACTATATATAGAAGCAAGTATAGCTGAACACCTGGCCTATGTATTCCTACAGAAGGTAGTCGCTCTACATAGTCTACCTGAGGAGATAATCTCTGACAGAGATAAACTCTTTACATCGAAATTCTGGACAGCCCTCACAGAGTGTCTAGGTACAAAGAGAAAGTTATTAACAGCTTTTCACCCCTAGACAAATAGAGGTACTAAACAAATGAATCAAGTTATCAAAGCATACTTGAGATGTTATGTGAACTATAAACAAGATAACTAGGTTAAACTCCTGCCTTTGGCATAGTTCGCCTACAATAGTTTAACAACAGAAACTACGCTTGTCACACTATTCTACACTAACTATAGGTATGAATTAGTTGCTTATCGAGACTCATTGCAGAGTACTGTCGATAATGACAAAGCAGGGCTAAAAGACTATAAACTCAGGGAATTACACAAGAAGCTCGCAGAGCAACTTCAGTTTGTGGCAGAACGTAACGTACACTACTACAACAAACGACGTAGTCAGGAGCCAACGTTAAAAGGAGAGGATAAAGTCTATTTAGTCAGAAAGAACATTAACACCAAAAGACCAAGCAGTAAACTAGACCACAAAAAACTTAGACTATTCAAAATCAAACGTGTCAAAGAACCTTTGAATTATGAACTCGCGCTACCAAAGACTATAAATATCTATCTAGTATTCTACATATCCTTACTCAAACCAGCACCACTAGGGGCACCACCAGCCCCACTCACAGAAATCCAACCTGTCAACCCTAATGCAGAATACAAAGTCAAGAGAATTCTTGACTGTAAGGTTGTCAGAGGACAGGTCAAGTACCTGATTAAGTGGTTGGATTACCTACATTCAGAGAACACTTGGGAACCAAAGGGAAACCTTAACTAGTGCTTAGAGGAACTTTAGGAGTTCCACTACTAAAACCCAGGTTTGCCCACATCTTGTGGTCAGCCGGGAAAGACACGAAGAAGGCTGGGTCAAGGCCCAGGTCTAGGGAAGGGTCGGAAGAGCTGGGAGTAGGAAGGGCTGCCAACCTAGCAGCCTCTTTGTCTCTTCTGTCTTTCTCTTCCTTCTCTTTCTCCTTCTCTTTCTCCTCAGCACGGTCTAGCTTGTCGAGGGACGACAGACCACGCCAAAGCATTTCTTGCTTACAATCATCCAGGAGGTGTTGCTACTTCCTTAGGCAAAGAATCTTGGCCATCGCTTCTTCTTCTTTATCACAAAGCCTTCTTCTTTGTTTGTCGAGGGACTCCTAGTCAAAGGAGGACAGAGCTTGATTTTTATCCCTTACATCACAAGTCTTGCCTTGAAGGGTGTAAGACAAACATTTGTCTCCACTGGAAAGAGCGACACAGCGTTGCCCTTCTCTGCCGCCTTTCCAACTGTTTGCACAACAGGTGCAGGAAATCATCTCGTCTCTGGATTGTTCAATGTGTAGCGCCGCGTTAATACAATATTTCTTGAGTTTGGATTTGGTTGTGGGAAGACTCATGTTGAAAGAAGAGGAAGGCCGCCAGCCTTCTGACAATATTTCTTAGGTTGTACTTAAGCGTAGGGACACGCTAGGCTAAGAAGGGGATAGTGTCACAAATCACGTGTCAGCACGTGATGAGTAAGTCTAGACAGCGTTCTGACAGGACAAGATACTATTGAGTAGATATAGGTTATGGGATTGGTTAGAGTAGCTAACTAATCCAAGGATTTTCTTTGGTATAAGATCACGTGATGTTTACATCGACTACATCGACAGGCGATGTTAGCGATCAGGGTCAACAGCATCGACAGGCGATACTGGCGATCCATGGGAATAAAGGTTTTATATAGGACTGGCACGTCTGCCATTAGATAGGAGCTTCATGCTCAACTTTACTTTAGTTTTCAATACATCTTGTTTTGACATCTTGAGTTCAAGTAACGAGTTTACCTTTGAGTAAACACCTGGCGTATCTGGACCTCTTATCCGCATAACAACCTTCGAGACTTAAGTTACCTTTGTTACTTTCAGTACGGAAGTGAGTTTCGTTACATTGTCCTTCTTTTGCTTTCCTTTTAGAGGTTTTAGAGTAATTAGTTAAGTGCTAGAGATTGTACTAGATCTAGTAGCTTGAGCACCTTCGAGGATGTCTCTTAACTTGTCGCGAAAGTGTAATATGTTATGCTTGTGCTAGCAGATATCTAGAAATGCCTACTCTATTTTTAGTATATATTCAAAGTTGAGAAGGAGGATCTATTTACAAGTGCGAGCGTGGTTTATTAGTTCTCGTCTACCTTGTATAATTGCTCTTTCTTGTTCTATTCTATGCTAGAATTGCCTTCCAAGAAACTCTAACCTCTCTACTAATCCTTGAAGCTTGTCTATTTATTGTGAATATGTTTAACCTCGAAAGCAGTAGAGTCAAACACCTCATTAACTTTATCAACCATAGCAGCATAACCCTCTCCTTTGAAACCACTAGCATCAGCGCCCTTTCTAATAGTAAACTAATGATAGGCCTTGAAAACAAGGGCTTAGTAGAGTTTGTAGGTCCACTGTACACGTGGTTTAGCCTACTTAGGAAGTTCGTTGAGTTGTGATTCCACGGGAGTACTAGCAGATGTAGACAAGGTGTTGTTGTTGCTCTTTTTTAGTAGACTTTCTAGGGGCTCTTTTAGTGACTTTAGCTTTAGAGGCTGGTTTAGCAGCAGGCGTAGGGATAGCATCTACTACAAGTTCCTCTACTGTTGGCAAGTCTTCAGAGGCAGAATCTAATACTTGAATAGCCTCAGCTATCTCTGTTGCTTGCGGATCAGCTATCTTTGAAGACGTTAAGAAGATGAGGTTATAAAAAGTTACAAGCACGATTATAGGGGGGGTGAATTCCAAGAGACAGGGGTGTTCAGCGAACAGATTAACGTTATTCCTTTGCAAATAATCCTAAATAATCCCTCTAAAATAATCTAATCCGAACAGGGCCTAAATAACTTAGGTCTTCCAAATCCATCTAAAAGATTTATATTAAATAAATATTACTTGGAAACATATCTTATACTCTAGACTTTAGAGCATTTGAGACTTTATTTAATTTATTCAATTAGCTTAGATACTCTTAAACAATATAATATAACAACTTAAGTTACTACAGTACTTGACCGGCTACTTAATTCTATTAAGTAGTAACGTGTTTAGTAAATTCTGTAATTAATAAATAAAGTATATTATATCAATTAGGCGAATGATTGCATGTTTCGGCTTTTATTCGGAAATTGGTTAGAGTGAGACAGGGGTATGAAGGGAAAGTGCAACCGGTGAAGTCACTTTAGAAGTCTTTATGTTGTGATTAACGTGCCATAGCCTACTGCTCCTCCGTCACTTGGGCTGTCTGGCAATCTGTGAGAGGCCAGACCTCGAACAACTCAAAGGTGTGGTTTCAAATATTCAATTAAGAAGTGCATGAAGACTACATACACGCGAGCTCTTCCTCTATATATAGAGAGAGGAAGAGCTTCTGGAATGTTCCAAGAAACTGTTTGGCAGTGGGGTAATGGCCAGTGCTGAGCAGGGACTTTGGTCAGTGCTTAGCGAGGGCATGGCCCGAGTCTTTATCATGGGTTCCAACCCTCACACAATCCCTTTGGTTCGCCACGGGCGATCTCACTCTCAAAATGGCAAGCCAAGATCCAGAATCTCTGGTTGTTAAAGCTGCTAAAAGGTATGCTTGTTATCAATTTAACTGCATCTATAAAAATACAGCTAACCATGCAATAGCTCTGAAGCCACGACAATCGACTCGGCGTGCAAGGCGCTAGCAACCCTTCAAATTCTCCTGTCCAAAATACCAGACTGCAACGATACTCCTCTGGCAATCCTTCTTATTTTCCTGTACGAGATACCAGATAGCGATGAAAGTCTCGTCGTTCAATGCAAACTTAATATATTCCATCTTTTTGAAGAACTACCCGCCGAACGTGGGTATTTTCCAAATTCTTTCCTGCCTCTTTCAGTTTGTTTTGGGAGGGCTGAGACATGGTGTCCTCCTCAACAACTCATTTCCTCCTTAATTTCTTTAAAATTACTTGTAGAATGGGTAATACTGACTCCAAGATCATCCGCAGTGCAAGGTCGAATCTGGGAACACACTTTCCGTCCAAGGTGCTATCCTTTACGCTTCTTTACCGATAAAGGAGACCGGTTCTATCACCACGATCACGCACCAGCAGCATTCTGGGTCTCTGTGACAGTTTTTGATTTAGTGAATAAGGGTTCGCTTAGCGAAATGGCGGGTGCAACTTTCCGTAGATAGACAAATACCTAAGGAGTGTGAAGAGCTTCTCTCTTCTCTCCTCGCGAACAATCTATTCCTTGACCCCTACCATAACATATTGTTCGCCATCTTTTTACTTATACAGCATACACATCGTCGCTGTACCTATTGCCCTTAAAGTACCTTTGCTCCTGCTATCGCCCATCGCTCATCGCTCATGCTCCTCGACCTTATCATGCCTGTATTCACAGTCGAAGAACTTCAAGCTGCCGTTGATAATAGTATGCTTGGAACTTTCATCACTGATAACGACGATACCTTCCAGCAAGGCTTACGTGACCTACTCTCGCTCTACAACTAAACCACCATCGACAAGAACACTGTAGAGCGAGCACAGCGAATCGCTGAGCAAGCTTAACAATCTACTGAATCAGATGCTCTACGAGACGCTAACGAGTACAACTGACAAGCCGCTGAGTTCAACAACTGTATTACGACTCTCAACACTGAGATCCAACGTCTTCAACACCTCCAAGCTGCTCCTGCTCCTACTAGTAACCCTTAAATCGACGAGTTACGAAACTAAATCGAACAACTTCGAATTCACTAGAATGCCCCCGCTCCACCTATCTGATCTGTCCCCCACGCTGACCCAGCCAAGTTTAGCGGCACCCGTAGATCTGCTATTGAGCTACGATCATATATTATCAACCTCAAAGTCAAGCTTCGCACTAATGCTAACTAGTTCCCAACTGAGCTAGAACAAATGACTTATGTCCTGTCAACCCTAGAGGGAGAGGCACGTAAGTACATCGACCCCTACCTTAACGACGCTAGCGAGTTTACTACTTTAGACTCCGTGGAAAGCATGCTAAACATCCTCTGTAACACATTTAGCAACAAGTTTAGTCACGAGGAGGCTTTTGCCAAGCTCCAAAAGGAGAAGCAGGGCCACTGACCAGCCTCTGAATTCCTTGTGTTCTATCTATCATTAGCCACTGCTGCTAACTCTACTAGATTCGACTGTACCCAGAGACTCGTCCTCGCTGTCCACCCTTCTATTCGGGATCGTATCCTCTCAGACCCCTGCTACACTTCAGCTATTGAACTCAACGCTTTAGCTGACCTGATTCAAGAGAAAGACAATATTAACTGAGCTGTCCACGGTGCTCAGTACTTTAAAAGCAACTCTAGCTCCTTTACCGCCACCCCACATACCCCAGCGCCCACTACTTCACTCTCTGACCCTGATATAATAGACCTGGATACCCTGAAGGTGGGAGGAAAGTATGTCTAGACTTGGAAGGATGTCGAGGACAAGACATAGGCCAAGACCCCTGAGTTAAAGGCTGCCCGCAAGAAATTCCAAATTGAGCACAATCTCTGCCACTACTGTGACAATAAGACACATAGTCTTCAGGATTGTGATAAGTTAAAGGAAGCTCGCCGCCAGAAGGAGGAGCGTGAGAAGGGAAAGAGTAAGGGTGAGGGAAAAGCCTAGTCTCTGTCAATAGTCGCTGCTAGAGACGTGGAAGTCAGAAGAAGGCTTTGATGTTGTCGTCACTAGAGGAAAGACAGAGAGAAAGTGTGATGAAGGTTCCTTGTAAATTAGTTAGTACTAATAATACAAAACCTTCCACTACCTACTTTATGCTTGACTCTGGCGCTTCAGCTGAAGCTTTCATTGATTCTGACTACGTGCAACGTAACAACTTTACCCTTGAACCTCTGACAAAGCCTCGCTGCCTTCGTACAGCTGACAGATTGTCTTCGTCGGCTGGGGACGTCACTTACTTTATCACCCTCGACCTACATATAGGCTAGCACACTAACTATTAACAACGTTTCTATGTCACTAAACTTGGCTCCCATGAGGTTATACTAGGGAAGCCTTGGCTTACAAGACACAACTCTTTGGTTGACTAGAGAAAGAACACCTTATAGTTCAGCCAAGAGTGTAAACACTATATGAAAAAGGATAGAGTACAAGTCCACGGTTAAACAAAAGCTACTAAAGGCACCCCGAAGTTAATTAAAGTAGTAGCATTTCACTCTTACGCTAGACAACAAGACGTAGAAGTCTTCTCTCTATCATTGTACGAAATCAATCAGAGGCTAAAGGAGCTTACTGGCTAGTAACACCTTAATCTACCCCTGCCAGCGCCAGCCAAACACTAAGCAGACGATGGTCTCACTGGCTACAAGCGTATAGAAAAGGAGCTTTATCTCAAAGATTCTACTAAAAGCTAGGTAGTACATCAGCAGTCTCAGCGTCACTGGAAAGTAGCTGAACTATACCTTCGAGGGGTTTCACTCAATGACATCTAGAAGAGTCTTAACAAGTACAACAACCCAAAGACTATTGACCTAGCCCCTTTGCTGCCTTAGCAATATCATTAGCATCTCCTGCTTTTCCAACTACAAGCTGCAGACAAACTACTCCCTCACAGGGACTGTAATCTCTACATTAAATTAAAACCTAGAACAAGGGCACCCTATGGCCCACTGTACAACATATCTGTCGGAGAGCTAGAAGTTTTACGAAAATACTTGAAGGAGCAACTTGACAAGGGCTTTATTTAAGCTAGTACATCGCCAGCAGTGTTGCCTGTATTGTTTGCTAAGAAGCCAGGAGGAGGCCTGTGCTTCTACGTAGACTATAGACAGCTTAATAATATTACAATCAAGAACCAATACCTAATCCCTTGCATTTAAGAGACCCTTCAACGATTGAGTACAGCTAAGCACTATACTAAGCTAGATGTTGTCACAGCATTCAACTATATTAGAATTCGAGAAGACAATAAGTAGCTTACAGCATTTAACACTTAGTACAGCCTCTTTGAGTCGCTAGTGGTACTGTTTGGCTTAACCAACGCTCCTACAACATTTCAGGCTAGGATTAATGAGGTCTTACACCCCTTCCTAGATATATTTTGTACAGCATATCTTAATGATATCCTTATCTTTTTAGACAATCTACTCTCTCACTGCTAGCACGTATATTAAATCCTTGACACTCTCCAGAAAGCTAGCCTTTACCTAGACATCAAGAAGTGTGAATTTGAAGTCCAAGAGGTTCAGTACCTTAGCATAATCATTTCAACTAACAGAGTAAGAATAGACCCTGAAAAGGTTGCTGCAATCGTTGGGTGGGAAGTGCCTTCAAACCTTAAAGATCTACAAGCTTTCCTAGGCTTTATAAATTTTTATTGTTACTTTATCAGAAACTTCTCTAAGATAGTTAAGCCACTAAATCGTCTGTCTAAGTCAAACATATGCTGGGATTGGACTACAGAGTGTACTAACGCCTTTGAGACCTTGAAGTTAGCATTTACTTCAGCGCCTATACTACGCCATTTTGACCCTACAAAGGAGGTTATTTTAGAATGTAACTCCTTAGACTATGTGTCCACTGCTATTCTCTCTCAGTATCACAATGGGGTGTTATACCTAGTTGCCTTTATGTCAAGAGTCTTTGATCTAGCTGAGTGTAACTATGAAATCTATAATAAGGAGCTGTTAGCTATCGTTCAAGCCTTTGAGACGTGGCGCTCAGAGCTATCAGGAGTAGACTACCTAATCTCGGTTGTTACTAACTACTCAAACTTAAAGTACTTTATGACAACAAAGCAGCTCACTCGTCGCCAAGTACACTAGAGTGAGTTTCTTTCTCAATTTGACTTTGTTATTAAGTCAGTACCTAGGAAAGCGATAGTGAAAGCAGACAGTAGAACCCAGCTTTCTCAAGATCTACTCTCCTCGCCCAACAACCCTCGAGTTCTATATCAACAACAGTCACTCCTAAAGCCTTACAATTTAGACCCAGCCATTCACATAGCACCTCTTAGAGAGGAGCTAGAGTCTAACGAGGATAATTCTTATGAACTGGAAACACCTAGGGACCCTCCTGAGCCTGAGGAGGAGGAGGACCTAGACGAACTAGATGATTATAAACTTACCCAGCTCCTTGACAAGGGCTATGAAGAAGACCTATTTTGGATTTGGATTTCCCAGGAGATAAATAGAGCTGACTGTATACCTCACTCAAAGGAAGTAGCCCTGTCAGAATGTTGTATCACTAATAGCAAGCTCTACTTCCGGGATAGACTATATATTCTAGACACTAAACTAAGAGTTTAGCTTCTTCAGAAGATCCACGATTCAGTTAAGAGCAGTCACCCAGACAAGGACAAGATGTTCAAGCTAGTGTCTAGAGACTACTAGTGGCCTAAACTCTACAAGGATATTAAACAGTTTGTTAAGGCCTGTGAGAATTGTCTTTGGAATAAGCTCTCCCAACTATGATATCAGGGTACCTTAAAGCCTCTCTCTATCCTGATTCAGTAGTGGAAGGACCTGTCTGTTGACTTCATGGGACCGATCATAACAGTAGACAGTTATGACTAGATTATAGTAGTCACTAATAGGCTTACAAAGGATTGCTACATCATCCTGTGTCAAACAAACTAGACTACTGCTAACTTTGCTTACTTATTTATTCGAGATGTTTGAAAGCTTTATAGTTTACTAGATTCTATTACCTCTAATTGAGGTTCTCTGTTTGTTGTAGTGTTCTAGAAAGTGGTTTGTAATATACTATACATACGAGTCAACCTTTCTACAGCCTACCACCCTGAAACTGATGGCTAAACTAAGATCGCTAATAAGTCTATTTCTAAGTACCTTTGCTAGTACATTGATTACGCTCAACAGGATTAGGTTCAGTTCCTACCCTTAGCTGAATTCGCTATGAGGAACATACTTAGTTCAGCTACAGGCATGTCACCCTTCTTTGTGAATAACAGTTACCACCCTTGAATGAGCTTTAGTCCCCCTCGGACTCCACTTACCTCTCAGAATACAGTAGCAGGTATGACTTTCGCTAAGAAGATGAGGGATATTCTAGCACTCCTATACACAAACCTCCTCACCTCAAGAGATAAGATAGAGGAAGCGGCCAATGCTCACCGATCACCAGCCCCAGCATATAGAGTAGGGGATATAGTTATGCTTAGTACCCGGAACATCAAGTTAGCTAGGCCAATTCCTAAATTTGACGCCAAGTACATTGGGCCCTTCCGCGTACTCCAAGTCATAAACTCTCACACATATAAACTGGAATTGCCTTACAAGCTAGAATCGATTCACAATGTCTTTCATACTAACCTACTACGCCCCGCCGCTGGTATCCCTATGCTAGGCCAGACCAACCAAGCACCACCGCCAGTTGCAGTCGATGATAGTGGACATGTGCTCTGGGCTATAGAAGAAATAGTCAACGTAAGGAGAAAAAAGGACAAAGGATTTCAATACCTTATTCGATGGAGAGGCTACGGGGCAGATGCAGACTCATGGGAACCATTAGCTCACGTAATACACAGTACTGCCTCTATCCGCGAGTTTGAAAAACGCTTTCCACAGAAGATAAAGCCTACTGAGGACGAACGATTACAGGCTTGGGAAGATCTTGAAGAAGAAAAGGAGAGCCAGTAAAACTGAAGAGGAAAGGGGGACCTTATGTGACAGTTTTTGATTTAGTGAATAAGGGTTCGCTTAGCGAAATAGCGGGTGCAACTTTCCGTAGATAGACAAATACCTAAGGAGTGTGAAGAGCTTCTCTCTTCTCTCCTCGCGAACAATCTATTCCTTGACCCCTACCATAACATTCTCCCGCCGCGCACGCAGTCATGGTGGGTATTCTCTGTGTTTTTTCTCCCACTCGGGGTTATTTGAGGGGGGGATTCTGCTGTTTCTCCTTCCATAGCCCTGAAATGCTTTTGCAAATGGCAATGCTGACTCTGATATCTTTCACAGTTCCAGTCCAGCCTCTCTGGTCAGTTGCAAAGCATAAGAGTAATCCGTTCAACGTTGGCCGCCTTCTCTTCAATCCTCATTTGGATCGATTTCGTGAAAAACTCTGGTTCATTTTAGACAGCCAACCATTCAGGAACTATGAGGAAATAAAAATACTAGAGGATCAGAATACGGAAAGAAATCCTTTCTGTCGTCCTCTCCTTTTTGAGCGGGGTTTCAGCGAGGAGGAAAGGAAGCGTTTCAGCGTTGTCCAAATATTAGAGCTCAACATACCTATTGACATGGCTGAAAAAATCTATGAGGATTACAAAATCAATGTACCTTCACCTTTGCTATATCTCACCGGGTTGAAGGAGATCGAGATTATGGAAGAGAGCCCATTATTGGAAGTGGTGGTGGAGGAGGAGGAGGAACCCCCTGAAGCTGCAGAAGATAAAACGGTTCGAGAAAATAAGTTGTGAGATGAACTTGTTTCTTTCTTCGAGAAGCTCAGGAAGAGTAATCCAGACGTCAGAATTCCAAAAATCAGGTATATAAGATTTAATGGACGTAGAAAAGCACCAGAGGAGGCACATGCCAATTCTACACCACCGCCAGGGATTTAGTCTAGGAAAACCAGTGTTGTAAGCCTTTTACCTTTAAAGATTTCTTACGGCTAAAAAGAGAGAATTGAGATTCATCCTTGTATTATTCTACAAGTACACTCTTCAAGTGAACTAGGTCTTGTAGTGGAGTTAACTACAGTCATTTATCTATTTAATAGCTCTTTCATTTTGTAGCTAACCTAAATATCTTCTCCGCGGCTTCTTCCCTATCTGGTATGCTGTATTTACCAATTGTAGTATTGAATAACGACATTAATAAGTTTAACTGTTACATTATATTACTCTCAAGTATTTGTAATAATTGAGTTGATTAAATAAGGTTCGGAAAGTCTTAAGTGTATAGAGCACAGGTTCCTATCCAAGTAACATTTAGTTGATTTGATTATTCTACAAAGTTTAGAATACTTCCTTGACCTGAATAGAGTATAGAGCTTAACTTATAGAAGATTCGGGGTATGCATAGACAACAATGTGCTATCATTAACTTACTTGGATAAGTCATTATTTTCAGGCTTCACTATTAGCACAACTAGTCTGCTTCTTATGATTGAATCACTGGTGTTATATCTTAAGTCAACTGTACTCTTACAGGGTTCTAAGTGAGCATTTTTGTGTTTTTCTCCTGTTTTCTTGAGTTCCACGAGGCGAAAATACAAGTACTTATACAGTGAATTAGATAAATGTCGTTACATATTCCTGGTGAATAGCACCTTCCACGACAGCTCAGTTGATCCACGTGCTTCGGCTCATGTGAGTGGCTTGCCACTCACATACTTAAGCTCACAGGATCCGACCCCTCTTTACCTTTACTCTTCATGCAATAAAGATATAGGAATACAACCACTTATTGCATCACACTTTATGACTACCAAGTCATACCAACAATAAACAACCGATTATTCCTACATAGAGCCCGTGGTTGATTTCATTAAAGAGGTGAACCTCTCAAAATATACGCACACTCGTTGCAAAGTTTTGCGGCGCTTGCTTCAATCTACAACCCTTGCTTTCAGTCACTATCTACTTTAGGAAAAGATCTGGCGACCAATATTATTTGATTCAGACAGTCGTTGAGTTTCAATCTCATCCACTTTATAACATCCACTGCTGATTTTTTGACTGCTGGCCTCCAAGTTATTCAAACCACATATAACACTCTCAAACTACCCCCAGAGAGTAACTCCGGATTTGGACTACTGTATGAGAGTTTAAGAATCACAGGGTTCAAGAATAAAACCAAGCAAAAACTTCTAGAAACCAATGAAATGAGCATCTTTCCAAGCATTATTAAAGGAGGTTTACCATCTAGTCAGCTTTCCTCCATCTCGGAATGGCCTAGAGCTTGAGTTTAAAGAACCTTCTTGTATTAAACAATAGAACACGCGTGGTACTTCACTTCCAACACGCATCGAAGTAAAATCCAACCATAAATTTGATATAAACAATCTGAGAAATGAAACTATTTCAGTTCTCCCCCTTTAGGGGTTTCAGCCATTCATTTTCCTTACCCATCGTTTGGTTATCACTGTGAAAGCTACTGGGAATAGTTCTTCCAAAAAATTAAAATTCTCTGAACCATAGTGACTATCCTCAAGTGCCTCAGAGGTGTTGTGGGGAGAGCCACCTTGTCCACTCCCCTTCATCCACTGCCAACTTCTCCGTAAAACTGGTAGGCATCGGGACTACCGATAAAGACAGCCCCCAAAATCACCAGCCCCTTTCCAAAGCCCGCAGATGTGAAAGTATCATGACAAAACCATCCCTCTCTTTGGCTGCCTCCAAAACACCCCCTACAACTCCCTCACCATCACATCACCAAAAATAAGCCCCGCCACCAACCCCAGAAAGAACCGGTGATACAAGCATAACCTCATCACATCACAAACCCCAAGGTTCTTTATGACACGGTTATGGATATGATTATTTTTACACGCGAGTTGGATTTGTTGGAGATTTGGTCACCACCCTGTACCCCCACTTCCACCTAGGTACCTCAACAGTACCTACCAAGAAGTATCCTGCACGATAAAATTAAACCCAATATTTAGACAATACCATTATCCATTCCCCTGCGTCTAAAAAGTGCAGAATTCCCATTTTCGAGGTGGGGCTTAGGCGAACGTGCACCCCTTGCATCAGAGGGAGGGCAAAAAGGGTAGGCGTCGAAGGAGGGTAAGCCCAACATGTGAGGGTGATGCGGCGAGAACGCCACTTGCTCCCCCTCCCGAGATCGGAAGGGGATTGCTATTTGAAAGGACATCGTACTTTTGGCACTGCGGATATTGACGGTTGATGGTGATGTTGGGAAGATGATACATCTAAAGTAACTTACTGTGCCCAACTACCAACATTCTCCGGGGGACGAATCATTCCATTATGATCACACTTGATAAACAAATAAAAGGAAGAAGACGTGATGTGATGACGGAAACATGACCGTGACCAACATTGAAATCCAAGAAAAGTTAATTAGTTTCTAGGGGCTCCGAGAGGTCCCAACTACCATGTGTTCTACAAAAAAATAATGGTTAAGTATGCTTACACAGGCGGTAAACCTCATCTCAAAGTACAATCATACAGAAGCCCTAAAAGAAAGAATAGAAACTGACACACACCTCTTCGAGACTCCGATCCACCAGTGTATAAATAATACAAGTTGGTCTGAGGGTGCAGACCAATCACTTCAGCTCCTCCAACCTCGAATAATCGAAGTCATCCACCTCCACATTTTCCCACCCAGCCCCGATCGAGTCTTCCTGCTTCAATACCGGTACCTCGTCGAACCCATCGTTATTAATTCCCGCCACCCCATCCATCGTATCATTTTCCTGTGTGTCGTGACTCTCGTCCCATTCCTCAACCCCTCCATTATTATAATCTTCCTGGCTCTCACCACCGCCGCCACCCTGGTCATGATCACTTCCAACTTGATTCTGATGATCGG
The DNA here is from genome assembly GCA_001414455.1 of Hymenoscyphus fructigenus. Taxonomy (NCBI): domain Eukaryota; kingdom Fungi; phylum Ascomycota; class Leotiomycetes; order Helotiales; family Helotiaceae; genus Hymenoscyphus; species Hymenoscyphus fructigenus. Next base: position 321,448 of record LKUV01000038.1, on the reverse strand, counting down.
GCCAACCTGCCTCTGCCTCAGCATTACCAGGGGCCTCGACAACCCATTCAAGTTCCTTGACCCTTTCGACAACACCCCCTTCGGTGACTCCACTCCATTCATGACCTTCTTCAATATCCATATTTCCTTGGCTATGCCTTGCATCATCACCAAGATCTTGCCAGCACTCCAGCTGCGGCGTTTCATTAGTGGGTAAATGAGCATAAATCCAAGATTGATCGTGCTCGAAACTCCCTGTGACGTTCCAAGTGTTGCCATGATGTGAAAGCTGAGAGCCATCGAAGCCTGGTAGTCCATTGCTCGTGAGAAAGCTATCAATATTTACGCCTTCAGACCCGGCCAATGTACTCTCGCTGTCCATAGTAGTGGTAGAGGCGAAAGAAAGGTTTTCGGCAGGTATATCGAAACCATTCTGTCCATGAGGTTGTGAATAGGCCTCAAGAGCAAAACTCGGATGCTGTGACCCAAATGGAGAATTGAGGCCTGCAGTGGCCGGCGGAGTGACGAGACCAGTATTATGATGTTGAATAAAAGGATCTAAAATGTTTTGTTGCTGACTATTAAGATCGTGTGTATTATCGATAAACGAGTTAAAGTTCTGGCTCATAAAAGCATTCAAACGTTGTCTCTGACCTGGATCGGGAGACATGCATTTCCGCCGCGTCAAATCTTGACAATCAAGGTATCGCCAAGTGGTCGAGCCTGAATCCCCGTCTCGAGACTGGCGAAAGGTCCATAAAATAATCGCATGCGTCACCCAAGGTTCTCCAGATCCAACAGTAGATTGAATTTCTTGAAACATAGAAACTTCATTTAATAGTGCCCGCGTGGTTTCTGGTGACGAGGAAGCTGGATCAAGAGCAATGTCTGCGAGAGCAGTGAACGCCTGGGCCCATGGCATCGCAGGAAATGGAGACTTCAAGCGTGTTTCTTGAGGCGACGAAGAGAGGACGTGGAGAGGGGATACATTCCTCTCTGTCGGTGGGTCAAAAGCTGGATCTCTACACAAGGCCTGGGGCTTTGACAGGGTGGTGACAATCTGCCAGATATTGTGGTCAGAATTGCGGTTGTTTCCTGGGATTGATATTTCGGTTCTGGAAACAAGCTCAGAACCCTTTGGGGGGTGCATGGGCATCAAGGAAAGCGATACATCCATTTGAATTACATCGCAGGGTAATGATGATCGTAAAGTGGTCGCCGTGTAAATATTCTCAAAGTATGGATAGCGTTGTCGCCAATTAGTGAGCGATTCTATGGAATCGCGGGGTCTTCGATTGTGGAGGGTGGTGTATTTGTGGAACACAATTCCAGCACGACATAGGTCCTGTTCGCCACCATCCGTGCCAGCCGGAATAGGACCTGATGTAATTAATAACCAGAAGAGCGCCGGCATGACAGATGAATGGGGAGTAATTTCGTCATAGTCATCGTATCGTTTCCCTGGTAATCTACCTTCCGAGAGAGCTTTCAGACACGGATCATTTTTGAAAGAATCCTGAAAGCCATTCTCGGGATCCTTGGACTCTGGGAAGAGTTGACGATCTGGTATTCATCAGTTTTGCTAAGAGGGGAACTTGACTTGGAGCTTACATGCGGGGTGGTCTTTGAAAAAGGTCTTGAGAACCTGTATATGGCTGGAGACCTGCTTCCTAGTACGCCTCATAGATTCATCCGGTACTTCTCCTGGGGCCAGGCTTTCCAGGTATGAAATCCACAAATACTCTTTGATCAACTCGTTTCGCCCGTGAGGTTTGCCCTGGTAAGAAAACTTCCGTCTGCCCATATAAGGAATATAGAGCAACGCTGGAGTTGTTAGCCCCTAGCGAGAGCATACTGGTTCTCTCTCTTACCATCTAGAAATGCCATTTCAAGTTGGTGTGGCCACTTTGCATCTTTATTGTTTCCATCACGGACTTGACGAGCTCGGTATGCCTGATAATGTTGGGACTCCACTATAGGATATTGTTGGTACCTTCGTTGTCTTCTTCTCCGATGCCTTTCCCGTCGTTGTTCCCACGTCTGTGCTAAAGATGGATTGGGAGGTAACGATGGAACCGTGGGTGTAGGGCAGATGGGATTGATATATCTACCCAAATTGGAAACTCCGGGCGTGAAAAGAAGTTGGCCCTTCTCGCAACAGTTGTACCTCCCCGCAAGGCAAGGCTCGCATTCGTTGCAGGGGATATCTGAGCCAACTTTGAAATGGTCTACATTATGCCCCTCCAGGTAGTCCTTATTATCATGATATAAACCTACAGGAGCAAAAGAATGGAGCTGGGAATTGCCGTGAGATTCAGTCAGAGGCTGTCTTGATGCTGACTGTGAATACTCACTGGGGTCATCCAGTGAAAGTTGGCTAGGTTCGTTCGAAGGCACCATCCAGCTATACCGTGCCATAGATTCGTGATTAAGAATACTTTATGCGATTAACATTTGCAAACAAAGAGCTTCTGTTGGTCGGGTAGGAATGATATTGCAGTAAGAAATGCTTCAAGGAATGGCAGCGAACTTTTTGGGGGCAAAAGAGAAATGCTAACAGGAAACGAGAAATGAGGGAGGAATTTCTCGGCTTATAGAAAGAAAGATAGCTCCCTCCCAGATCGACCCGGGTAAACGGGTTGCTAAGAAAACAGCTTATGACATGACAGGAACCCCACCAGGGGGTTTCAACGGTAGTGGATCAGCCACTTTGAAGGAGAGCCAAGAGGTGTACCTACATTCAAGTATCTAAACGTTTTCTTTGAGTTGGGACGAGGCAGGGGGGATTTCCTGGGTGTGAGAGTGGTCGAGTTCTACCCCGGTCATGCAAGGACATCCATTTGCGGAGAAAACAGCCGCGTAAACCCGCCCTCTCAACTCACAAAGGAATGCTTCATCTTGTGAAGTATGTGGCGATTTGCCTACAGCAGCGCAGCCACTAGCAGCTTAGAGTAAACACAATGTATCTGGCAACGGCTTGCCTGGGCCTGAAATGCTCTGCAAATTGAGATCAGTTGTTCAAATCAAACCTGAAAATATCGTGGCAGAGAACATTGTTTCCATTGTTCCCCAGCCCATTGCACAAGGGTGGGTGTATTATCTAGACATTATTCAGACATTCCTTTCATGGCCAATTTTTTCCCAGAGTATCGAGGGGTATCTCCGGATTGCGGGGCAACGATATTAAAGATTAAGCTGCAAAAAATTGAGGACACCGCAGGACGCAGGTACACCTTTGCAGTGTGGGTTGAATGTTGGTAAGGGTCGCGTGCATTCGTAGCGCCGGTAAGGGAGGACCGGGGCCACCTCGTCCAATTGCAACAAAAATTGATAACAAGGGAGGCGAAATCCATACCCAAAAACACATCAATCCTCCTCTCCATCGTTCCCTTCAATATTGAATTTTTTGCGGCCACCACCAGTGAGCTTTTGCATTGCAACCTTACTGACCTGACTTCCTACCTTCTTTTGCATCTTCTCAATTTCTTCCTCTGCATCGAGAGAGTCATCGGAAGCGAATTCCAACACAAGACGACGTCCGAGGAGATGAGTATCCTTCAATGCCTCGATGGCATTCTCCGCCTCGCGAGCCGTGATGAAATCAGCGAAAGCAAATCCTCGAGCCGAGTGGTCGAACTTCTTGGGAACCCGAACCGATCGGAGTTGACCATATGTTCCAAACAAAGCCCGAATGTCTTTCTTTGACGCTTCGAAAGGCAAGTTCTTGATGATGATCTTTGTTCGTTTGCCAGCGACCTTCTTAGCTCTGTCCTCCTTTCTCCGCTCTTCTGCAGCATCAACGCCTTTGTGCGACGTTTTGATCAAAAGCTTGTGATCCTCGAGTGTGTAGCCATCCATTGCCTTCAGAGCAGCTTGGGCCTGAGCCTTTGTCTTGAACTCCAAGAAACCGAAGCCCATACTAAGAACTTGGCCCGGCTTTTTCGGATCTGTCTTTGTATTCACCCGTGCAGACATGAAGCCATCTAGAGGCTTGAATGTTTCAGTGAGACGAGCGCTAGTGGTAGTAAAGTTGAGGTTTCGGACGAATAGAGTGGTAGTATCTGCACTGTCTGTGGTGTGCTCGTCCTCTAAAAGATCAGACGTCGAGATCTTCTGCTCTATAGATTTCGTTGTATTCCAATTAGCACCTGAAACTGTGACGTTGCTGCTACTGCTTGTAAATAGATTTTTCGGTGCTTTCTCGAGGTACAGAATAGAATCTTTCATGCGTCGATACGCCAGACTACCAAATGCAGCTCTCGCATGTGTTGGCTGAGCAAACTCGACAATTGCAATGGTTCCGGTTGGTGGCATCAATACCCTTAGCACCTGACCGAACTCTTCAAACAATTTCCGAAGCTCCTCAAGGGTCATACCATAAGGGAAGTTCTTGACAAGGATAGTGGTGTCACCTCGCTCTTTCTTCTTGAATGCGTCCAAGTCAATTCCATTTTTAATGAAGTATGACTTAGTCTCCTGGATGACAGATGTTTCTGCAATGGCTTGCTTGACTCCGGCATCTGCAGATGTAGGGTCGAGTAATTCGGACTTTGAAACTCCCAGTCGTTCAGCGATGGAGGAATTGACGGCATCTTGGTTCATATACAGCGAGTTCCAGTTGAAAGTAGCCGACGAAGCTTCTGCTTTTTTCTTGATTTGTTTTTGCTTCTTGAGTGGCAACTTTGCAATTGCAAACTCGTCCAACTTGTTCTCTCGTTTTGGTGCTGCAGGAAGAATATGTAGCAGTCGTCCTTGAAAGGATTCACCATCAAGGTTGTGGAATGCTTCAGCAGCCGCAGTCGGATCAGTGTACTGAACCAGAACAAAGCCTTTACTTGTTCCTGATCCATCCACCGCCAAGTGTACCTAAAAACCTCAGGTTAGCACAATCCAACCAAGTAATGTGGCATCTCAAGTCAAAAGGTATTGTTTGCGTTCAGAAAATACGAAGCATCTACTAAAATAATCGTCCAGTTCACATCACATGCCTAAGCATAAGCTGTCCCTATCTGGATATTCATCAGGAAGCAAAGAAAGGAGAAGAAAAAAGTATTTCGCACGTACCTCTTCAAGCGACCCAAATGGTTCAAAATGTTTTCGAAGATCATCCTCTGTGGCTGTATATGGAAGGTTTCTGACAAACAGGCGGCCTTGTGCTGCTGATATGGCTTCTAAGATAGGATCCGCCTTTTCCTCCTCGTCTTCTTCGACCGGCAAGGTCTCATCTACCTCTCGTAGTGGTTCTTCGTCAAGAGAAGACGGCTCCACCATTGAATCCACCACAGGTACTGCATTCGATAGATCCACGGTTCGGGTCTGAACAGCGGGAATGTCGTCAGGGTCCATCAAGTCCAGCAGTCTGTTCGTCCGACTTCGAAGCCAATCGTCATCTGTAGCGACGGCAGCAACATCAGGCATAGGTTCGTCCATCTGTGTTGACTCTCCAACAGCAACGTTGACAGGTAAGGCGATGGCAGGTGGGGCTTCCTTGGGCGGACTGCTCTTCCTCGCTTTCTTGGGAATAGACTCGTAATCGTCGTCACTTTCTGCTTCTGGGACCTCGATTGCCTGTATCTTTGTAGGTGGTTCTTGCATGTCATCGTCTGCGGGGGCGGTGGGCCATTTCTTCGTTTTTGATGCCGGTTGCATAACCTCCAAAAATTCCTGCAGCTTGGGGTCCGCCTCGTCCAATTCGCTTCTTTTTCTTTTGCTTGCAGCATTGAGCTCTATCTTCTCCGCCGCCGCTCTCTCTCTCCGACGCGAAGCTACATTCTCTCTTTCTTGCTCACGTTGTGCTTTCCTCGAGACTGGAAGAGTTTGATCTGATATCTATATTTTATTAGATGAGCTCCAGAGAAGGCCATGAGACTACTTACAGGTCGTGCAAGCTCTACTCCAATCTTGGACATTCGGATGAATGTGCGATTGAAGTACTTGACTGCCTTGGCAGCATCCTCTGGTGTTTTGTATCCGACATATCCAATTCTTCGATGCGCGATCAATTTTGTGTCGGTGATGTGCGACTGTGCGCTGAAATGTTTCTTGAAATCATCTTCGGAAATGGCGGGTGGAAGACCTTTGATGAAGATTCGGGAGGACTCCATGATGGTTGGTATGATAGGTGAAAGGAAGGAAATCAAGACATTTCGGTAGAGTTGTAGATTTGGGACAGGTGTAGTTTTGTAGTTTTAATGCTAGAAAAATAAAATAAAAGTTCTCGCGCTAGTAGCAGCCAGCCCCTCACCCCTAAAGCAGCAAGGCCAGCAAGCTAAAAGTGTCGAGCCAATCGGGGCTCCGAAAAGATGCAGGGATCTTTGGGCGAGCAGCGGAGGCTTATTGTTTTGATATGATCTTCCATAAAATATAAATAAAGACCAACAAACACACCGATTCTCTGCCTCAAAATCTCTGTGTACCACACAACTCAGACCTAATCCGATACAAACTACCACAAGGTATGACATGACAATGTGCCAACCTCGGCACTAGCGACTAACTTCTTTGACAGTCCACGCGAACCTCACCGACTGCACCACCACAAGCCCTTTAGATCAGCATCCAAAGTGACCTTTAGCACATCTGCAAACAAGGGCCTCTTCCTGTTTCCCCTACAAATCAAGCAACACAAAAATCAATCCAGCAAGATGGCATCTGAGAAGGGAACAACAATGAAGGAGAAGCTTGAGGGTATGTCGCATAAGCCCTTTGCCTACAAGGCTGGGCGCCCACCAGATCGGACAAGTCCAGGCTAACCTGCTTTATCTCACAGCTCAAATTAAGTCGGCTGATATGGTAAGGCCCTCAATACCCCGCCATACGATATGTTGATTATAGATGCGACAAGGCGGGTGCTGATACTTTAGACAGACTGAGGACATGCAACAGGAGGCTATTGATGTCGGTACGTAGCATAAGGGTTCCATAGAATTTATTGTGCAGAGTTGAGAAACTAACAACCACTCAAGCTCAAGCTGGCATGACAAAGTACACAATTGAGAAGGTATTCATTACCCCTCACCTAATCTAATCTCCTACAATCATCGCTAACCCAGCAACAGGACATCGCCCAATACATCAAGAAGACCGTATGTCCACCTGACTGGAGAAACCAGTGAAGATACTAACCTCCACAGTTCGATGAGCGCAAGGGACCTACATGGCACTGCATCGTTGGCCGCAACTTCGGATCCTTTGTCACCCACGAAACCAAGCACTTCATCTACTTCTACCTCGGGCACTGCGCTATCCTCCTCTTCAAGACCCAGTAATCGAACCCCTATCAGCATGAAAGCTCGACCAGAACCCAGCACTGCACAAATTACATTTTGAAGTTATCTTTGAGGATGGCGTAGATAGGATATGTGAAGGAATGGGCAAATTGGAGTTGGAAGGGAGAGATGTGATACACTACGAGGACGTGTTCAGGGGAGCGAAAATGGATATGGATAATGATCTGCGATGTTATGAATGTACAGGTGTTCATGGTTATAGGGAAGGAATACTTGGGACGAAGATACGTCACAAAGTTACCTTATGAATGAACAAAATGATTCCCAACAAGTCTTTTGACCTTTCCAATTGAATAAGGAGTAGAAAGCCCAACCTCAATTCTAGCGAATTTCTATTTCTATGTCACGGAATTCTGAATCCTTTCCTATACCTTCTACCTTTATTTTCCTTACAAGTCTTTTAAAAAGTCCCCTTCTGCGATAGACAAAACTTCACATTCGTACCTGCCAATCTCGCTCAATGTTTTAACTCGCTAGAATAATGCAGGTGAGTTAACCTAAACACTTGGAACAATTGAAAAACTTAACCTAGATCTTTTGGAACAATGATTAAATCATATTCAGTAGAGCGCAATAACAAAACCCAATCAAACGATATTATATTTGATTCAGAGACTCCTATTACTTATCTTGTCTTTTCTACTGGGATAACTTGTTCCTTCTCAATTTTCCTACAATTCGTCACAGATTTCCTCTTACAGAAGGAGTTGGTTGTTCAAAGAGGAACATCTTGGTCAATACATTTTCTATATCCATGTCTTCTTCATTTTATTCATTTCCCTGTCTAAACAATGAGCTAACTAATCACAGAGCGTTACACCGCAGCTACTAACCCATAAACCTGCGTCTCCTACAAATGCTAAGTGACTTCAAATAATAAGAAAAATCAAGCATAATAAAAAAGGCAGCACGTTTTGCAAGATAAAAGTCTTAGCAATTTCAAGTTCTCTGCTAACTGAGCTTCATCCCTGGATAGAAATACCCTTAAATTGAAGTTCCTTTCAAACCTCGTATCTTCCATTCTTCTGGAAAACGAAGAAGAAGAAAACAGAGCTTCAAAAATCCGTTATTACTCTAAATAGGACATGTAGCTATTAAGCCAAGTTAGGACAAGCTATTCATCCTATCAAAATCCATTTAACCTAATTCAATTATCTCAAAGGCCCTAGAAAATGGTATATTCATTCAGTATATCAGCACAAGTTCTTTTGAGAAAGCATATTCTCTCAAAGAGCGGATATATATTATTACTCTAGTACAGTCTAGAATAAGCTATAGATCTTTCCCAAGTATAACCAGTAGAATTAATCTTCTAAACGCCAACCAAAAATAGGAATCCCGGGATGTAATCTCCGAGGATGTGTAAAATTTGAACCTCAATTCTCGATTCTTATACACGCTCCTGGAGAATGAATGTAATTTTTCTAGACTTCACCTGTTGCTTAAAAGAGCAAGGTGTACCTAGAGAAATGCTTAACTCTCCTGCATGAGGACCTTGAACAACTGCAAATTATAGACTTGGATATAGCACTCTACCAGGAGAAGACTTGCTAGGTATATGACTCATAAAATATAACTGGAAGCCAGCGGAAAATACTCTTCAATACCATAATACTTCATTGTCCTTGTACTCCTTTCGACCTCTCTAGAAGACTATTTTACGACAAACTTGAACCCACTGTACGTCAACTAGCTATGATTCTTATAGAATGCTTCAATAGCAACTGCAACCTCGCCAGGCGCTTCCTCAGCAAGGAAGTGACCAACATCGCTAACCAACCCCTTGAGCTCTAATTTACCTTTTCCCATAAACAGTTGCCAATTATTGATATGCCCTCTACTTCCATTACTAAGAAACAATGAAGAGTAAAGCACCAGAACATCAGAATCCATCTTCCTTCCTTCCTCTTGATCCCTATCCTCCTCTTCAAGATCTTCACAAGCCCCAGCACGATAATCATCACATGAGGCTCGAACAATATGCTCATATTTGAAGAAATTCCCATAGACATTATCAGCATCATCTTCCTTTGACTTCGCAATCCCAACTTCACTTTTCCCGCGCCAACGATCAATGCAAGAGCTAACGTAATTGTCTCCCCCAAAGCCCTTGATCATTGCAGTTGCAAGGTCAACATTTGCAAGAAATGCCCAATGGTAGAATCCAACCGCTGCCGAGGGAACTTGAAACTTCTTCCACTGGACTGTAGCTGGCATGATGTCTAGGAGTATTGTGCCACTGATTTTGAACCGAGGGTCGTGCGGTGCATCCACTGCGAGACGGTGACATACTCGAGCTCCTCTGTCATGACCTGCGAGGAGTATGGATTGTGGTGTGGAAATCTGCGGAAGAAGAGAGTGAAGTGTGTTGAGGACGACTTTTCCAACGTTGCGTTTGTTGTGGGGAATTGATAGAGGGGTTGAGCGACCATATCCGGGAAGCTTGATGGTTAGTTGGAGACTTCAAAAGAGTGGCTTGACATACATCAGGAATGAACAGTGGAATATCCTTTGGAAGAAGAGTAACCACCTAAAAACCAACTGTCAACTTTTCCTTACATTTTCGCGAAGGATCTGCTTACATGTCTCCACCTGTAATATGTTACAATTGAGTTAGTAAAAAGCGCGATCTCATATATCGAGATTGCTTAACATACATAAAGTTACTTCGGAATAGTCAGTAAAAACAGGGGCTAAGCCATTCTAGCAAACTTACGTTTGAGGATATCCATGTAAAAGTACTAAAATTTGAGTTTCAGCCTTTAAATTTTCGAGGCCTCGATGGTAGTAGAAGATGCCGTCCTTCGTAGTGTTACTGATGTTAGATTCCAATCCCACATCCGTCATACGTTTGATGTCAACAGACGATTCTGTCACGCAAGTAACATCCCAGGTTGGTTCCATTTTTGAAATACCGCTTTTGAATGGAAAAGTGGCATGAAAAGTGAGCTTGAAATGAATTCCAGTTCTATTCGTAATGCGACGTTTGTTAAATGAAATATCCTACGCCCTTCGCTTGTAAAACTGCAAGCGATCGAATCGGGAAGTACCCTAAAGGCCGCAGGATTGCACAACCACAACCACCAATCTATATTCTACTTCGTCACAAAGATCAAGCACAACCTGGGGTGCTAGATTCGGATGATAAAAGTGATAGGCGGGTTCACAAGAAGCTGAGGACCGGAAGCCGGTATATGCACGTCATACTGGGGTTAAGTCTGATTTGAAATCAATGCTATTCTTAATTAAGACCACGTTCACCCGTCCTGACAACATCTTCTCTTAAAACTGTTCATATTAGTAATCCATCTCTTTCGTGATTTTCTTCAACTGAGAACTTAGGATTGACCCCACAGGTTAAAGTAAAATGAGCAACGAAATTCAAGCGATGACACTTTCATCAACTGACGACTAGACAACTGAAGATCTATGTGATTTCATTCTCTTCAGACACAAGTACTCATCGTATCATCCCCCCCTAAAGTTAGAAATCGGCTTTCACGAAGTTCTATTACTACGCATCTTGTTCGATGTTCGCCTCGTACCATTCTTAAAACCTAGCACACTATTTGCAGACCCTCTAGTTCCTTACCGTGTGTTTAATTAGAGATTTGACAGTCCGCTATGCATCTTATTTCCATAACTGTGCTACCCATCGGCTTTTTCCATTAACTACTTTTCCTTCCTAAATACACAAGAACTAGAAAACAAATAGAAATCACAGCACTCACGGTGACTCATTCCCGCTTTATTGGAATGACCTGCAGCCTATTATCATGTACGATACATTTCCACAGCTATTTTAGTTCTATACGGTACTTTGTGGTTATGATCCTCCTCGGAAGACAACAAACTATGGACAGATACCCTTGGTATTGTCGAGTTTCATGGTAATACCAATTGTGAACTCCCAGTGAAAGAGAATTTGAACATAAAAGTCTACAATGATATCTTGAGAAGCAGTGAAGTCTTCAGTCATAGATATACCACGACTATGTATGTTCCTCAGAGCTTCGCCAATTTTGTGCATTGCCTATTCCACACATTTGACCTACCAACCCGAGACAAAAAGACTGGTACACAAACTCATGAATTTCAAATTATATACCTGAGATAATTGTTATAACACTGAGGACCGTACCAACCAACTCAATTGTAATATAGTTCTCGCGGCCTAGATGCAATTGAGAGGTCTGCTTTTTTGGACCGGCCACTCCTATGACGTCGCTTGTTGGTAAGCGATAGTGTGAGTCGTCTATGTTAAAGGGCCGACTTTATATCAAAATATTCCAGTAAGGAGAACTGAGGTTACCCTAGCTACTGAGTACAGAGTAAAGACAAGCCTTTTTTACTCAGACTTACTACCTTTTGTTGTGCTGACAAGAATGTTCCAGGCAATAAAGTTTTGACAACGATATTTTGATATCAACGGCCCGACGTCGATACCCCAATCCTTCAAGAGTTGACCAAAGTCCAACCGATGCGCGGATTGCACTTGACTACTGATATTAAGTGAACATAGAGACGAATCAGAGACCGAGGGACCACATTTCCTTCAAGTAGAAAACCGGAAGATGACTCCTTTCTAGCAAAAAGAGGTCGACTCTGCAACTGTAGTAGTAACAGAACCCCAAGTCTCCAGACCGTGATTCACATACCCGTATTCCTCGCCCTCAAACACTCGATCAGGTCTTAACAAAAGAAATGCGGAACGCCTTCCCCGGTATCCACGAAGTTCGTTTCCCCGCCACCAAAGAAAAGACCCCTAAATTCCACACCCAAAACAACAAGCCAAAGGAAAAGAAAGTGCAAAGGCAAGAAACGTGACACGCATGACAGCCGGGCAAAAACACGTGGATCAGCCCGACGAATCTGGTGGCTTGCTGCCAAAAACGTGACATCCAGGTTCGCAGCAACCCGAGGGCAAGGGTAAAATCGATCCTTCGCCAAGGATAATCATCAATCACACCTCGAACCCTCGAACGACCTAAAATAGAAAATAAATCCATACATGGCCGAAGACTCACACCGATACTCCTCCGTAAATGAACCCATTTCCTACCCAAGGCAAAGTAAAAATAAAGAACAAGAACAAGAAACTGGAAGCCTGAAAAGAAATAAAAACCCCTCGTATCAGCAGACAAGTATACCGCGCCATCGGAACCGGCGACCCGAATGAAAAGAAAGGGAAAACTGGTTCAGGAACGAAGGGGAATGGGGGTTCTTGCATTTATTTACTAAGGGACGAGGGCCGCCGGTTAGATAGAGATGCAGGCTCGTGTCCCCCGCCTTTTTGAGCTTGCTTTCCTTATGCTTTCCCATCCCCGAGAGTGCTTCGAAATCAGTTTAATTGTGATCAAATTGATTCATAGCGTTTTCCGCCTGCAACTTGTAAACACTTGTCCCAATTGTCCTCTCACGAGAGAGAGAGAGAGAGAGAAAGAAAAAGCAACGAGAAAAAAACAGCACACAAGTGGCGAACCTGCAGCAGCAGGCGATCGGAAACAGAAATGCGAGGGATGGGTGACATGCGTGAGCAGGGAAGAGGACGCGGGGCCGAGGCGGCTTTCATTTTGGGTCCACTGCTACAAACCTACGCGGGCAGCTTTGGGATTGTTACAGTGACGGGGAGCGGGTAAAGAAGAGGAAGCTGGATTCTCTCTGAAATAATTCCTACTTTTTGTCGCGGAAGAAGGGAGGGAGAGAGGTGGTTTCTAGAAAATGAATGGAACGAGGGAGAATAGAAGGAAGATAGTTTGGTGGGGGAAGAAGGCTCATATTTACACCCCAAAAAGTTAGTCAGCCCAGATCAACAAAGGTGTGGTGACAACTTCCCAGCCCATCAAAGATCCTGCCGAATTTAGAAATCGCCGCTCCACCACCTCTGCAACCACATCCTTTTCTGGGGTTCTGAGAAGAAGGGGGATTCATTTTTGGAAACGAACACGGGTATTCTCCTTCCAAAAATATTTTTATCTTTTCCCACCTATCAGAACTTCCTATTCAACAACAAGACGAAACAATATGTTTTAACTTTCTATATTTTAGGTGTGTCTGGAGATTGAGGAAATCTGAATAAGCAAACTCCCCAAATTTAGCTTCCGGTAATCAAGACCCCAAAGAGAACAAATCCCATTGGGCTTCTCTATCTCGAAAAGGGTCGGATGAACCAACCACTGAAGAAGCACGGGTCGTAAGGTATCGTCATTCATATCACAGTTTCTTATATCCAGGATCTCTTACGCAAAATTCAGGAACAGAAGCTGGGGATTTTCGAATAGGGCTGATGATCCCCTTTCCCTCGCAAACAATGATGAGGGTTTTCAATATACGAGTAGACGAGTAGCAGTGTTTGGGAATTTGAGACGTGAGACTGGTGATGCTGGACATGATACCCCCCTGGGTATTGGGGTACTCGAGTAAGGTCGGGGGGTTACGAAGTTGAAATTAAAAGGTCTACTGTGAAATGTGATGCCTTTACTTGAGGTAGTTGAGATGGGTCTAGATGGAGCATGCTAAGATCATCTGTTTTCATGCAGCTAACTTGGTTAGTCAGGAGAGAAAGCGGAGAGTTGGAGCAACTACTGCACCGCTACTTCGTTGGTGGTTGAGCACGGATTTCCATAGTAATTGTCTGTCGAAAGAGCGGAGGATTTCAACCACCCTTACATAAAGAGCTACCGGGACTCTGTTAAATCTTATGATCATCTCGTTCATGGCGAATGATTAAATCAATGAAAAATGGACTGGTACGGTACGGTGCCGTAGAAGTTCAACGTTACAAGTTTGGACGATCCGAGCATCGCCCAGGATCCGGAAGATCTTCCAAAAAGACCAGACGATGCCGGCGAGATGATGCGAAGAATATCAATGCCTTGCATCCCGTGGCTTGTGTGGCTTGGAGCAGACGCGATGTCCATAATAAATTCGGCGTGTGAAGCGCTTACCCCTTCGTACTCGAGCACAAATACAAGAGAGTTGCTGTGCTGTGCCTTTTTCAGTGCAAGATTGGCAGGTACGGATATAGAAATCAAAAGTCGGCCAAAGTCGCGAGAGATTTGGGGAGTGGTTGCCCCTCATTCGGACTCTGCACAGCACAACGCACCGCCAGCCCCTCAGCGTGCGCCGCAGTTGCTGACAACGGCCTTCTTCTCGTACTGGTTTTTCGGCCCTTTCTGCAGTGAGGTGGTATTGAATTCGTACAGTACCGGTCTGAAGATGAACTCACAGTACCTTTGGGGCGATTTCCTTCCTGTTTTTTTTTTTTAAAAAAAATAGTCCCTGATCCGAAGCCTAACAGGAGGCAAAAAAGTTATCACATTTGGGGGACGTTGAACTTGAGGTGTCGTCGTAGGTCGATGGATTGACGTTGGCTCATGCCCTGACAAGGCGCTGCGGTGACTCTCGTCCGTGGGATCGGAGACAAAAAAGTCTAAAGGACTTTTCTGTAACCAACCTGAAGTTTGGCGAGGAAACAGGAGGAGAAAGGGGAGGGGGAGAGATTGGTCCATTGATATAGGAAACATCAGGCTGAGGGAGATTAGACCCGGGTTTGAGGGCGGTTGGCCCACGCATCTTTCTTTCTTCCGTTCCCTCTGAAGAGATCGGTCTCGTTTTCTCGCTTTGATGTTCAGGTTGCAAGGGTTGAGTTGATCGGTTCCATACCGAGAGAGACGAGGCCGCACCTCAGCTGCGAGGTACGGAGCGGATGCACAAAGGCAGTTGGAAACGATCTCCAACTTTGATTCCTGGGAAGTTCTATTTTCCTTGTGCAACATCCAACATCGATCATGCTAGTTCATTGTGAAAGAGAGACTCGATGCCATGTCAGAGTCGATGGACATGACCCAGAACGGGAAACTGCAGTTCGCCAACGGATGTAGAAAGGATACCCGGGTGGGAGGAGCATATCAGATGCCCAAGGAGTTGGGACTCCGGAAGAACCATGCCCAACGCGGTCAGTGGCTTTCTTCCAGACCCGTGCCACCCAGCATCGTAGGGGACCGGGGTTTCAATCACAATCACAGCAATAATTAATCTTCCAGCTATTAATTCTCCTTAGTGTCTTTAGAAGACTTGACCTGGTTAGCGGTGATGTCGTTTATCGACTTGTGATGTCTTTAAATCAATGGGGATCCAAGCAGTCTAGTGTTGGGAGGACGAAGGTACAAGGTGGGGTGACATGGCACAAGGAGAGCCAAAATCCGAGGGAAAAGCAAAAGCAAGCAAGGCAAGAGCGGGGTGGCTGGACGAATGACCAGACGACATGAAATATTGATGATGCTCTTGCCAGCTGCATGTGGATGTGGATGTGGACGTGGATGTGGATGCAGGTAATGCGTACAACAACCTTCTATTCCATTATTGGAGGAGCGGGAATTCCTACGCCAGGTGGCAACTCGAGTTTTTTTCCAGTTGAGTTGAATTCAATGATTGTTTGCAGTCTGCTTTTGTTGCGTTGCGGAGTATGTGCTTGCTAGTATTGTAGCGGAGGTAGCTAACTACTGGATTGGGAGTGAGTGGATCTGATAGTTTTGTATCCATGCTACCTGGCTATGCAACTGCTGGAAGTGGGTTTGGCTAATTGCCCGCGGAGCAGGAAGGCGAGGGAGATGGAGATGGAGATGGAGATGGAGATGGAGATGGAGATACTTATTCCGGAAAGCTGAGAGAAGAAGAGGGGAGGGGGAGGCAACTATTATATGCACTGCAGGAGAAGATGTGCCTGGAAGAAACTCGCACCCCGGACAAAGGGGAGGGGGGAGGATTCGTTCTTCAGGTACAGAAGATACGAGTGGAATGATATGCGAGTTGGCCGGCGTGGAGTTGGGAGAGTCCGATTTAGCCAACACTTACTGTAGGAATGGGTAGACACGGAGGAAGCTAGTGTCCTACGACGTAGCTTACAGTACTTGGTGCGGAAAAACGAAAATGACCTCTTGAATGGCCTTGGGGGAGCGGTGACGCCGAGAGGGAAGTCGGGTGTGATGACAATGCTGATGCCATCATTTTGGGTCTTTGTAATCCAGTTGCGTGCCAACGCAGGCAGGACATTAAAAAAGATGTGGGGGTTGGTAATGTTCGTAGTACAGGGCCATGGTGGAAGGTCTCGCTGGTTGTCTTCTCTGAGGTTCTCTGTCTTTGTTGGGCGGAAGTTGTAGGAATCGGAAGTGTCACCGCTAGAGTCAGACGGTGCTGGAGTTTGATGGAGTTTGATGGAGTCTGCGGAGTCTGCCCACGGAGTACATAATGGAGCGTAGCGTCACTCATCTGCAGCGTGACTCCGTAATTCAAGGCCATGTAGGTTGCTGGTGGATTGGGGACCTTCTGTAACTGGGTCCCGGCCTACAAATGCCTCTGAATCTCGGCTCATAATAAACCATAAAGACTGATCCAATTTCTGGCACATTCGTCGGTTGAAGAAACGAGGGACCAAAGGCCTAGAAGGGTACAAAGCTACAGAGCTAAAAACAGAGTCCAAGGCTAAAAGGTATGCTGAAGAGAGGAAGACTCTCGACAGGGAAGGAAGCTACAGGCTTCACCCCAGTCGCTCTTGCCCCATCCAGGTCTAGTACAGGGCTTATAATTCGTGCCCCCAGGCGTGGTCCGCAAAGGCCGCTAAAATGGGCCAGTCGGTGGGCTCCAACGAGCAACAGCCCCGGATGAACAACTGCAACAAAGATTCACTGTCACTGCACTTCCACTCTCTCCAATCCTCCACTCACACCTCCTCACCTCAACCTCAACTCTTTGCTCCAGTCTGCAATCCACAACCCTCCAGCTACGGTGATTGCTTTGCTCACCTGCTCAATTATTCATACTCGTCGACGCTGTCACTTCTCACCTCCCAACCCACGGGTCCCGCTCCTCATTTCCTCGAACAAATGCATGGCGACACCGCTTTCATGTACTGAACCTCTCCTCCCGCGGTCGTGATTTGGCAGTGAGCCACCACCACCTCGAGATCCCTTCGCAAATACAACCTCAAATTCCGAATACTCGACCAACGAACGATTCTAAAAATCCAAAAATGAAGCCTTCTTTGCTATTCCCAGAGTCGGGCGTGGAGCTGCGGACCTCGTCGACGCCCAGCTCTGCGGTCCCAGAAGTCCTCGGCCTCACCCTCTCCGACTCGGTGCTGGAGGAAATGATCAAATGCGTGCAGAATGGAAAACCCATACAATTGTCCCTGGGGGAGCACCCGGTAAGAGAAACAATTCTTTCCATTGTGGTACTGGGATCGTGGGTCGTGGATCCTATTGTCGTGGGGTCTGGTGAAGTCGACCGAACCTCCGAATAACCTCGCTTGCTATTGTTGCTCCATGTAAATACACAAATTCACCAGAAATATGCTAACAATGGCGCCCGTCAACAGAACTTTACTTATGGCACGAAAACCCAACATCTTTCCACCTCCACCGATCCTTTTACCCACGAACTTTTCCGCAGTACGAAGATTGATTCCGATCACGATTCCTCGAATACAGATACTATGGATTTCCTCGACAGAAATGGCAAGAGCGTCATATATGGCAGCCCCTCATTCAAAGCCCCCTTCAGCAAGAAAAACTTCATAATGGGTCCCAAACCAGCTACTCGAACTCCTGCAGTCCCGAAAGTTACAGCCTCGACAACCGAAGGTACCGATAATGCACTCGCACAACTACAGAGCTCGTTGGCTTCGGAGAAGGAGAGAAAGTTGGAGAATACGTAAGTAGTAAGCCAGGAATGACTGGAGAATGGAATTGACCAGAAATAGGACCAAATTGATCAAGAATGGGCCTCTACCGGGGCGGAAAGGAGCAGCTGCGAAGATGGCAAGCAAGACAAAGATGTTATCACAGGCCAATCGATCAATACCTGTCAGCCCGGCGCTTTCTGGTGTTGGCTCACCATCACTCGGCCCAACCTCAGTCCCCCTCTCAGAACAAACGGCCAACCAGGCAAAGGAATCCCGAAAGCCAATTATTCATTTACTGGCCTCGGCTGATATGACGGAGCGCCAGCTCAGAGATTTATTACCAGATGCAGAAGATGGTGATTTCAAATATCAGCTGAACAAGGTTGCGGATAAGTCGTCCGGGGATAAATATGTGCTGGCAAAGCGCTACTTTAGAGAGTTGGATGTTTGGACCTACGATTACCCATCCCAAGACGATCGTCAACGTGCAATCGACAATGCTGTGAAACGATACGACAACCTGCGAATAGGTGTTTCCGAGCCAGAATGGGATAGATTACTGCCAAAATCGGAACGAGGCACAGGGAAGTCTCTGAGTAAGCTCCAGGGTCTGATTGCACAAGGCTTAGCGAAGCTGGGCCCAAAGCTCGATGATGGATCTGGTCGGGATACCTCGCCTGGTGAGGATGAGGAACTTGGGACCAAGAAGAAGAAGACCGATGGCCCTGCAAAGCCCAAGAAACTCACGGAAAATCAAGCTCAGGTTAAGCGATTGCTTTCTAATAAACCCAGCAAGGCTGCCAGTAAAGCTTCACCCAGACCAGCAGCTCCCCCAGCAGCAAAAAAGGAAAAGCCGGCGGCAAAGGCATCGAATACCAAGCCATTATCTTCGGAGTTTGTTGGGGATTCAGATGAGGATGAGGTGGAGGTAGTGACTCGCAAACCGGCTACGAAGCCTGAGAGTGCCATGGCAAGGAAGCGTCGGCGTGCCGAAGAACTCGATACCAGCGATTCGAGCATTCCACTGAGCAAGAAGGTCAAGAAGGACGCTCCTGTTACCAACCACCGTGTTTCTGATGCAAGCCAAACATCGCGGACCACGACCACTTCCCTCCAATCTTCTAATACGATCAAGACCAAGGATACCTCACCTCAAAAATCCTCTCCATTAGCTTCTTCTCCGCCTACGAATGCGTCTGAGTTTGACCGAACATCTGGGCACCGAACGACCTCTTCTTCCTCAGCTTCTCCTGCACCGCACACGGTTCCCAAAACATCTCGATCACCGATACACAAGCGCCACCACAAATCCTCTTCGGTTACATCCTCCACCTCCTCGAATGGTTCCACTCGAACCTTGAAACCGGAAGTTATGGACTTGGCCAAGAAGTATAGGGTGTGGTATCCTTCATACTCCAAGCTCCATCGGGAGCTCGCCAACTTGAAGTATCGAGATAGCCAGAAGGAGGACGAGTTACTGCAGATGCATGGGAAGTTGGCGGCTATGAAACGACAGATCCTCGAGGGTGTTATTGAGAATTGATGGATTTGAATTTTTATTGGTGGACTCGAATTTTTCTTTTACTATTTTTCAATTTTTTGTCATGTCCACGGGATTTTGACATCGACATGCGACGGCGAAAACGGAGCGGACCACACACACTTACACGAATTTATGTACATTTGGACGGCGTTGTAATTGGAAGGGCTGGGAGGGGTTTGCATGTGGAAAAACCTGGAGTTTTTTATTTGGAAATTTTACAATTGCATGGGATGTTGGGAACACACATTTCTTTTTTACTTTGAACGGTCACAACGCGATTTTTGTTGGACTGTTGGTTTTTATATACTGGATTCGGAATGGGATGGGAAATTTGATCGCTTTTTATTGTATGGATAGACGGGGGTGGCAATGTGAATGGAGATGAAGCAATTTCGAGGCTTCGAGAAGAGTAAAAATTTGGAGGGGGAATGGGGAGGGGGATCTGATGAAGATGAAAACTTAGGGGATGGAGTGGGATGTAGGAGAGATAAATGAAATGAGAAACTCAAATCAAGGCCCTTGGTTTTTTGCTGTGATTGGATTTATTTTTTTCTGGACTCCGACTCCGGTGAGTGTAGAGAAACAGGTGGGATAAAAAGGTTAAGAAGCAGTGGCGGCCCTCTCTCTCAAAAGGCGACACTTTTTTAAAGATGGGCATAGCTTAACACAAAGGCGCTGTGACAGTAGCCCACAGAAATACAGGCACAAGCAGAATTAAGTAATTAATATCAAGGCTAATTTCTTAGAGGGTTTTAAATCTAGTGTTGTGAGATCCTAAGTCCTGAAGTGAATTTATATCATAGTTGTTTAGCGGCGCGACCACGGCATGTATGGTAGTCAAGTCCGTCACGTGGACATGTTGTACAAGATAAGCTGGAAATTTCCCCGCTTGACGACATCTAATACCAATCGACCCTCCTCTGAATATTGACTTCAGGCGCCAAGAAGATTATGAAACTTACAATCTATCGAAAGCTCACAGACGACCAGCCGCCAACATGCCGACCAACTTCCTCTGCCTTCCTGGCGAACTTCGCAACAGCATCTATAAGTATCTCTTGGTGCTTCAAAAACCAGTTACATGTCGCAAACCCGAAAAAATGGATCTTACCACAGGGCTCCTCTGTGCGAACAAGACCGTCCACAGCGAGGCCTGCATGACACTCTACGCCCAAAACACATTCGATTTTACCAATTGCACCTCCCAGGAGATAACCTCATTCCTCGAGCAGATTGGCCACAAAAACGCAAGCTTCATCCAATCTATCCATGTCGATTTTCCTAGGTTCCGCTATCTTGATTTATATGATATCGCGCTTGGGGACGACAGTAGTAGCATTCTCGCCAAATTTGAGACGGGCTGCACGAATTTGAACACTCTTGCGACATCTCGGCCGAGCACCACTCGCATGGTTGCAAAACTTGCTGGTCTCGATTCTCCCGGGCTTGCTGTTAACGCTTTGGGACTAGTGAATTCTCACTTTAGAGCTATACACTCTTTGCAGACGATTATTGTCGAATTGGATCATGAGGATTATAGCCGTTCTTTACGAAAAGAGATGAACAAGCTTGGATGGACAATAAGGGAGGGAAAATGAGTATATATAATGGTTGGAGTGCGAGAATTCTTTCGGTGATATCGAAGATGATGAGTGTCACTCACCATTACGGTATCAGGACACAAGGTGCTGCTACATTTTGGCAGAAATCTTTCTACAGTACTTGATACTCTAACCACCGATAGTGGGCACTTTTGTCTACAACCACACGTCGGGAGCCGACGGTAAAGCGCCATCCCCTTTCAAAAGCTCATTCTTTCCTCTAATTTCTCTCTCGAAGTCACATCTCAAGAACCGCAAGCACACTTGCCATCCTCGATTTGTTCCTCTCTCCCCCTGACCAGTTAATACTGATCGGTGAAAATGAAATCCGCTACGAAGTTCTACCCCAAGCAGGCTATCCCACGAGATGCAAAGCTATACGAAGCAATTGGTGGACGCATCACGCAAACCGTCGCCGAATTCATCTTCACAAAACTCCCTCCACTCGCTCCAAATACAATTATCCACGACAACACCTGCGGTCAAGCTTTCATCACCGGCGAAGCTGTCAAAGTCTGTCCCCCAGCTTCCCTCCCAACTCTCCGTATCGAAGCAACGGACATCGAACCAGGTATGCTTTCCATGGCCTCACAAGACATCAAGAACAATCACTGGCCAGCCACAACAACACTCATGGATTCAATGAAGCTCGATTTTCTCGATGAGAAATTCACGCATAGTATCATGAGTTTTAGACTCCCCATCATGTCAGATCCCGAACTTGCAGCTGCTAAGATGCACCGAACTTTGAAACCGGGTGGGATTATGGTTACTACATTTTGGGAACAAATTCCTCAGGGAGATACGGTTATGGCGGCTCATCGCGTCCTCCGTCTGGCGGAACGAAAATTGGCTCTCGAGCCGAAGCCGGGGTTTAAGGATCTAGAGAATTTGAGGTTGAGAAGATAAGGCTTGAGAGGTTTTCTTCTTTTATGCTTGTTAAGGATGTTAAATTTTTGGCGGAATAATTGTGGGGGTCTATTGGTGAGACGGAGGATGGATGGAATCAGGTGGATGAAGATGAATGGGATCAGTGCATTGAAACAGTCATGTAAATGCTAACAGAGCATCCTGGGTATGAGATGCTTGAGGATGGAACGGTTAAGATTCATCTTGTTGCTGCTGTTGCCTTTGCTACGAAGTAGATGCTGAAACTATCAGAAGTTATTTCATAGTCTGAATGACATGAATAACAATACTCTCTGCTCGAGGGATGGATTTCTTGCAGCAATGACAATATTTACAACTCCCATTCCAATACATGGCAGCTACTCATAATTCACCATAATTGGAATCAAGTCAAAGCTGACCAGCTGCAGCAATATTCGTCTTTTGCAAAATGAAATTATAGAAATAAATGCCTGCTCACCACAGTTTGTTGGAACTCAGAAGCAATGTGAGGGGAAATGATGGGTCTAGGAATGGAGTTTCAGCCTTGAAAAGTTACAGAAGCCAATTAGCACCCTCATGAAAGAGCGAGAAATCCATGGGATACAGCCTAATTACCCAGATATTCCAACAGCTGTTAGTGACTTCTAGGTCTTGTTTGGACTCGCTTACCGGGGCCCGATATTTCAGGGGGCACCCCGCCGGTACCCGGCAAGCGAATCCGCAGAAGGAAACCCAGTTGAAATACACCCTCAATCCAACATGCAAGTGATCGAGCTCTTCAATCCAGATCAGTAGCTTTCAAAAGAAGCAGCACTTGAAGCACATAAATCCCTTCAGACCCAGAAGTAGTTGGTGGCTTGCCAACTTGAAACGACAATCCACCAAGAACACTCACTGCCTGGTGCATCAATATGGAAGAAAATACTTCGAGTCCGATTGACGTGCTTATTATTGGAGGTGGTCCCGCCGGTTTGGCTGCGGCAGTTGGAGTTGCAAGGAACCAACATACCGCCATCGTTTTCGACTCCGGCGAATACAGAAATGAAGGCGTCACACACTTTCACCTTCTTCCAACTTGGGACAACAAAAGCCCCCAGGAATTCAGAGCAGCAGCTCGACAAAATACATTGGACAATTATAGCACCATCAGTTATGTAGACACCAAAATCGAGCAAGCGAAGCAACTGAAGGACGGCCTCTTCGAAGTTCAAAATAGCGATGGAAAAAGCTGGGTTGGGAAAAGTCTCGTTCTGGCAACGGGGGTTCAGGATATCTTTCCAGATATCGAAGGTTATGGTGATTGCTGGGGCAAAGGCGTGTAAGGCGGATCTTCTATGGGAGTGACAAAAGCTGACCCGTACGAAATAGATTTCATTGTCTTTTCTGCCATGGTTACGAGCAGCGTGGTAGTGATTCCTCCGGAGTTTTAGCCATTGGTGGTGTTGCTAAACTTCCTTTCGCTGTTCATGTGTCACGCAACGCAGCTCAGTTGACGAAAGGAGTTACCATTTACACAAACGGCAATCCCACTTTGGCTGCTCAATTAAGCCCGGCACTGGGTGATAAGGCACCCGTCAGCGTTGATGATCGACGTATTATCCGACTCGAACCAACGCCACCAGGCATTGGGCTCACAGTACATTTTGCAGATGGGGGTAGCAAAGAGGAAGCCTTTCTTGCACATAAACCTTTAGTTCGACTTCGGGGCTCATTTGCAGACCAGCTCCGCCTCGATCGTATGCCGGACGGTGATATCAAAGTTTCACTTCCATTTGGCGAGACTAGTGTGGCTGGCTGTGAGTGCTCATTTTCCTTGATTAACATCTCCTTTTTACGCCTTTTCAAGAAGCTAAGACATTGCTTTTTCTTACAACTTTTACAACGGGAATTCTTCCGCCATCAAGTAACCCGAAAGAATCATATTGACTCCGAGATTATATAGGCTTCGCTGCTGGTGATAATTCCTCCTTTTTGAAGACTGTGCCGAATGCTATCAACGCAGGTGCCAACGCATGTGCAGGATCAGCTTCACACGTGCAAGCCAAGTTGTATGGACAGAAGAGTATTGGAGAGATGTTGAAGGACATGCAGAGTCAAGCGGGAAAGTAAAGATGGCTTATTTTCCATTGAATGGGTACCTAGTAAAAAAGACAAGATCTATTCGAGTTTAAGACATGATAATGAGCCCCCTTTGTGGCAAATTCTTGGTTTTGATTTAGGACTAGCGTTTATTTGGGGTATACCAAGGCAAGCCTAACATCCCGACTGATAAATAAAACACTGTAACTAGCAAGGGGAAAGATGGCACAAGCGGAAAACAGCAGAAAACATAAGAGATGAATTCATGCACGACTTCGTGTTTGAGATTTTGGGATAACTTAGCCGGTGTTGATTTGCCAATCTATCTATTGGGTGTGGAGTCTCCAAGTTTACCTTGGAGTTGGTGTCCAAATCATATCTGTATTTCCCCTCACCAACACACGATAATGTTAGTAAGCTTCTCGTCTCATCTTTTATCTTGCAAAGAGCAACACCAATATATCTGCTATGCTGTTGCCATTCAAATACCAGTATCATGCATGTTTCTGGCCACCGTAAGTGACGTTTTACTTATCCTTTAAAATTTCCCTTCTGCAAGCTTTCAGAAGCGATGCCAAGCACTGGCTGGATATAAGAAAGGATCAATACACCCCTTATCGAACCCCATACAGAACACTAAATACACAGGCCCCAGGAGAAGCAAGACTCGTGCAACCCTCGACCGAAGAGATTGGGGAGAGCATGCAATGACTGCAACATGGCAAAGGTAAAGGGTTAGCAAACACTCCCTTGAGGGAAATCTGACTTACACTTCTAAGGTACGCTGTTCCGGTGAGAGGTCTGGCTGTGACCGCTGCAAGGGATTCGGAGCAGATTGCATCCATGAAGAGTGTCGTGTTGGAAAGGTTCTAGGAGTCCGAGCCAAGAAGAATCGCACACAAGAAAACGGAGGATCCATGAACGCAAACGACTCTGTTCTACACGACGAGGTGACAGTGTCTCATGCCGACCAGAGCGATAGAATCAGAAACCGCAGCTCGGAAGGGTCCAATGACCCTGAGAATGTTCTCAACCATACCTCGATGCCAATGCAAAGTAGGCATGCCATAGACACACAGTTCGAACTGCGGTCTCCAAAGCTTACTGAAACATCAAACAGCGAAGCTGCTATCTTAAGTGATTCCGAGCTCATGGGTACCAACCTTGAGTTGGACTTCAACTTCAACTCAATGAATTATTCGCCGCCGGAGCCTTCCAGCACGAGAGATGACACAATACTTCAAACACTTGGAGTAAATGAGAGCGATAGAGAAGTCTCAGAAGTCAATCAAACTTCTTACGAAGTCAGCAGTGCTTCTGATCCTAAGCAACCAAACCTGGATAGCCAATGTATTCTTACATGTTGCCAGATTTTCAGCAGCCTGGAGAGCTATGTGGATGCAAAAGTGCGATTGCTTAACCTCACTCTCAGCGTGGTGAAGAATGCCGTATAAAGCCTAACGCAGGTCTTTGGATTGCAGGAAGACTAGAAGAGTGCGCGCTCCCACATGATATTTGCCATTATCATGTATCAGGTCGTGGAGTTGCTTGAAAATAGCTGCTCTGAATTCTTGAAGAAGCCGTCCGATTCAGGTCCTTTAAAGGGAGAATTCGATGGAGTAGCTGGCACGTTGGGGGGCTTTGGATTTGGCAGAATGCAGATTGACCCACAAGAGCAGCGAGCGTGGCGTGCTAAGGTCGTTCTCAAGGAACTGAAGAATGTCAACAAGATACACAAGCGAATGGAGGATTTAGCTAAGATTGGTCAACTAGCACAGCTAAGCTGGCTCATGGAGCCAGAACCACCATGCCATGGTAATCTGGAGAAAAGACTTGCGACTCTTACTGAACAACTTCAAAAGGTGGGAAATGGCTGGTGAGGAAGGCTGCCGAGATTCCCGCGGGCGTGAGCTTGTGAACGGGGAATGAGATCTTACACCCACTTGAACTCTTGCTGTATATCGGTCTTGATTTGTGGGATTACTGCCGATAAGTGCCTCAGAGCAAGGCCTCAATTCAATACGCCATACGAGCCATTTTCCAAGCCAAGTTTTGTCTGGTAGAATTATTCCTTGGTCGTCTATGTCTATCCCTACCCATCTCGCCCGGCCTGTCTCCTTGTGTATAGTAAGGTTCTCTTAATCCCACAAGAGAAATGGCGACCTATTAACACGAATAGTTCTATGCATTTCCTTGCTCGCTAATTTCCAATACCTTTCTTTCATTGATAGAAATTGGGAGTTAGTTTCCTCCTCTACAACTCTTCCTTTATCAAGAACATATATCTTGTCTGTATTTTTGATTGTACTAAGGCGGTGGGCGACATACATAAAAAGTATTAGAACTATTTTGCTCGTCTACGCTCTCAATTTGATATGCTCTGTTGATGGAAGAAATAATAAGAGGGAGTAGAACCTACAACTATAGTAGTACGCCTCTTTGTTGCCAAGTCTAATGCTTTCCGAATACTTTTTTCACTTGTGCTATTAAGGGCCAAGGTCGCTTCGTCGAGGAGGAGAACTACTGGACATATAAGTAAACTACTTGCGCGTACGAAAGCCCAGGTAGAGAAATTTCTTACTTTTGAGTTAACGAATAAGCGCTGTGCTCTAACAATAGTAATTCTCTGTCTCTAATTACTAGAAAGTAGTACTTTCTTAGTGCTAACTTTCGTTTTATAACTAGCGTAGTATACCAGGACCTCGGACACTTTAAATCTCATACAAAAAACGTCTGTGCATTACTGTGCACTTTATACATATATTAATAAAAACATCTAAAATTGAAATTTTAGATTTATTAATATAGAAGTATTCTTTATTCTTAGTTTTTAAATATTATTTCCCTTAACGTGTGCATGTATAGTGAACCGGCCAAACAAGCGAACCGGCTAAAATTTTCCACGCTCGCGATTAAAATTGTAATAACTCCACCACAACGCCTCTAATTAATTAAAACTACTCGGTAATCTCTTCCTCAGGTACTTCTTCTATAATATTACAGGTGCGTGCATTATGCCTAGTCTCTCTGTAGCTGCCACAGCGCCGTACACGTGATTCTTCTCTCGGCTTCCAACTACTACTTCTCTTTATTTTCTACATTACTCGCTCACTAACGTCTCTATTATCCTACAGGTCCTACGCTTCCTGTTGACTAAGTGATCCTCCTTACTGTAGGCGTGTTTTTTTTTAGCTCTGCGGCGCTTACTTAGTACTTTATTTACTTGTCAAAGTCTCTAGTTCTTAGCTTTTAATAGTACTAGCTAGTATATTACTTTTGATGTACTCTTTGTAAACTAGTCAATAGCCTCATAGATAGAGGTTGGAGAGCTACTTTTGTAGCAGGAAATTCAATTTTCAATAAATATAGTCTATAATAAGGCTTTAGTAGAGTTGTTTAGTATCTAGGAAACCTAAGTGTAACGAAACCTACTCTCGTACCGAAAGTAACAAAGGTAACTAAGTCTCGAAGGTTGGGATGCGGGAAGAGGTTCAGATGCGCCGGTTGTTTACTCAAAGGTAAACTCGTTACTTGAACTCAAGAGGTCAAAACTAGATGTATTGAAAACTAAAGTAAGTTGAGCATGAAGCTCCTATTTAATGGCAGACGTGCCAGTCATATATAGAACCTTCATTCTCATAGAGCCCAGAAGGAGCCCCAGATCCTCAAGCTCCAATGCAAGCTCCAACAAGCTCCTGCAAGCTCCAACAGTCATGTGATCGTATCACGCGATAACTATAACATGGAAATCCTTGGATCGTTTAGCTAGTCTAACCGACCCCTTCAGGCTGTAGGTTCTTTATGGGTGTGTTTGACCTGTCAGGGCGCCGCCTGGTCTTCACTGGTCACGTGCTAGCACATGATTCGTGACACTAAGGCTAAGTAGAACTTAGAGAGGAGTTTAGAGGCGTTAGTGTTTTTAGCTTAAGATTAAGTGTAGAAATTATACTTTCTAGGTTAAATAGAAGAAGTCTAGCTCTTTAGAACTCTTATTAGATATTACTTTCTGTTAGTATAACTTAGTTTATAATAACTGTTATATATTATACGTCTTGTAAAGAGGTTTTATTAATTTATTGTTGTTGCTTAAAGAGAGAGAATTAAAGCTTAAAAGTAAACATCTATAGACGTAGAATAGTCACGTATATAACGCAACTAACTTAATAAGGTTATAGTAACACTTTCTATTATTGTAATATTAAATATAGTATAGAAGGCAGAAAAGAAATTATTCTTAGTAATATAAATAATCTAAGACTATATTATATCTTTAATTTACTAGCTATATACCTTTCAAAGAGCTAAAACAGCTAACGTTAAGTAGCTAGAGTATATAAGAAGAATAAACAAGTATACAAAGAGTAATAATGTTATTCTCCTTGTAATATTCCTTAAACTTATTAAAGTAGTAGCTCTTATAGCTGTCGAGAACTTATAGGTAATAACTACTAATAGATTAGAACTTAGTATACTTCTTAAAATGTTAAATCTAATCTATACCTTTCTTATTTGTTATCTAACTATTTTTAGTAATAGTATTTACCTAGTTAGATAGAAATCTACTGTTTTAGTACTAAGAGATAAGATAATTTTTTATAGTAATAATCACAAATAGTAGAATACTCTAGCCTTAGACATTAACTCTCTAGGTTACTATAACTTATTCTTAATTACTAGGCTATATTCTTTTTACTCTTATATATTCTTCTAAGCTTATAATAACTATTATAGTTAAGATAACATCTAATTATAAACCTAGTCTTGTTAAAGTTATAAACATCTATATTATAGATTCTATACTTTGCTATTATATTTTGTATAAGCTTAAACTAGCTATAAATAACTTCTAGATCTTTGTACTTAGCTCTCTAGTAGTTATATTTTTACTAGAAGTATGTCTAGAGTTCTAGACAGCGCTTAATAAAGTTAGAAGCCTAATATATTCTAATATATAGTATGTTATATACTTTAAGAAGTTAATTTACTATATTCTTAACTATAGATATCTATAGAGGAAATTCTTTTATAGCTAGGTTAAGGATATATTAAACAAGTACTAATTCCTCTAGCTTAGTTATTTTCTGTAAATTAGCTAGAATATTATATTATAAAGATATACCAAGTAAACATTAACCTAGCTTCTAGTAATCTATAGAATAGTTTCTAGTAGTAGCTTGAGTATGTAAATTTAAGTCTTTTTATATAGTATAGATAGCTAAGACTAACTAGCTTTTGTTATTTTTCTAAGGTATTATTTATTATAGAGAAATTTAATATTTAATAGAGGTATAGTAGAGGCGCGAAGTTTTAGTTAGTTTACTTGTTTAGCTAGTTCGCTATATATATATATAATGTATTTCCCGGTCGAGTAGATTACCTAGTTAAGTAGATTACAAGAATACTAAAACGTGACAACAAAAAATATATTATAACAACACTATTAAAAAAACACTAGCTACTTATATTAATTATTTCCTAAGATGCCTTACATGTACAAGCATTATGTCTAACCTGATTATATAAGCTACAACGTTGCTGCTTACCTTCTAAGTAATGTTGTTATATATTATTACTACTCTCTTTCTACTGAATTTAAGTACTTTAAATAATTTCCTTGCCTTTCTCTACTATAAGACTTCTACCTTAGTAAATATACCTCTTTTTTTTCCTCTCTCTTCTCTTTTTAAGCTGATTTGCCTCTTGTAGTACTTTAATTTCAGCTCTTATAAGTATAGCTCCGTGTATTATTATTTAAGCTCTCTTAGTAAGCTAATTAAATGTCTTGTTAATTAATGTCAGAGAGCTATCTTAGTGTTATATAATATAGTTTTTAAGATATATAGTCTAGAATTCAAGCTCTATTACATTCTGTAACGTCTTTAGAGTCTAGTTTAGCTTGTTTGTAGAGGGTAGAGTTAGTGTCTTTAGCCTTAGATTAAGGTAAGAAAGTATGTTCTCAGGATTATACAGGACTAAGCTAGTTACTTGAAATCTACTCTTAATATTCTACTCTACAAATGTAGCATTAAATGCTACTTTAAATATAAAAAGAAACTCAAGCTTAGTAATATACTGAATTCTAACCTAAACAAGATTCTTAATCTACTTACTATATAATGCCTTTAGTAAGCTAAAACAGCTAACATCAAGAGGCTAAAGAATGTAAGATAAGTATAGTAGCATATAGAGAGTAATAATACTATTCTCTTAACAGTATTACTGAAATTAAACTAAAATATATAACTTATAGCTATTAAGAACAAGGAGTCTATATCGCCTTACTGTATAACCTTTTATATACTTATTAAAGTACTGAATCTACTTAAATCTAATCTTATTTATTGTCTATCTATTCTTACTTAACGTAATTACCTAATTTTGTAGGAGACCTAAGTCCTTGTACTAAGCTAAGAGGTAGTACTGTCCCTTGAAAATAATAAACAGAGGAAGTACTTAACTACATAAATTTATACTCTATATAATTAAAACCTACTCTCTATTTCCTAGCTAAGTAGTCTTTAGACAATTCCTTAACTCTAAGCTTGTAACAACTTTAGCAGTTGTAATAACCTCTATAAGAAACCTAGCTTTATTAAAGTTATATATATCCTTCTCTATAATACTATATTTAGTAATTATATTTTGTACAAGTCTAAACTAGTCTCCAAGAACTATAGAGTCTTTGCACTAAGCTCTTTTATAATTATACTTGTAGCTGAATTTTGTTTTTATCTCTATATAGTATTTAATAAAGGTAGAAGTCTAATTCTTGCCTACTAGAGGCGTGTTATGTTCAAAGAGAAGAAGGTCTGCTATTTCTCGAATAGTAGCTAGCTAAGGTAGGAATCCACGTGAATCTAGGTTGAGAATATATTAAATAATAGTAAGCTCTTCTTGGGAAGTAAGTCTTTAAGTATTAGAGAGAGTGTTATATCACAAAGGTAGTTTGTATAATTAATTATAGAAGAATGTGTAGAGCATGTTGTAGGCTTTAACACAAGCTTATATACTCCTGAATTAACCTGATTTATAGGCTTAGATAGCTAAAAGAATACAACTCTCTTAATCAGAGGGCTAGGCTTAATGTAGTAGTAGCATTTTTAATTTTTAAGTAGAGTGTTGTGTTTTAGTATTCTTGTAATCTACTCGACCGGGTAATCTACTTAACCGGGAAATACATTACTATATTAAAGTGTTATTTAAAAAAAACAAAATAATTAGTAGTTATAGAGGTCTTTTAAAGCGAATTATTAATTGAAACTAGAAGAGATTTAGAATTAATATTATTATAATATTAGACCTCTGTTTCTTTAATAAAATTTTAATTTTAGATGTTTTTATTAAATATATATATATATTAGTATAACTTAGTAGGTGTAAAGTATAATATAACAAGTAGCTATATTTCTATATCTTTGTTATATAAAGAGTAATAGAAAAGAGAAGTAGAATTCTATAAGCTTGAGTATATAAGTAGCAAGCTACTTATATAAGCTAAAGTATATAAATTAACTAGGCTGTTATATAAGGTGTTATTTACTAGAAATATATAACAATACTAGGTCTACTTTAAAAGTAGCTAGAAAGTAGTAAAGATAGTAAGAGATAAAGAAAAGAAACGTCTATTCTATTCTGTCTAACTAATAAGAGTTTACTATCTATTATATATCTATTTATAGAGAGTTTTTCGCAAAGTAAAACTATTGTAAAGATAGCTAAGCTTAAGTACTCTCTTTCTTAATTTACTTAATATACCTACTAAGGTTCTTAGATTAGAGCTTCTTTCCTTAAGAAGTAATCTAGAAAGAGAGTTATAAGATCTCTATATCTTTCTAAGTACTATAGTACTTGTAGTCTTCTTTCTACTTATCTAATAGTATCTACTTATATAACAAGTCAAGAATAGCTGCTAATAAGCTTTTCTTCTTTTTTATCTCTATCTATACTTCTCCTTAGTAGAGAGTATTATATAGCTTTGTAAGAAGAGATCTCTTAACCTGCCTAAAGTAATATTTCTTTTAATTCTTAAAGTTGTTTGCAAAATTACTTTATAGTATCTTGTCTATTAAGTTCTTGTTAGAGTGTTTATTCTTTTCTTTTATATAGAACTTTATATACTTAGCGACAAATGTATTAAGTTCTTCTTTAGTATATATTATAGACTCTATGTAAAAGCTAAGAGATATCTTGTTAGTTATTATAAAGATAGAGGTAGATTACTAAGGCTCTGTAGAATATAGAGTATATAGAGTAAATTAAGGCTCTACTAGAATATAAGATATAATAAGGTTCTTTTATAGAGTAATTAAGGTTTAGAAGACACTAATCTATAAGTATACAAGGAATTAGAAGAGCAGAGAGCTCTTGTACAAAGCTTTATAAATGTAGAGTAAAAGACTCTTTTATCGAGAGGTTAATCTACAAGTATATAAGAGATTAGAAAAGAAGGCTCTTCGAGATTATAGAGTATATAGAGTAAGTTAAGACTCTACTAGAATATAAAATATAATAAAGCTCTTTTACAGAGTAATATAAGGTTTAGAAGATACTAATATATAAGTATACAAGGAATTAAGAGAGTAGAAGGCTCTTGTATAAGGCTCTTTTATAGAGTAAATTATTAGGCGTTTATATATAGCTAGCGAAAGCAAGTAGAGGCTATTCGTAGAGAGAATACTTAAAGAGCTTAACAAAGAGATTAAGGCTTTAAGATATATTAAGAGAGTTAGTTTAATAAGGAGAAGGCTTGTAACATAAAGAAAGTAGTACTAGTCTAATAGAGTTATAGATACTAGTAGAAGTCTAAAATCTTCTTAGTCTTAAAGTCTCGAGAGTTTATAAGAAGGTTAATAGTACTAGCCTAACAGAGTCGCTAATACTAGACGTCTATTCTTTGCAATTCTAGTATCTTACAAGAATAATTATATTACAGAGTTAGAGAAAGTAGGTGCTAATTACATGTAACGCAGCACGTGTGTGCTACAGGAATCCTGTATTTAAGCTTCTGTTTCTCTGGAACTCTCTTCTTTCTCTACTTTATTATTTACTTAATATAGTAGTATTTAGTTTAACTTAGTATTTATTATAGTAAGTAGTAGTTTACTCTATATGTTTACAAATCAGAGGAGGCTCTGTAAATATAACAAGATACTTGTTATATAGTAGTAAAGTTAATAGCTAATAATTAAAGAAGAAGGCTCTTTACTTTATAGGTCCTGTACCTTAAGCTAGTATAGTAAGTATATTCTAAGAGACCTAGTTCTGTTTGCTATAATTAGAGAAGAGAAAACGTAACTAGGTTACTTAATCTATAATTACTAATTAGTACTAATATAACTTAGTAGTTATAAAGTATAATATAACTCTTATACTTAGCTATAGCTTTAGTTATAAATAGTGAGATTATTTAACCTATTATATTAACTCCTTAAATAACTGTAATCTATTTGCG
Organism: Hymenoscyphus fructigenus; assembly: GCA_001414455.1. Taxonomy (NCBI): domain Eukaryota; kingdom Fungi; phylum Ascomycota; class Leotiomycetes; order Helotiales; family Helotiaceae; genus Hymenoscyphus; species Hymenoscyphus fructigenus. The sequence continues at coordinate 287,934 of LKUV01000038.1, read as the reverse complement.
ATTATCTAGCTAAACTTTTTTATATCTTTTATATATCTCTGAACTTGTAATAATAAGCTAAGATAATATAACATCTATTATAAAACTAGTGTTGTTGAAAATTATATATATTCTTGTCTATAATACTATATTTATCTTTAAATAACTATATAAGTTTAAACTATAGACTAATAATCTACAGATCTTTAGCTAAAGCTTACTAATAATTATAAGAATAACTTTATTTAGTTTTTAGCTTAGGTATACATCTAATAAAGTTGTCTAGCTAGCTTCTGTCTATAAACTATCTGTTATACTTCTTTAGTAAATTATTAGCTATATTATATACTATAATATATTTCCCGGGTAAGCCGATCACCTGAGTAAGCTGATTACTAAAACACTAAAACGCGGCACTTAACCTAAAATTAAAATACTACTACTTAATCAAGCCTAACTCTCTAATAAAGAGAGTTGTATTCTTTTAGCTATCTAAGCTTCTACTTTAGGTTATTTTAGAAGTATATAAGCTTGTGTTAAAGCCTATAACATGTCTTATACAACTCTCTATAACTAAATATATAGAATCTCTTTATAATATAATACTTCTTCTAATACTTAAAGACTGAGTTCTAAAGAAGAGCTAGCTATTATATAATATATACTTGACCTAGACTTATATAGATTCCTACCTTAGCTAGCAGCTGTTTAAGAAATAGTAGACAAGAATTAGACTTCTACTTTTATTAAACATTATATAGAGATTAAAACAAAATTTAGCTATAAGTATAATTATAAAAGAGTTTAGTATAAAGACTCTATAGTTTTTAAAGACTAGGTTAGACTTATATGAAATATAATTACTAGATATAAGATTACAGAGAAGAACATATATAACTTTAACAAAACTAGGTTTCTTATAGAGGTTATTATAACTACTAAAGTTATTATAAGCTTAGAGTTAAGGAATTATCTAAAGACTACCTAGCTGAGAAATAGAGAGTAGGTTTTAATTATATAGAGTATAAACTTAAGTAATTAAGTACTTCCTCTGTTTATTATTTCCAAGGAACAGTAATATCTCTTAGCTTAGTACAATAATATCTCTTAGCTTAGTACAATAATATCTCTTAGCTTAGTATAATAATATCTCTTAGCTTAGTATAATAATATCTCTTAGCTTAGTATAATAACTTAGGTCTCTTACAAGATTAGGCAATTACACTAAGTAAGAATAGATAAACAATAAACGAGATTAGATTTAAGTAGATTTAGTACTTTAATAAGTATATAAAAGGTTATATAGTTAGGTAATATAGACTCTATAGACTCTTTGTTCTTAATAGCTATAAGTTATACATTTTAGTTTAATTTTAGTAATACTATTAGAATAATAGTGTTATTATTATCTATATACTACTATACTTATCTTAGATTCTTTAGTCTTCTAATATTAGCTGTTTTAGTCTACTAAAGGCATTTATTATATAGTAAGTAGATTAAAAATCTTGTTTTAGTTAGAATTTAGTATATTACTAAGCTTAAGATTCTTCTTGTATTTAAAGAGACATTTAAAGCTATATCTATAAAGTAGAATATTAAGAGTAGATTTCAAGTAACTAGCTTAGTTCTATATAATCCTAAGAACGTTCTTTCTTATCTTATGTCATGAATTATATATTAGTATATAACAAGTAAAGTCTAGGCGACAACCTAACAGAACAAGTACACTACCCTAGGATGAGAAACACCTAGGACCTAGATAGCAGGAAGGGATTAGTTAGCTAATCCCGAGGATTTCATTAAATAGTTATATAATAGAGTCTCTCGCCTATTCTAGAGCCTCTGTAAGAGACTCTAAGTAGAGATAAAGTTCTCCTAGACAGGACTCTATAAGGTTAGAGTTCTCTTAGATAGGACTCTATAAAAGAATAAGAACTTCTTGCGAGAATAAAGGTTCTATATATATAACTAGCATGTCTACTATTAGATAGAGGCTTTATACTTAACTTAGTTTAACTTTAGTATTTAATACATCTTGTTTTAACATCTCAAGTTCAAGTAACAAGTTTACCTTTAAGTAAACACCCCAGCGACTCTTACTTCCTACTGTAACTAAACCAACGAAGACCTAGTTACACTTGTTAGACTCGTAAGTTTGCGATTTGTTATATCTTAATCTAAGGCTAAAGACACTAACTCTACTCTTTATAAAGAAGCTAAACTAGACCTTAAAGATACTATAGATTATAATAGAGCTTAAATTCTAGACTATATATCTTAAAAACTATATTATATAATATTAAGATAGCTCTTCTATATTAATTAATAAGGCATTTAATTAACCTACTAAGGAGGCTTAAATTATAATCTATAGAGCTACTCTTATAAAAGCTGAAATCAAAGTACTATAAGAGGTAAATTAGCTTAAAAAGAGAAGAGAGAGAAAGCGAAAGAGATATATTTACTAAGGTAGAAATCTTATAGTTAAGAAAGACAAGGAAATTATTTAAAGTAGCAGGAAGAGAGTAGTAATAATATATAGCGCTAGTACTTAAAAAGTAAGTAGTAACATTATAGTTTTAATAATTAGGTTAGATATAATGCTTGTGTATATAAGGCACCTTAGGAATTAATTAATAAAAGTAGCTAGGGGTTTTTTAATAGTATTATTATAATATATTAAAAGTTATAGTATTATCGCGCTTTAGTAATTAGCTCACCTAGGTAATCAGGCTACTCGGGAAATATATTATTCTTTATAGGTAAAAACTCTCTTAAATTCTACTCTAATATATATTTAATTATTATCTTCTTCTCTAGCTTTATAAGTTTATAACTTAATTAAGTTCTAGCGTGTTAATTAAAATAGTAGATTAAGAGACTCTATAAGCTTGTATAGTATATTATTAAGTTATTAATATATTATTCTTAAGTACTTAAATAGCTAAGTTAATCTTGATATTATATAGTAGAGATAATATAATTAGAAGTTAAAATTTAATAATATGTCTAAAAAGTAACTAGCTTACTTGTAAAGAATATATAGAATAAGCTTAAAAAGTACTAGATAGATAATTATTCAAACCTCTAAATATTATTTATATAACGTAGTTTACTAGTTTACTAGTATACTATATATATTAGTATACTATATACTTTTCTACTTCTCTACTACTTTAAAGTATAATTAAAACTACACAAAATCTAATAAACTAGACATATCTATATTAACTTAATATGTTTATATATTATAACTACCTTTTCTATAAGTACTACAGCGTCTACTAGTTAATTATCTCTTTTAACTACTCTCTTTTATATATATATTATATTAAACCTACTTATCTATATTCTTCTATACTAAAATATCCTGTGTATTCTCTATAGTAAGTGTACTACCTTAATAGATACAAGTCTGTTTAGCTCTGTAATACTTACTAAGAGCTTTATTTACTATTTAAAATATATATACCTTAGTAGCTGAAAGAGTTACTTTATAAGCTAATTACTCTATACCTTTTATTAATATAACAACTGTCTAGAAAATAAAGATTAGTAAGTTCCTTAGTAACTACTAATCTAATTTATAACAAGAGTTATTGTAAAAGAGCTTTAGCAAGGTTGTAAGAAGTCTAAGAGAGTTATAGTAGAGGCTAGTGTCTATAACTTTATACTAAGCTTAGAAAGAATAGCTTAAGGATTATAATATACTAAACTAGCTCTATAGAATCTAGCTTAACTATTCTAAGCTGTTATAAAGACTAGATAAGTAGCTCTGTGTAAACTATACTATAGACTATCTGTCTCTGTGTAAACTATACTTTATATATATTATTACATTATTCTAAGCTTACCTACAATGCCTGGAAAGGCTTTATAGAATATCTCTTCCTGTCTATCTATTATAATAGACGAACTCTATAATTCTTAACTACCTAGCTATAGAGATTTTTAGAAGAAGCTAAGAAGATCCAGCGACTAGAGTACTCTAGATATATACTAAATTCAGAAAATAGATTTTTGTCACGTGTACACCTTACCTTTATAACTTACATTTATTGATTACTATAATAGTACCTAAAGTACATCTTATAGAAGTATACTAGAAGAACTTCTTAAGAGTAGAACAAAGCTTTATTAATAATATTAATAACTAGAACATAATCTAGGTCAACGACAGTAGACTCTAAGCTACTAGCTACTTATAGTAAGACTCTAACTATAACAATGCCGAGAAGGTTAACGGCCTTGTTATCTTTACTCTAATCTATTGCCTAATTAATTAAATATAATACCTCTGATTCTATAATACTAAGCTTAAGTACTAGCTACAAGTACTTAAAGAAATAACTAGACTTCTAACCTCTGTCTAACAGACAAAACTCTGCTTTTCCTAGCTAGAAAATCTAGATCTAAGGTAAATTCTAAAGTAACGCAGACTACTTTCAAGACAAAGAAGATAATATATTATATCTATTTAATTATTTAACTAGCAACGCTTAGAAACACCTCTAGCTATATTCTGCCTCTACTAGAGAGATAATTAAATATCTTGTCTCTATCTACATAAGCCTAAATCAAGTATAAGATACTAGATATAAGTATAATTATTACTATACTATAAAGATAACTTAGGTGTTTACTAAATTCTAGACCTAGTTTCTATATCTAGTAGAAGAAGCCTAGATCCCTTAAAACAGCCTCTAATTAGACTTATATAACAGATTAATAATACTACTCTAGAGAGAAATAGCTCTAATGTTATATACTCTTAATATATACTAAGAGCTGTTAGTAAGCCGTCTGTCTTTAGATATAGAATTAAAGTATATTACTATAGAAGAGAAGCGTTAAAAGTAATACTAAGAGAACTTAGCTACTCGACTCTCTTAGCTTATAACCTTAATATATAGTTCTAATTCTGTAATAACTTTAGTTACTCTATGTTTTCAAAGCCTTATATTAGACCTACTATTATATATAACAAACTTAGCTTCTATGTATATAACTAGCGAGACTCTCTAAGCTAGTAAATTAAAACATCTAGTACTTGTAGATATAACTCTTATTTACTATAACTACTATAAGATAGAACACTATACTACTATTTGCTCTAAGCTAAAGTAAGTAGATTTCAAGGAGATTAAGAAAGAAGAATTAGCTAGTAAAGAACCTTTATATAATTCAGGAAAAGAGAAACTCTAGGCTAAAACTTCTGCCTAGAGTATACTCTTAGTCTAAAGAAGATTAATTTAAGTTAACTAATAAATAGAAAACATTTTACAGTTCTCTATATACTAGCTAATAATAGAATTAGAATTATAACTTACGCCTTAATTAACACTAGAGCGAACAGCTTTGCCTTTATTAAAACTACTTATACTACTAGTATAGCTAAGTTTTTTTACTCTTTAAAAGCTACAATAATCTATTATAATAAAAGACTTCGATAGTAAGCTAAGTAAGTCTGTTACTTATATTCTTACTCTTTATCTCTCTATAGATAGATACTAATAAACTAGTATTCTCTTCTATATTCTGGACCTAGACAACTACAAGGTTATTCTTAGACTTAAGTAGATAAGTCTATTTTAACATCTAGTTAAACTCTATAGAACAGAAGCTTATATAGCCTAAAGATAGCGAAGACAATAAGTAAGCTATTCTACTAATCTCCTAAAGCTATATCTATATACCTGGGGGTTATATTACTCTCTAACGCTTCTAGCCTAATTACTAGTAAGATATACTATCTAGAGAACTATAACAAAACTATCTAACTAGCTAAACAAAGGTAACTAAGTCTTAATAGTTAGTATACAGGAAAAGGTTTAGATATACTAGTTATTTACTTAGAAGTAAACTTATTACTTATATCAAAGAAATTAAACAAGACAAATAGATTAATAACTAAGTTAAGTACAAAGCTTCTATCTAATAGCAGGTATACTAGTCTTATATAGAATCTTTGTTCTCCTAGATAGACTAGAGCATCTGTTGCTCTAGTTAACTTAGTTGTCTAGGTTACTTATTACTCTAAATAATCTCTATTTACTATAACTACTTAATAGTATCTTATTCTATTAGAACGTCTCCTAGACTTACTTGTTATATATTAATATATAACTTATAATACTATCTCTCTCTTAGCCTAGTATATCTCTATACTTAAGTATAACCTAAGAAATATTATTAGAAGTCTAGTAGCTTTCTTTTGTCCTTATTATACTATCTCTTAATAGTAAGAAAGTATACTAAATATTAAGCTCTTAGAAACTATATTAAATAACATAGCAACGAAATAGCTTCTTATACTTAATGTAAAAAATCCCTTAACCTCGCAGGCAGGCTCTACTAGTATATAGCGATACTAGGTAATAAGTATTCTCGTTGTTTAGCCTATGTCTATTAGAGAAAATCTTGTAACTATTATAAGCGAAATCGAATAGTCTTTCTCTTAGACTAGGCGTCTATTAAGAAGTAGAAAGCCTACCTTAACTTCTAGAAGAAAGAGGTAATAGTAAAGATTCTCTAGCTTTAATAGTAGAAACGTCTTCTTCTTACTAGAGAGAAGAAGATAATAGTAGTAGGTCTTAACTTACTTAGTAAGCTAGATACTACTAAAGAATTAAAAAGAAAAGAAAAAGAAGAACAGAATATAAAAGATAAGAGAGAAGAGAAGGCTACCTAGCTAATAGCTCTTTCTACTCTTAATCTCTCTATTCTTGCTCTTAACTCTTTGTTTAATTCTTTTATTATATTTTCTTTAAAATATCTATTTTAGATTAGTTTAGATAGCTCTAGTAGAACTAGTTAATCTTCTACAGGTATTAGGTAAGGTTCTTCTTAGATTCTTGTATATTGTCTAAATATAGATATTCTATTTATTTAATTAAATACCTAGGTTATAGTCTATTAATCTAATATTCTAGAATATTTTCAACTTAGTATTCTATGTCTAGGTTAACAGGTTTAATCTCTATCTTTAGAGCTAGTAGTACTCTCTTTAGTACTAGTTCGAGGAGAGCTATATAGAATACTAGAAAGATTCTTATTGTTTTTAGTAGTACTAGTTTATAATTTAAAGGTCTCTTGACTTGTTTGATTTTAAATAGTTCTAGCTTTTTGTAATCTAGTTTATTACTTAATCTCTTAGTTTTAATATTTATTTAAATTAAGTAGACTTTATCTCTCTCTTTTAACATTAGCTTCTAACTATATTATTTATTATAGTAGTATATATTTCTCGATATACTACTAATTTGTATTTAAAGTTAGTATAGAATAGTATAATAAGTAGTATTTCTGTTATTAAACTATTATAGTTAAACTATACTAGAGGTAGTAGCTTGATCTAGTTTTCTTACTAGTAGTTTATATAATATCTTAACTATGTCTTAACTACTTAATTTATATATTTGTTTTCTCTGTTTGTCTAAGAGTAGAAAGCTATTAAAAGCTTTCTTTTCACACTTAGGTACTCTATAAAAGCTACCTAGAATTTCAAGGTAAAGAGCTTGTCTCTATCTAATATTATCTCTTCTAGTAGTCTATGTCTAGAGACTATATCTCTTATAAATACAAATGCTAGCTCTTTAGCTATACTTGATTCTATATATAGTATTAGAATTATATATTTTATAAGTCTTTTCTATAATAACTAGAATTAAATTATATTCTACTTCTGTTATTAGTTCCCTAGATTTTAGTAGTTTAATAACAAGATTCTATGATATTAATTTCTAAGGTATCTATAGTATAGAAGTAGTACTTATCTATCTATAAGGTATATAGCAGGAAGTTATGTTTCTAGTGTAGGTATTATACTTAGATATTACTTCTTTGACAACAGCTACTATATACTTAATATAGTAGTACTAATTTAGTCTCTATAGAATTTAATAAATCTCTTAGTAACTATAGGCTAGAACTATATAGTACTTAGTAACAAACTCTTTTATATATAAGGTAAAAACTGTAAATTTCTTATTATTATACTAAATAGCTTTATTATACTTATTAGTTGTATATACTATACTAGTAAAGTCTCTACCCTTGACTTATTTTCCTATTAACAGTTACTCTTTGACATATACTATAAGAATCTTCTTGCTCTATAGTTCGTCTTCTACTAAAGCTATAGTAATTTCGTAGATAGTTAGTACTAAGTCTCTATTCTCGAGGTACTTAATAAATCACTATTTTAAATCTAGCTAGGTCCTAAGACTATCTAGTAAGTCTGCTGTTACTAAGCTTCTTAGATGTTGTAAATGTTTAAAGATTCTTATAATTAGAGAGAATTATTACTAGATACTCTATACTCTAGAGATATATTCTCTAGTACTCTAAAGCTAGAACTATAGTAAAAAGTTCTTTTTTAAAGATACTATAGTTCTACTAAGCAGAGTCTAGTGTTTTAGAAAAGTATATATTAGGTATAAGTTTTCTATTCTATGTAGCTATAGATATATAGCTGTGATTACTATATCTAAAGCATCTGTTTTAATAGTACTTAGTTTTTCTCTATTATAGTTTCTAAGAATTAGTTCTATAATAAATTATTTCTTGATTTCCTGAAATACTACTTCTATAACCTTGTTCTAATTAAATAGTATATTCTTCTTAGTAAGGTTAGTTATAGATTTAGATATTCTAGTATAATTTCCTATATATTGTTAATAGAAGTTAGTAAACTCTTAGAATCTCTAGACGTCCTTGATATTTCTTAGTAATTTCTATTCTATAATAGCTTTTAATTTCTCTAGGTCTATATTATAAACTACGTACTAATATACAATAAGTAAGTCTAGGCGGTGCTCTAACAGAACAAGATACTATTAAGTAGTTATAGGTAATAGAGATTAGCTAGAGTAGCTAGCTAATCTAAGGATTTCCTTTAATTATAATTATATAACAGAGCGACTAGTAGACGAGTTACTTTAGAGCAACTATTAACTTTGTCAACTTTATAAGAATAAAGGTTCTATATATAACTAGTATATCTACTATTAGATAGAAGCTTTATACTTAACTTAGTTTATTAATCTATTTATCTTATTTGACTTCTTTGATATAAGTAACAAGTTCGCTTCTAAGTAAACACCTAGTACATCTAAACCTCTTCTTATATACTAATTATCGAGACTTAGTTACCTTTGTTTAGCTAGTTAAGTAGTTTTGTTATACTTTAAGTACCTGCTTAGAAGTTTAGTTATAATAGCTCTCTTACTACTAAAACCTGTTGTCGCTAGCCTAGTGCTAGCTAAATTAATATATTAACTCTCTGTAGCAGCGCTGAGAGAGTATTAGTTAATACTCTACCTATAGAAGCTATAAAACTACAGGTATACTAATATAACAATAAAAGTATACTCGATGTACCTGAACTCTATAAAGTTAAAGCACTTAAGACTATTAGAGTTAAGTTACTAGACACCTACTATAGAAAGAGACATAAACTTAATTTATTTCTACTTTAAATAAACATCTACTTTAATTTTAATATAGATAATTTTACTAAGAACTATAATTTCTGTTTTATTATTACTATCTTATACCTTAGAGAATTAGCTCTAGAATAGATATAACTGTACCTAGAAGACTTCTTTATATACAAAGACAAGAATAGATCTATAGAGGTTACTAAGAAGAACAGAATTACTAACGCAAGTATAATTTATATTACTTATAGAGTAAATATAGCTTAAGGAAATAATCTAACAAAGAAAAGCAGGTTAACACTACCTTCTAAAAGGAAATAGTACTACTTCAGACTTGTAAGCTATTTAACAAGGAGTTAGAAGCTTAGAGATATAAGACTTAAGTTAAGGAAGGTAATTCTATACTTGAATAATACTATAACACATGCTCTAAAGAAGAGTATAAGTTGCTATTATAGGTGTTATATAAGTTACCTACTAGTATATTAGAAGAAGTATCTTCTAAATTATTAGAATTATCTAAAGAAGATAAATAGTATAGTAAGCTCTAGATTAGAGACACCTAGGTCTTTATTAGAACCTATAAGAGAGGAAACTAATAAGTAGACCTAGAAGGTAAAAGACTAGACTACTAGTCTTCTTACTCTACTATAGAACACTAATCTATCTCTCTCTATAGATATACTATTACCTATAACAGAGAAAATTAAATCTACTTTAGGAGTAAGGATTTAGAATATATTACTATAGAATAAAAAGAGTATAACTACTTAATTAGCTGCGAAGAAATACTACTCGCGGAATTCTGTTATCTAGTAGAAGAAGAACTTTAGGCTATATAAGCTCTAGAAACTATAACTATAGAATATATTTACTATAGACTATAACCTACCTTGGACTAGTCTTTAGAAAAACAGTTTACTAGAACTCTACTAGACTAATAGACTATTATAAATTATATATTAATATACGAGAAGTAAGTCTAGGTAGCGCTCTAATAGAACAAGATACTATTAAGTAGTTATAAGTAATAAAGATTAGCTAGAGTAGCTAGCCGAACCCAGGGATTTCCTTTAGTGTAATCACGTGACTATTATAGACCGCTAGACTGCCAGGCGAACTAGCGAGAGCGATAACTCGCTAGACAAGTTAGCGAACAATAAGAATAAAGGTTCTATATATAACTAGTACGTTTGCTATTAGATAGAAGCTTTGTACTTAACTATTATTCTATTCTAATTTATTTCTATATTACTAGAACTTATTAGTAAAACTAATAGCTTATTTAAATCCTTTCTATAATTTAAATATTACTCTAGTAATATCTATAATATATTTTCTAGGTAATCTAATTACCTTAGTAAGCTAATTACTAGAATACTAAAACGTAATACTTCTCTTAAAATATAAAATACTACTACTAAATTAAGTCTAACTCTCTAGTAAAGAGAGTTATATATATTTTAATATACTTAAAGTCATAATATTATTATACTCGAGTAATTAGCTTACTCGAGTGATCGGCTTACCTGGGAAATATATTAGATCTATTCTTCTCTTTATAAGTAAAGAAGTTCTCTAGATATAGTTGTGTCTATTCTAATACTAGTTCTCTAAGATAGAAGATCGCAAAGATAAGGTAGAAGTTATAGTTATTAATAAACTTATCTATATTAAAGTTAAAGTAGAGGTTTATTTAAAGTAGAAATGAATTAAGTTTCTATTTTTTTCTATAGTAGATGTCTAGTATCTTGATCTATATAGTTCTAACTAAGTACTTTAACCTTATAGAGTTCTAGTATATTAGATATACTTTTGTTCTTATAACTATTATTCTATAGTACTAGAGCGTCTGCTAGCTAGACAGCGACTAGCGAAGTAGTAACTAGTACTCTTTTAGCAGCGCTGCTAAAAGATCTTCATATATTAGTTTAGCTAGTAACTAGCTAAACAAAGGTAACTAAGTCTTAATACTTAGTATACTAGAAGAGAGTAAAATATACTAGACTATTTACTTAGAAGTAAACTCATTACTTATATAAAGAAGTTAAACAAGATAATTAGATTAATAACTAAGTTAATTATAATACTTCTATCTAATAGTAGAAGTACTAGTTATATATAGAACCTTTGTTCTTCTAGGTAGACTAGAGCACTAGTTACTCTAGTTAACTCAGTTACCTAGATTACTTATTACTCTAAGTAACTTTTATATTATATAATCTATATATAATAAAAATCTTTGAATTACTTAGCTACTCTAACTAATGTCTATTTACTATAACTACTTAATAGTATCTTGTTCTGTTAGAACACTATCTAGACTTACTCATCACGTGCTAACACGTGATTCGTGACAAGAACGTACTATGAAAAAAGAGAATATATAACGTTAAGATAGTAGACAATGCAAGCTCTCTTGTATACTCTTGTGCTTTATTAGTCTGCCTCTGTCTAGTATTCTCTTAGAAGAGGTAGACTTAAGTTATAAGAGGTAGACTTAAGTTATAAGAGGTAGACTTAAGTTATAAGAGCTAGAACATAATTAAGATTATAACTAAGTAAGGCTATATATATAAATGCTATATATAATACAAGATATATTAGATATAGCTAGAGCTTAATCTACTCTATTAGCTTCTTTAGTATAACAAGACCTGAATTTAGTATTACTTATATAAAGTACCTTAGCTTTATAGTTAGTATTAATAATATTAAAGTAGACCTAGAAAAAGTCTCTATAATATATAAGTAGAAGAAGCCTAGTACAGTAAAAGATATCTAGTCTTTTCTTAGCTTTTATAACTTCTACTAATAATTTATCTACAACTATAAAATTATTACTAAACTACTAACATAACTAATAAAAGCTATAACCTTTTTTGCATTTAACAGGTTCTATTAATAACTCTATAAAGAACTTAAATAATATCTTCTCTTATCTTCTCTCTTATAGTATTATAATTTTATATTAGAATATAAGCTTAAGACAGACGCCTCTAATAGAGTAGTTGCTAGTATACTCTTTTAATTATACTATAACAGTAAATGATATTCTATAAGTTACTTTTCAAAGACTATAGTCTCTGCTGAATATAACTACAAGATCTATAACAAGAAGATATTAGCTATTATATACTCTTTTAGACATTAGCGCTCTAAACTCTAAAGTATACTCTCTTGTTTTAAAGTATATACAAAGTACAAAGCACTTAAGTATTTTATAACAACTAAGTAGCTTACTAGTTGTTAGGCCAGGTAGACTAAAGTAAATTCTAATAGTTAATTATATAGCAGAATAACTAGACTCTCTAAGAAGATAAGTAGAGACGTAACTAGGAAAATTTTAGCTAAACAATAGACTACTCCTTTACTAAGGAGAACTAGTGATTCCTATATAAGATACTCTAGTGTTACGAATCACGTGTCAGCATGTGATAAGTAAGCTCAGGCAGCGCTTTAATAGAACAAGATACTATTAAGTAGTTATATAGTAAATAGACATTAGTTAGAGTAGCTAAGTAATTCAAAGATTTTTATTATATATAGATTATATAATATAAGAGTTACTTAGAGTAATAAGTAATCTAGGTAACTAAGTAATCTAGGTAACTGAGTTAACTAGAGTAACTAGTGCTCTAGTCTACCTAGAAGAACAAAGGTTCTATATATAACTAGTACTTCTACTATTAGATAGAAGTATTATAATTAACTTAGTTATTAATCTAATTATCTTGTTTAACTTCTTTATATAAGTAATGAGTTTACTTCTAAGTAAATAGTCTAGTATATTTTACTCTCTTCTAGTATACTAAGTATTAAGACTTAGTTACCTTTGTTTACCTAGTTAGATAGTTTTACTATACTTTAAGAACCTACTTGAGAATAAACTACTATAAGGTTAGCTACTACTTTATTTATACTAAAATCTACTCTACTAGTACTACCTGCTATAATATAACTACTAGTTACTTAGACTAATACTATAATCTATATTAAGGTAAAGTTACTAGTATCTAAGTTATTTAATAGCTTGTCTAAGAAGCTTTATACTTAACTTAGTTATTAATCTATTTATCTTAGTTGAATTCTTTAATATAACAAGTTTACTTCTAAGTAAACAGTTTAGCGCATTTTACTCTCTTCTAGTATACTAACTATTAAGACTTAGCTACCTTTGTTTAGCTAGTTAGATAGTTTCGTTACATCTAGTAGCTGATTTAATTAGAGAAGCTTATAATTAAATCTTCTCTATATACTCTAGTAAAGCAAAGATAGCTTAAATCCTTAGCTAGAAGTATTACTAGAAAAAACCTTTCTAGGATATAGCTTAATATATCTATAACTACTATACTTATAAAAGAGTATATATTCCTAGAGATTATACTCCTAGATTCTTATATCTACTAATAGTTCTAGACTACTTTTAGTAGTATATTATAATAGATTTCAAGTTATTTCTAAAAGACAAGTTTAGCTATAATATAGTATATATAGTAATTAACTGTTTAAGTAAGTAGAGTATCTCTATTTCTTGCTATAAGACAATAACTACTAAGAACATAGCCTAGCTTTATATATTATATATCTACAGATATTATAAAGCGCTATAGATAATTATATTAGATAGAGAACCTTAATTCGTCTCTAATTTCTAGACTAAATTCTACTAGATACTAGAGATTTAGATTAAGCTTTCTATAGCTTTCTATCTTTAAACAGATATATAGACAGAAATTATAAACTAGTACTAAGACTAGCGCTTTCGTCTCTTTGTTAACCACTACTAGAATAACTAGTCTAAGCTACTACTTATACTACGCTAATCTCAGCTAATACTACTCTACGAGAGAGTATTAAAATATCGCTATTTAAGCTTCTAAATGTCTATTCTCCTTGTATCTCTTTTAACTAGAATATATTAAAGACAGCTATACTAAAAGAGAAGCTAAATCAAGAAGAGATATAAGTAATTAAAAGGCTTTAAGAAGTATAGGAAACTACTTATATAATTATAAAAGAAGTATAAGACAAGAAAAGAAGAGATATTAACCTCTACTAATAGAAAGTAAGCTTTAAAGTAGAAGATAAGGTCTAGGTAGCTACTTGTCACGAATTACGTATCAGCACGTGACGAGTAAGTCTAGACAGCGTTCTAACAGGACAAGATAATATTAAGTAGTTATATGTTATAATAGATATTAGCTAGAGTAGCTAGCTGATCCAAGGATTTCCTTTAGTTACGATCACGTGACAGAGCGAGTAATAGACGAGTCGCTCTAGAGTAACTGTCGACTTCGTCGACTTTACTAAGAATAAAGGTTCTATATATAACTAGCACGTCTACTATTAGTTAGAAGCTTTATACTTAACTTAGTTTATTAATCTATTTATCTTGTTTAACTTCTTTAATATAAGTAACAGGTTTACCTTTAAGCAAACATCTAGTACATCTAAACCTCTTATCTATATACTAACCTTTAAGACTTAGTTACCTTTTTATACTAGTATAGTAGTTTTGTTATACTTTAAGCATCTGCTTAGCAGTTTAGTTACTATAGCTTCTACTACTTTAGAATATACTACTACATCTACTAGCCTAAGTACTAGCTGAACTAACCTTGTGTCTAGCGTTGCTACTCTATACTAGTTACCTTATAAGTAACTAGTAAGAACAAAAACAACAATAATGTTAGTATACTAGATATATCTAAATCTTATAAAGTTAAAGTATTAGAAACTATTAGAGGTAAGATACTAGATATCTACTATAGAAAGAGACAGAAACTTAACTTATTCCTCCCCTAGATAGACATCTACTTTAACTTTAATATAGACAAGTTCAAGAATAACTATAATTTATAATCTATCTTTGCTATCTTCTACCTTAGAGAAGTAGTGTTAGAATAAGCTAAACTATACTTAGAGGTCTTCTTCCTCTATAAGAATAACAATAGATCTATAGTTATTATATAGACTATATTTAAATTATAGAAAGGATTTAAGACAATAATTTAGAAAGTTTTTAGAGATTTTAATATAATCTAAACTGCTATTAGATTTAAAACAAACTAGCTTAGTAATCAGTTATACTAATGAATTCTAATGTCACAGAAACAAGACAGAATAGAACTTACTTACTCTTGTAGAGCTATTCTATAAGAGATTAAAAGTATACTTCTAAGAAGAAATAGTAAAATAAAACATAAGCTTTCCTAATATAGCTAGTATAATCAAAGGAGTTATCTAGCTTAATAATTAACTATAAGAATTCAGGAAATCTACTTTAGGAAGTAGGTATTAAAAGAGAAGCTAGAAAGAGAAGTAGTCTTACTAATAGAATATTAAAGTAAATGTTACCTAGAAGAATTCTTTTAAAGAAAAGAACCTTTCTTAGAACAAACGAAACTGTTAATAGAAGTAGAATTTATATTACTCTTGTAGTAAAACTAGTTACTAAGCAAGTAAATATAGCTTAAAGAAATAGTTTAACAAGGAAAAGTAAGTTAATGCTACTAGCTATAAGAAAGTAGCTATACTTGAAAAACACTAGCCCACAGAGAAAGAACTAGCTAAGTATAAAAATCAAAGAGATAGAGTTATTAGACAAGTTAGATAACTTAATTCTTAAGGAATACTATAGTATATATTCAGACTCTATGTAAATTCTTCCTCTTTAGTAACTTATAGTACTATCTCAAGAATCTACTAGTATAGATATAAAGGACGTATAGATATTAATATATAATAAAGAACAAGAATATAGATAAAAGAATCTAGCTAAATTAGAATATATAATCTAAACTAGATAACTATACCTAGGTATATGTCTAAGGTTTAATATAAAGTATATTATATACTAGTTAGAAGAAGATGTAATTAGTTTAATAAGTATTAGTACTACTCTACAAATAACTTTTATAGAAAGAATATACTTTAAACTAGTAGAAATAGTTATTTCTATAGAAAACTTGTTAGAATTATCTAGCTTATTAGAGGCAGACAACTAGAAAGCAATTAGCGAGAATTCTAAAGTAGAAGAAACATAGACATTTGTTAGTATCTATATAGACAGAAACTATTAAGTATAAACTAATAAAATAAAACCTAACTTCTAGAGTTTATATATAACACAAGAGAGTAAACTAACACCTATAGAGTAATATAAAGTAGTATTTGCTAGAAATTATTAAATTACCTTTTAAAATCTTCTTATAGAAGAGAAAACATTAGAACTAATATATAGATAAAGACTTAAAGAAGACATCTACTACTGAGATTCTAAAGGCCCTAGGTCTTAGTAACTAAAGAAAGAAGAACGTTAGATTATATTCTATCTAGTTAACGAAACTAGAGTATAGAAATCAGAATAACTTCTATAAATCACAGAATATACTCTAAGGTTTCTAGAGACTCTCTCTAAACCTAACTCTAGGAAATATTATTAGATAGACAAGATATATAAAGTAGTCTACTCTAATAATAAAAGAGTAGTTTTTAGAACACCTAGAGAACTTAATAGATTCTTGTTTAAAATCTATTATATTAGGTAGTAAGAAGCCTATACTACTTTAGAAGAAGGCTAGTTATTTATAACTATAACTATTAGAGGAAAGAAACTCTAAATTATAATTAATTCTAGAGCTACAAGTAACTTTATTTCTCTCTTAGCTATATAGAAGGTAAATGTCTCTGTTAAAGAAACAATACTATATAAACTTATTATAGTTAATAAGACAGAAATTAAATACTAAGAAGGTATTATTAACTAATAAACTATACCTACAAAAACCTAAATTAAAGAATACTACTTAGATATATAATTTAATATTATAGATATTAGGAAAAAGAATATAATACTTAGTATGCCTTAGATTTAAGAATATAACCTAGATATTAACTAGAAGGAAAAAGAGATTACATTTAACTAATATAACTATAAGTAGCTCTAACTACAAGGCTAGAAGAAGGTTAGTACTATCTCTTCTAAGTTACCTAGACCTCTAGCCTAGAGTTCTTTACAGGTTAGCTAAACTACTAATAACATAATACCTATATAGTATAAGGAATTTACAGGATTATTTAATAACCTAGAGAATATATATACTCTCTCTAAACATAACTTATAGAATTATAACATTAAAATAAAAGAGAGTTATAACCTTAAAAAACAGAAACTTTACCTATAATATTAGTAAAACCTTTAGCTACTCAAGGAGTATATAAAGAAAGAAATCAAGAAAGAGTACATCTAAAGATTAGAGTTACTTACAGCTTCTAATATACTTATTATATATAAGAAGAACAATCTAAAAGAAAGAGTTTATGTTAACTATTAAGACGTTAATAATATAACTATTAAGAACACTTATCTATTACTAAAAGGTTAATACTTATAAGACAAGTTAAGCTGTGCTATAATATTTACAAAACTAAACTAATAAAATACTTTTAGCCTACCTAGAATAAAGCAAAAACATAAATAAAAGATAGTATTTATCTTACTATTAGAACTTTACAAGTATATAGTTATACTATTTAGGCTAACTAATATACCTACTACTTGTTAGAGATAGAACAACAAAATGCTTAAGAACCTTCTAGGTAAAACAGTTATTTATTACCTAGATAATATCCTAGTATTCTTAGAGAAAAAAGAAGAACATAAGAAGTATATTAGAGAGGTTCTAAGACAGCTAGCTACTGTAAACTCTTGAGTAACTTATATAGTCTTTCTTAGATATACTATTACTCTAGAGTAAATAAAGGTAGATTTAGAGAAAATTAAGGTAATCCTAGAATAGAAATCTCTAGAAAACGTTAAGAATATATAATTATTCTAAGGATTCACTAACTTTTATTAATAATTTATTAGAAACTATACTAGAATCTCTAAACTACTAGCTAACCTCACTAAGAAGAGCGTGCCTTTTATATAGAACAGTATAGCAGAGATAGTATTATAAGAAATAAAGAAGTAGTTGTTATAAATTATATATTAGTATATAACAAGTAAAGTCTAGGCAACGACCTGACAGAACAAGTATACTACTCTAGAATGAGAAACACCTAGGACCTAGATAGCAGGAAGGGATTAGTTAGCTAATCCCGAGGATTTTATTGAATAGTCACGTGATGGAATCCCTCGCCTATTCTAGAGCCCCTGTAAGAGACTCTAAGTAAGAATAGAGTCCTCCTAGACAGAACTCTATAAGGTTAGAGTTCTCTTAGATAAGACTCTATAAAAGAATAAGAACTTCTTGCGAGAATAAAGGTTCTATATATATAACTAGCATGTCTACTATTAGATAGAGGCTTTATGCTTAACTTAGTTTAACTTTAGTATTTAATATATCTTGTTTTAATATCTTGAGTTTAAGTAACAAGTTTACCTTTAAGTAAATACTCTAGTAACTCTTACTTTCTACTATAACTAAACTAACAAAGACCTAGTTATACTTATTAGACCTGTGAGTTTGTGATTTGTTATACTTTAAGTATCTGCTTAGAAGTAAACTACTATAATGTTAGCTATATCTTCTACCTCTAAGGTAGCGCTAAAAGCAGCTACCCTAGCTGTTGTAATAGTACTAACTATTACTACTCTCTAAGAGAAAGTAAAACTACCTATCTCAAAACTATTTAATAGTTTACTAGAGAAACTCACAGAGTTCCTTATAAAAGCCTCTCTCTACTTGAACTTTTATATAGCATAATTTACAAGTAAAACAGACTAAGTTATATAGCTTACTACTTGTCTCAAAGAAGTAGTCTATAACTAGATAAAACTATACCTCAAAGACTTCTAGAAGAACAAAACACTTAAAGAAAAGGTATTAACAATTATATTAAAAGTTACTAAGAAACTGTTCTAGAACATAAAGAGATTCAAAGAAGAACTTAATTAAGCATTTATAGATGTTAATTTAAAAAAGAAGTCTATATAAGTATTATATAATCTTTGACAGAAGAACTCTACAGCTAAGTATACTTTACACTTCTAGCAGTATATAGTATAACTAAACTAGAACAACAAAGCTCTCTGAGAACAATTCTATAGAGGATTAAAGAACAACATTAAGAATAAATTAGCAAGAGACAACTTGCTAACCTTACTTAACAAACTAATCAACAACTTAATTAAAATCAACAACTAGAACTATAAATAAAGGCTTAAAAGAAAAGGAAGTTATAAACATTAAGTAAATTATAAAGGAAAGAACTATAGGAATCCTATAAAACTAGATACTACAAACAGAACCTGGCTAAAGAAAAAGGTAAGTAAGTAGAGTAAACTTTTCTAAGAAGAAAGAAACTACTAACATAAGCAGAATTTATATTACTTATATAGTAAAACTAGTTACAGGGCAAGTGAATGTAGCTTAAAGAAGTAACTTAATCAAGGAAAGTAAGTTAATACTACTAGCTGCAAGAAAGTAGTAGTACTTAAAAGCAGGCTACTTATAGAGGAAGAGCTGGCTAAGTATATTAGTATATAAATCAAAGAAACTAAATCTACAGATAAATCAGATAATCTAATCCTAGAGGAATACTATAGTATATAATTAGACTCTATAGAAATCCTTCTACTTTAACAGCTTGTAGTACTAGTCTAAGAATCTACTAGCGTAGACATTAGAGACACTTAGATACTAATATACAAAGAGAAACAAGAGTATAGATAGAAGGATTTATAGAACTCTAAACAAACCTTTTAAACTATATAATCATACTTAGGTATATGTCTAAGGTTTAATATAAAATATATTACCTAATAGTTAGAAGAAGGCCTGATTAGCTTAATAAGCATTAGTATAATCCCACGAATGACTTTTATAGAAAGAATATACTTTAACCTAGCTAAAATAATTATTTCTATAGAGTACTTGTTGGAATTATCTAGCTTATTAGAGACAGTTAACTAGAAAGTAGTAAGCGAGAACCTAGAAGTAGGAGAAATATAGACATTTATTAGTACCTATATAAATAGAAACTGTTAAGTATAAATCAACAAAATCAAGCCTAATTTCTAGAGCTTATATATATTACAAGAGGACAAGCTAGTGCCCCTGGACAAATATAAGGTAGTATTCGCTAAGAACTATTGAATTACCTTTTAAAATCTTCGTTTAGAGAAAGAAACATTAGAACTTATACACAGATAGTATTCTAAGAGCGACATCTACTACTAAGACTCTAAAGGTCCTAGGTCTTAACAACCTAAGGAAGGAGAACAATAGATAGTAATCTAGCTAGTTAATAGAACTAGTACCTAGAAGTTAGAACAACCTCTTAGAATTATTAGATTTAAGCTAAGGTTTTTAGTAACACTACCTGAACCTAACTTAGATAAGTACTATTAGGTAGGAGAAGTATATAAAGTAGTCTATTTAGACAAAGAGAAAGTAGTTTTTAGAATACTAGAAGAGCTAGATAGGCTCTTGTTTAAAATCTTTTCTATTAAGTAACAAGAAGCTTGTATAACTTTAGGAGAAAGTTAGTTATATATAACTATAATAATTAGGGAAAAGAAACTCTAAATTATAATTAATTCTAGAGCTATAAGTAACTTTATTTCTCTCTTAGCTATATAAAAGCTAAATGTTCTAGTTAAAGAAATAACACTATATAAACTTATAGTAGTTAGTAAGACAGAGGTAGAATACTAAGGAGGTATTGTTAACTAATAAACTATACCTATGAAAACATAGATTAAAGAATACTTTTTAGATATATAATTTAATATTATAGATATTAGTAAGAAGGACACAATACTTAGAATGTCTTAGATCAGGGAATATAACTCTAACATTAACTAGAAGGAAAAAGAGATTTCCTTTAGCTAATGTAACTATAAGTAGCTGTAACTATAAGGCTAGAATAAGGTTAGCGCTACCTCTTCTAAGTTACTTAGACACCTAGCCTAGAGTCCTCTACAGGTTAGCTAGACAGCTAATAACAAGATACCTATATAGTATAGAGAATTTTCGAAATTGTTTAATAACCTAGAAGATATATATGCCTTGCTAAAGTATTAACTATAGGATAACAAAATAAAACTAAAAGAGAGTTATAACCTTAGAAAGCAAAGGCTTCGACTATATATATAGAGTGACTTATAAGTAATAAACAAGTATGTTAAGGAAGGAATTAAGAAAGAACACATCTAGAAGTTAGAGTCTTCTATCTATTTAAATATACTTATAGTATACAAAAAAGATAATCTAAATAAAAGAGTTTATGTTAACTACTAAGAAGTTAACAATGTAATAGTTAAGGACACTTACTTATTACTAACTAGCTAATACCTATAGAACAGAATAGAACAGGTAGTTTAATATACAAAACTAGATTAAAGAAGTGCCTTTAACTTAATTTAGATTAAGGAAGGTAATAAATAGAAGACTATATTTGTCTTACTATTAGGTCTTTATAAGTATATAGTAATGCTGTTTAGTTTAACAAACACATCTACTATATATTAGAGATAAAATAATAGTATACTAGAAGAGCTTCTAGAAGTAACTATAATATATTATCTAGATAATATTCTAGTATTCTTAAAACAAGAAGAGAATTATAAGAGATATGTCAAGGAGGTCTTAAGGAGACTTATAGCAGTAGACTCCTGCCTTAAACTATTGAAATACAAGTTTAGAGTAACTTATACAACGTTCCTAGAGTGTTTGATTACTCTAGAACAAGTAGAAGTTAATTCTAAAAAAACTAAGAATATTAAAAGCTAGCTAATACTACAAAATGTTAAGGACGTCTAGTTATTTCTAGGATTTACTAATTTCTACTAATAATTTATTAGAGACTATGCTAAGCTAGCTAGTTCTCTAACAAGCCTAACTTGAAAAGACATTAATTTTCAATAAACAAAGGAAGCTAAAGAAGCTTTCTAGGAAATCAAGAAATAATTTATAGAAGAACCTATTCTTTAAAGCTACAACGCTAGCAAGCTAAGTACTGTTGAGACTAACGCCTTAAATATAGTAGTAGGTACTATATATCTTTAACTAGGAAAAGAAGGTAAACTTATACTAGTAGTATACTTTTCTAAGAAAATAGACCTAGTCTAGCAAAACTATAGAATATATAATAAAGAACTTCTTACTATAGTTCTAGCACTTGAACACTAGAGAATATATCTCTAGAATATAAATTATTAGGTTACTATACTATTAGATTACAAAAATCTCTAAACATTTACTACTATATAAGAACTCTTGAATAGAAGACTTGCGAGGTAGGCAGGAATTTTAGAAGGTTATAACATTATAATCTAATATATTAGTAGAACAGCAAACTCTTAAGCCGATACTCTTAGTTAAAAGCCAGGCTATAAAGAGAATAAGGAGTATAAAAAGATTACAATCTTAAAGACTCTAGAAAACAGGGATCTAGCCTTTACTATATATAAAATAGTAGTGACAAGAGAAGGTCTGTGAACTAAAAAAGTCTAGAGAGCCTAGGAAATAGAGTAACCTACTCTAGCTAAATAAGAACCTATGCTAAAGGACTTATCTAATAGTAGAGAAGACTTTATTAATAAATATAAAGCAACAAATAATTAGAACAACAAAGAATAGTACACAAACGAAAAGCTATATGTCTCTAAATCCTATATAAAGGAATTTGTCAAAGAATACTATACTACTCTAGTATATAGTTACTAGAGAGTTTGTTAAACCCTCTAGTAGATTAAATAACACTACTATGTTAATTACCTGTTAGTAGTAGTCAAGGAAGTAATAGTAGAGTATAATACCTATACTAGAAACAAGGCTTTCTACTATATACCTTATAGATAGATAAGTACTACTCTAATACTATAAATACCTTAGAGATCTATATTATAGGATTTTATAGTTAAGCTACTAAAATCTAAGAACCTAATAACAGGAGTTATATATAACTCTATTCTAGTTATTGTTAAACAACTTATAAAGTATATAATACTTGTGCTATATATAGAAGTAAGTATAGTAGAATACCTAGCCTATGTATTTCTATGAGAAGTAGTTGCTCTATATAGTCTACTAGAAGAAACAATCTTAGACAGAGATAAACTCTTTACCTTAAAATTCTAGACAGCTCTTATAGAACAACTAAGTACAAAAAGAAAGCTATTAACAGCTTTTTACTTCTAGACGAATAGAGGAACTAAACAAATGAATTAAGTTATTAAAGTATACTTAAGATGTTATATAAACTATAAACAGAATAATTAGGTTAAACTACTACTCTTAGTATAGTTTGCTTATAATAGTTTAATAACAGAAACTACACTTGTTATACTATTCTATACTAACTATAGATATGAATTAGTTACTTATTAGAACTCTTTACTAAGTACTATTAATAATAACAAAGCAGGATTATAGGACTATAAACTCAGAGAATTACACAAGAAGCCTGTAGAGTAACTTTAGTTTATAGTAAAACATAATACACACTACTACAATAAATAACATAGTTAGGAGCTAATGTTAAAAGAGAGAGATAAAGTCTATTTAGTTAGAAAAAACATTAATACTAAAAGACTAAGTAGTAAACTAGACTATAAAAAGCTTAGACTGTTTAAAATCAAACACGTTAAAGAACCTTTGAATTATAAACTTATACTACTAAAAACTATAAATATTTATCTAGTATTCTATATATCCTTGCTTGAACTAGTACTACTAGAAGTACTACTAGCCTTACTCACAGAAATTCAACCTGTTAACTCTAACACAGAATATAAAGTCAAGAAGATTCTTGACTATAAGGTTATTAGAGAACAGGTCAAGTACCTAATTAAGTAGTTAGATTACCTATACTTAGAAAATACTTAGGAACTAAAGAAGAGTCTTAATTAGTGTTTAGAAAAACTCTAGAAGTTCTACTACTAAAACCCAGGGCTACCTAGGCAGTCTAGTCGAAATCAGGACCTAATTCAAAAGACTCTTTAGTTCTAATTTCAGCTAGAACTATCTTAGCAAAAGAAGACGCCTCGAAGGCAGGGAACCAAGGAGTAGACGACTTAGAAGAAGAACTCAGAAGTCGAGCTACTATAGGTTTCCTTATAGGCCTAAAGAAAAATCAGCAAACAGGTTTACATAGACTAGAAGGAATGACTTTGCGATATCTAGAGGAATTATAAGGTTTTTTAGCTCTTATATATTTAGAATACTAAGCGGATTCAGAAAGGTTAAGAAAGTAGAAACAAGACTAACAGGTATAGAAAGAATATATCTCTGTAGAACGATTTATATACTTGATTTAGATAGTAAGAAGAAGGTGTTGTTTTCTTTTAGTATACAAAACTAATATATTGGGAATTAAAAGAAAGAAAGACAATTACTTTCTAACAACATTTCTTAGGTTATACTTAAGCGTGAGAACATACTAGACTAAGAAGAGAATAGCGTTATAAATTATATATTAGTATATAACAAGTAAAGTTTAGGCAACAACCTAACAGAACAAGTATACTACTCTAGAATAGAAAACACCTAGGACCTAGATAGTAGGAAGAGATTAGTTAGCTAATCCCGAGGATTTTATTAAATAGTCACGTGATAGAATCCCTCGCCTATCCTGGAGCCCCTGTAAGAGACTCTAAGTAAGGATAGAGTTCTCCTAGACAGGACTCTATAAGGTTAGAGTTCTCTTAGATAAGACTTTATAAAAGAATAAGGACTTCTTGTAAGAATAAAGGTTCTATATATATAACTAGTATGTCTACTATTAGATAGAGGCTTTATGCTTAACTTAGTTTAACTTTAGTATTTAATATATCTTGTTTTAACATCTTGAGTTTAAGTAACAAGTTTACCTTTAAGTAAACACTCTAGTAACTCTTACTTCCTACTGTAACTAAACCGACAAAGACCTAGTTATACTTGTTAGACCTGTGAGTTTGCGATTTATTACAGTAGTTCGCTAAGGAAATTATTCCTAGGAACTATAATACTAATAAACTAAATACTATTAAGACAGATGCTTTAGATATAGCTATTATAGGTATATATCTCTAGCTAGACAAAGAAGAGAAATTAATATCTATAGTATATTTCTCTAAAACATTAAAGTCTACTTAGTAGAACTATAGTATCTTCGAGAAAGAACTTCTTACTATAGTTCTAGCTTTAGAATATTAGAGAATTTACCTCTAAGAAGTAAAACACTAAGCTACTATTCTAACTAATTATAAGAATCTAAGAACGTTTATAATAATAAAAAACACTTAGTAACAGACCCCTTACTAGGTAGTCTTAAACACTTGCTAGGTTTAACCTTGTAATTTGTTATATTAGTAGAATAGTAAATCTAAGACCCGACGCTCTTAGTAGGAAGCTAGGCTACGAAGAAGACAAAGAGTATAAAAAGATTATAATCTTAAAGACTTTTAAAAACAGGAACTTAGCTCTAATAACCTACGAAATTATAGTAACTTTAGTAGAGAACAGGCCTTAAGGCAAGAAGATTCTTACTACTTAAGTAAAGGAATAGTTTATTCTAGACAAATTAGTAGAAGGTGAAGACTTTACTAGTATAGTACTTGCTACTAACAAGTATAATAAAGCTTTATAGTATAAAGATAGGAAACTTAGAGTTCTAACCTTATATATAAAGGAATTCGTTAAGGAATACTATATAGCCTCTACTTATAGTTACTAAGAAGTTCGCTAAACTCTATAGAGAATAAAATAATACTACTACATTAAGTATATAGTAGTAGTAGTCAAGGAAGTAATATTAGAGTATAATACCTATACTAGAAACAAGGCTTTCTGTTCTTTACCTTATAGATAGATAAATACTACTTTAATACTATAGATATCTTAGAAATCTATATTCTAGGATTTTATTATCAAGCTACTAAAATCTTAGGAACTAATAACAGAGGTAGAATATAATTCAATTCTAGTTATTATAGAACTTACAAAGTATATAATCTTAGTACTATATATAGAGTTAAGTATAGCCGAGGAATTAGCATTTACATTTCTAAAAGAAGTAGTCTTAAGATATAGACTATCTAAAGAGATAATCTAGATAGCTCTAATAGAGTAATTAGATACAAAGAGAAAGCTGTCTATAGCTTTCTATCTATAAACAAATAGAGGAAACGAATATATAAATCAAGTAGTTAAAGTATACTTATACTATTATATACTAACTTTAAATATAAAATAGTAGTATATTAAGAACTACTAAATATAACTATTAACAATTAACTTACTTAAGTTCGGTCTTGAAAATTAAGAAACTATATAAGAAACTTATATTAGAATTATAATTTATAGCAGAAAGAAACATATACTACTATAACAAATAACATAGTTAGAAGCTAATATTAAAAGAGAGAAATAAAGTTTATTTAGTTAGAAAAAACATTAATACAAAAAGACTAAGTAGTAAACTAGACTACAAGAAGCTTAGGCTGTTTAAAATTAAATATATTAAAGAACCTTTAAATTATAAACTTATACTATAAAAAACTATAAGCATTTACCTTGTATTCTTGTAATATATAGAGGCTATATTAGTTATATAACCTTTTGTCTAATCTAAGGAAGCCTCTATCTATTATTATAAATTAATTAGAAATTAATTAATTCTAGTAGATAAAGTTAATAGAGTTAATAGAGTCTATGTAATATTAGAGTTTAGAAGCTTCTATAAAGCAAGGCTTCTTCTATACCTCTAAGAAGAAGCAGAGATTAGTTCTATACTAAATCTAATACTTGTTTAATCTTATATAAGATTTAATTTAACTTATTGCCTACTATCTACCTTATAAGCTAATCTCTCTATACTTAATAGAGAGGTAGTATAATAAGCAAAAATGCCTCTAAGACTTAGAAGACTACTTAACAAAGACGTTATTTAGACTACTTCTAAGCAAGCTTATAACAATAGAGGAAGTTTCTCTAACTCTATTAGCAGACTATTACAGAACTCTTACAGAAACCTTTTAGCTAGAACTCTAGCTGAGAACCTCTATGTAATTAAATTAGACTTAAGTAATACTAAATTCAATATAACTTAGGCTTAAGAAAATCTCCTTTATACTAAGGTTAACGATCTTTAAAGATAGTAAGAGAAGGTTAATAAAATTAATTAATATATCCTCTAGTTAGAATAGAAGAAAAGCTTTATATAAGAAAATCTCTAATTTACTACTACTACTAGAACGTTATCTATTTATAAGCTAATACTAATACCTTAGGTTAATAAGAACTTAATAAATCTAGAGATAGATAAAGATTTTATTTGTTCTAAACCTCTCTAAAACATTCTTAAGTATAAATTAGACTAAGAGAAACTTCTTAAGGTCTAAACACTAGAAGTATATTATAGAAAGTCTCTTAAAGAGTATTAAACATTTATGTTATTATAGGAGGTAGTTTTTAGGTCTTAACTCTAGACATATAACAGATACTTCTCTAGAGTAAATACTACTACAACTACTCTTTAAGATGAACCTTATAAAACCTAGGAAGCTATAATAAAGCAGAATCTACTAGTGTATAAGATTTACTAGAATAGTTTCAAGGCTTATCTAGCTAATATAATTCTAGTACCTTAAACACACTCTTAAAAAGCCTTTAAAGGACTTTACAACCTTAAACAAGTAGACTAGGAAATATTTCTAGAACTTTATAATAGAACAGTTACTCTAGAATTAGACTAGAAGAAACAACCTAAGAGAGACTATATTAAAACACTTAATGCTACGCTTACTAATTACAAAACCTGTTAGATACTTTTTGTAATTCTCTCTAGAGAGAAAGCAAGTTCTATATAGAAATAGTTTATCTAAACCTCTTACCTATATACTAACCTTCGAGACTTAGTTACCTTTATTATACTAGTATAGTAGTTTCGTTATACTACTAGAAATTAGAAAACAAAGCGTTCTAGCTAAAACTTAGACTACTAAATAGCAGGCCTATATAAGGTTATTTAGAAAATTAAACACTTATATAAATTTAAATTACTAGCCTTAATAAGAATATACTCTATGTTTTTAACAGACTGTTTATAGAAAGCTTTAGATAACTCTTTACTAGAATAGGCAAATAAGCCGCCTTCGCTTATATAGGTTATAGACAATAAGAAGTAAGAAGTAAAAGAGGTAATTATAGTTAAGAAAACAAGGAAAGTACTATATTATAAAGCGAAATAGACAGAGTATAACAAGAATCTAGAATAGTATCTAGTATTAGACTTTAAGTATTTACTATATAAACTTAAAAGCTTTTACTTATAATACTCTATAAAGCTAGAACCTCTATATTAACTACAGAAATAGATTAAAGCTTAAGAGTAAGTTTTTTTTTAGAGAGACAGAGATAATATAACAGTTCTAACTATTATATACCTTATTATATAGTTAAGCTTAGTAAAGTATAATTATATTTAGACTCGAGCTCTCTCGAGCTCTTCTCTTCTCCTTAGTATAACGAAATCTACTCTTGTACCAGAAGTAACAAAGGTAACTAAGTCTTGAAGGTTAAGATATAAGAAGAGGTTTAGATATACTAGATGTTTACTTAAAGGTAAACTTGTTACTTGAACTTAAGATGTTAAAACTAGATGTATTAAAAACTAAAGTAAGTTAAGTATAAAGCTTCTATCTAATAGCAGATGTGCTAGTTATATATAGAACCTCTATACTTAATGATTATTATAATCACTCTAATTATACTAATCTAGCTTAGTACTACTTAGTTGATTATTAATAATTAATAAAGGTTATATAACTTCTATCTAATAAAATCCCTGAATTACTTAGCTATGCTAACTAATTCTCAGATACTATAAGAGTATATAATAGTACTTAACCTGTCAGGATGCTGCCTAGTCTTTACTAGTCACGTGTGCACGTGATTTGTGACACTATTCCCTTCTTAGCCTAGCGTGTCTCTACGCTTAAGTACAACCTAAGAAATATTATTAGAAGGTTATTAGCCTTCTTCTTCTTTTAATATATTCTCTAAGAAAACCTATAATTAATAAGTACTTCTTAACAATATTATTAATTAAGGTTTTCCTGCTACTATAAAGTGTTTCTACTATTAGACCTATAGTTACAACTGTATTATAAGTACTTGTTATACCTGCTGCTCTAAATATATTTAAGTTAGGCGTTTAAAGTACAACAGTAAGCCTGAGTTCCTTGATAGCTATAAAGCTCTGGTTAGGTAGGAAGAAAAGCTCAAGGAGGAAGAAGAAGAGGCAATAGTAAAAATCCTTTGTCTCTGTAAACAAAAGAAATTCCTTTAACGTTGTTGTAATAATATAATAGCTCGCAGTTTTAAATCTCTACAGGAGCTAGACACTGCTAAAGAGAAAGAACATATAGCAAAAGAGCTAAAGGAGAAACGAATAAAGAAAGGAGAGAAGGTTGCCTGTCTAGCTGCTCTTTCTACCTCTACCTCTTCTAATCCTTTCCTTGACCTAGGTCTTGACTCTAGTTTCTTCGAGGTTTTTCCTCCTGACTATTTAATGTAGAAAACCCTAGGTTTTACTAATAAAAGGCTACAAGAAGCTGAGGGCAGTTCAAGGCTAACTTAGGCTCCTAAGTGTTTTCTGAGTATAGGTAATCTAACTACTTAATTAGGTACTTAACCTGTTCTCTAACAACCTTATAGTTAAGAATCCTCTTGACTTTGTATTCTATGTTAGAGTTAACAGGCTAGATTTCTGTGAGTGAGGCTAGTAGTACTCTTAGTAGTGCTAGTTTAAGTAAGGATATATAGAATACTAGATAGATATTTATAGTTTTTAGTAGTGTAAGTTTATAATTTAAAGGTCCTTTAATATATTTGATTTTAAATAGTCTAAGCTTCTTGTAGTCTAGTTTACTACTTAGTCTTTTAGTATTAATGTTTTTTCTAACTAAATAGACTTTATTCTCCTCTTTTAACATTAGCTTCTAACTATATGCCACGAATCACGTGCCAGCACGTGATGAGTAAGTCCAGACGGCGCTCTGACAGGACGAGATACTATTGAGTAGATATAGGTTATAGGGATTAGTTAGAGTAGCTAACTAATCCAGGGATTTCTTTGGTATAAGATCACGTGATATTTACATCGACTACATTAACAGGCGATGTTAGTGATTAGGGTTGACAGCATTAACAGGTGATACTAGTGATCTATAGAGATAAAGGTTCTATATATACCTGGCACGTCTGCTATTAGATAGAAGCTTTATACTTAACCTTTACTTTAGTTTTTAATATATCTTGTTTTAATATCTTGAGTTCAAGTAATAAGTTTACCTTTAAGTAAACACTTAGTATATCTAGACCTCTTATCTATATAACAACCTTTAAGACTTAAGTTACCTTTGTTACTTTTAGTATAGAAGTGAGTTTTGTTACACTTTAAGTATCTGCTTAGAAGTTTAGTTACTATGGCTCTAACTCTACTAAAGCTAGCTACAGCTAGTTCTAATACTAGCTAAATAAACTTGTTAACTCTCTCTAGCAGCGCTGAGAGAACTTAACCCCGGGCTACCTCTGCTGCACTACTACTAGACAACGAACTAGGACTAGTAGACTCTAACTACGACAACGCTAGCATGTCTAATACACCTAAACTGTTTAAGGTTAAAGTACTCGAGACTATCTAAGTCAAGCTCTTAGATATATACTATAGAAAGAGAAATAAACTTAAGTTGTTTCTTCTCTAGATAGACATCTACTTTAACTTTAACATAGACAAGTTTACTAATAACTATAACTTATGATTAATCTTTGTAATCTTCTATCTAAGAGAAGCTGTATTAGATTAGGCCTAACTCTACCTCGAGGATTTCTTTGCACACAAAGACAACGATAGATTAATAGAGGACACTTAAATAATATTTAAATCCTTTAGAGGGTTTAAAGTAGTAATCAGAAAGGTATTTAGAGATTTCAACGTAATCTAAATAGCTGTACAAAAGCTTTTAGACCTGAAACAGACAGGATTAGCTATTAGTTACACTAATGATTTCTAACAATATAGAAACAAGTCTAGATAGAACGCTCTTGCTCTTATAGAACTTTTCTGTAGAGGATTAAAGGTATACCTCTAAGAAGAAATAGTAAAACAGAATATAGTTTTTACTAACATTAGTAGTATAATTAGCAGTGTTATCTAATTAGATAACTGTCTATAGGAATTCAGAAAATTCATTTAAGGAAGTAGAAGTTAGAATAAGAACTAGAGCAAGAGCAAGTGTAATAGCTAATAGAATAATAGCAAAGTAAACACTACCTAGAAGAAATCTTTCAAAGAAAAGAAACTTTCCTAAGAAGAACAGAACTGCTATTACAAGTAGAATTTATACTACTTATATAGCTAGTCAGGCTATAGAGTAAACGAATGTAGCTTAAAGAAGTAAACCAACAAAGGAAAGCAAGTTAATACTACCTTCTAAAAAGAGATAGCATTGCTAGAAACACAAGAGCTCTCTAACAAAGAATTAGAAGCATATAGGTATAGAACTTAGGTTAAAGAAGAAGAGGATTCTATCCTTGAACAATATTACAATACTTACTCAGGGAGTGAATATAAGTTACTATTACAAGCCACTTATAAATTACTAGCTAGTACATTAGAGGAAGAGTCCTCTGAATTATTAGAATTGTCTAGCAGGAATAATTAGAGTAGAGAACTCTAGGTTAGAGATATATAAGTCTTTATTAGAACCTATAAGAGAGGAAATCGTTAGGTAGACATAAAGAGTAAAAGACTAGACTTTTAGTCTCTATATACTACTATAGAACATAGTTCTATTCCTCTCTAACAGTATATTATCAATAATAATTAAGTAGGTTATATCTACTTTAGACACAAGAGTTCTAGACACATCTCTAGAGAAGAGAAAGAATATAATTACACTATAGACTGTGACGAAATACTACTACCTGTGGAATTCTACTACCTAGTAGAAGAGGAACTTTAGGCTGCTTAGACTCTAGTGTCACGAATCACGTGTCAGCACGTGATAAGTAAGTCCAGACGGCGTTCTGACAGGACAAGATACTATTGAGTAGATATAAGTTAGGAGAATTAGCTAGAGTAGCTAGCTGATCCAAGGATTTCATTCAGCATAAGATCACGTGACAGATTGAGTCGCCTGGAGCGACGAGCTACCTAAGCAACTAGGTCGACTAGAGTGACTAGCGCTCTAGTCTACCTATAAGAGACGAAGGTTCTATATATAACTAGTACGTCTGCTATTAGATAGAAGCTTCGTGCTTAACTTAGTTTATTATCTTAGTTATTAAGTTATTACTTCTAACTCTTTTAATACAAGTAATAAGTTCACTTCTAAGTAAACACTTCACGTGCTCTTACCTCTTACTGTATACTAACCTTCGAGACTAGTTACGTTTGTTTAGACCTGTTAGGTAGTTTTGTTACACTTTAAGCATCTGCTTAGAAGTAAGACTACGATTATATTATTCTCCTCTGGCCGCGAAAGAGACCGCACTCTAGCACCTACACTACCTCTGACACTAGCGATAGAGGGACTAAATGTTACTCTCAGAGAAGACATCAAGGTTCCTATGCCTAACAAATATAATAGAAACCTAGTAACACTTAGAGAATTTCTCATGAAATCTTCTATGTACCTGGGGTTCTACAGGGACAAGTTTCCAAACAAGTCTAATCAAGTCTATTAGATAGTGACTTGACTTATAGAAGACACCTACAAGTAGATCAAGCTATACATTAAAGAATATTAGAAGAGACAACACACAGACAGTTTGCTAACTGTGAAAATAAGTCTTGTAACTCAAGGATTGTTTATTAATGTAAAAGGATTTAAAGTAGAACTACAGAGAGTATTCGGAGATATTGACATTAAGAAGAAAGCAGTTAATAGACTCTAACGCCTCACCTAGACAGGGTCTACTACAAAATATACATTGGAATTTCAACAATACTTAGCGAGAGTAGGATAGAACAACAGTGCTCTCATTGATTAATACTACCGAGGTCTTAAGGATGTAGTAAAAGATAAGTTATCACACTCTAACCTGCCTACTAACTTAAAGAAGCTAGTAGACAGCTTAATTTAAATTAACAACTACATATATAAGCGACGCCTAGAACGAAAAGGGAACTATAGCTATTTCAAAGAACACTATTCCAAGAAAAGTCACAACCAAGGGGACCTAATAGAACTTAATGTAACACATAAGTCTAGGGTCAAAGAAAAAACAAACAAACAAGGCAAACTTTCCTAGAAAGAACAGAACTACTGATACAAGCAGAATTTATACTACTTATGTAGCTAGTTAGGCTATAGAGTAAACGAATGTAGCTTGAAGAAGTAAGCTAACAAGAGAAAACAAGTCAATGCTACCTCTCAAAGAGAGATAGCATTGCTGGAAACACAAGAGCTCTCTAATAAGGAATTAGAAGTACATAGATATAGAACTTAGGTTGAAGAAGAGAGTGATTCTATCCTTGAACAATACTACAACACTTGCTTAGAGAACAAGTATAAGTTACTATTGTAGGCTACTTATAAATCACTAGCTAGTACTTTAGAGGAAGAGTCCTCTGAGTTATCGGAATTGTCTGACAGGAATAATTAGAGTAGAGAACCCTAGGTTAGGGATACATAGGTCTTTATTAGAACCTATAAGAGAGGGAATCGTTAGGTAGACATAAAGGGCGAAAGGCTAGACTTTTAGTCTCTACATGCTACTATAGAACATAATCCTATTTCTCTCTAACAGTACATTATTAATAATAATTAGGCAAGTTATATCTACTTTAGACACGAGGGTTCTAGACACATCTCTAGGGAAGAGAAGGAATATAATTACACTATAAACCGTGACAAGACACTACTACCTAAGGAATTCTACTACCTAGTAGAAGGAGAACTTTAGGCTGCTTAGACCCTAGGTCCCTCTATAACAGAATGAGTATGTCACTGACTACAACTAACATCTAACTAGATATTAGACAAGTAGTTCACAGGAATACTGCCAGACTATTAAGTAGGAGTAGAATATCAACAGATATATAAAGTAGTATACACAGATCAAGAAAAAGTTATATTCTTTCTATAGGCTTAGAATACTATGGCCTAGCTTAACAATGCTGAAAATAATATATTTAACATTTACTATATTAGACTAGAACTATATACAACTTCAAGAGAAAGTCAATTTTATGTAATTGCAACTATTAGAGGAAAGAAATTACAGGTTATAATTGATTCTAGAGTAACAGGCAATTTTATATCTCTAAAAGCCTACAAGAGACTTAACATCCTAGTTAAGAAAACTTTACTCTATGTCTTGAGTGTTGTTAACGAGACTGATGTTGCTTACTAAAACAGAGTTATTGACTAGCGAACTATCCCTACAAAGACTACTATTGACAGACACTGTTTAGACATATAATTCAATGTTGTTAAGATGAGAAACAAGGAGACAATACTTAGTATGCCCTGGATTCGAGAATATAATCTAGACATTAACTAGAAGAAACGTAGTATTACTTTTAGTTGATGTGACTATATGTAGTTGTAACTATAGAGCTAGAAGGAGGTTAGTACTACCTCTTCTAAAGTACTAGGACACCTAGCTCAGGGTCCTCTACAGGTTAGCCGGACTACTGATAATAAAATACCTGTGTAGTATAAGGAATTTGCAGAGTTGTTTAACAACCCAGAGGACATGTATGCTCTCCCTAAACATTAACCGTAGGATTATGAGATCAAATTAAAGAAGGGTCATAACCTTAAGAAGTAGAAGCTTTAACCTTATAATTAGAGGAACTTGTAGCTTCTTGAGAAGTATATACAAGAAGGAATTCAGAAAGAACACATCTGAAAATCAGATTCGCCAGCTGCTTCTAATATACTTATTACATTTAAGAAGAACAATCTAAATAGAAGAGTTTGTGTTAACTACAGAGACGTCAACAAGGCAACAGTTAAGGACACTTACTCATTGCTAGAAGGCTAGTACTTGTAGGACAAGTTAGGAAAGGCTAGGATATTTACTAAACTCAACTAGCGAAATGCCTTTAGCTTAATATAGATTAAGCAAGGGAACGAATAGAAAACAGCCTTTATCTTGCTATTAGGCCTCTACGAGTATATAGTAATACTGTTTAGTCTAACTAACACACCTGCTACTTGTTAGAGACAAAACAACAAAATACTTAAGGATCTTCTAGGAATAACTGTTATCTGTTACCTAGATAATATCCTTGTGTTTTCAGAAAAGTTAGAGAACTATAAGAGACATGTTAAGGAAGTCCTGCAACAGCTTGTAACAGTAGACTCTTGCCTTAAACTTTTGAAATATAAGTTTAGAGTAACTTGTACTATCTTTCTAGGGTACACTATTACTCCTAGACAAATGAAAGTAGACCCTGAGAAAGTTAGAGTAATTCTAGAATAGAAGTCACTGGAGAACGTAAAGAACGTCTAATCCTTCCAAGAATTCACTAACTTCTGTTAATAATTTATTAGAGACTATACTAGTATCTCGAAACCTATAACAAATCTTACAAAAAAGAATGTTTCTTTTGTGTAAGACAAGGTTGTTAAAGTAGTATTTCAAGTAATAAAAAAGAGGTTCACTAAGAAACTAATTCTCAGGAACTATAATGCTAACAAACCAAGTACTATAGAGACAGATGCTTCTGATATAGTAGTCGCTGCTATATATCTTTAACTAAATGATAAGGGGAAACTTATACCTGTGGCATACTTCTCTAAAACGCTGGATTTAGCTTAGCAAAACTATAGCATCTATAAGAAAGAGCTTCTCGCTATAGTCTTAGCTTTAGAATATTAGAGGATCTACCTACAGGGTGTGAAGCACTAGGTATTAATCCTCACTAATTATAAAAACCTTAAAACATTTACAACAACAAAGGAACTCAGCAACAGACGCCTTGTAAGGTAGTTACAAACCCTTGCTAGATTTAATATATTGATTTACTATGTCAAAGGAACTAATAATTCACAAGTAGACACTTTAAGCTGTTAACCTAGTTACAAAGGAAATAAGGAGTACAAAAGGATTGCAATCTTAAAGACTCTAGAAAATAGAGACCTAGCGCTAGCTATACACAAGATAGCTGTAATAGAAACTAACAACCCTTGGACAAGGAAAATCTAGGAAGCCCAGGAATTAGAGCAGCCAGCTCTAGCCAAGCAGAGACAAAATAACAAAGAACAATACACTAACAGAAGGTTACGTGTCTCTAAATCCTACGCTAAAGAATTTGTTAAAGAGTACTATACAGCCCCAGCACATAGTTACCAGGGAGTTCGACAAACCCTCTAGCGAGTCAAGCAACACTACTATATTGATCGCCTATCAGTAGTAGTCAAGGAAGTAATAGCGAAGTATAATACCTATACTAGAAACAAGGCTTCCTGCTATATACCTTATAGACAGATAAGTACTACTCTAATACCACAGATACCTTAGAGATCTATATTATAGGATTTTATAGTTAAGCTACTAAAATCCAAAGACCTAATAACAGGAGTCATGTATGACTCGATCCTAGTTATTGTTAAACAACTCACAAAGTATATAGTACTTGTACTATATATAGAAGCAAGTACGGCAGAACATTTAGCCTATGTATTCCTACAGGAAGTAGTCGCTCTACATAGTCTACTAGAAGAAATAATCTCTGACAGAGATAAACTCTTTACCTTGAAGTTCTAGACAGCTCTTACAGAGTGTCTAGGTGTAAAAAGAAAGCTGTTGACAGCTTTCTACTCTTAGATAAATAAAGGTACTAAACAAATGAATTAAGTTATTAAAGTATACTTGAGATATTATGTAAACTATAAACAAGACAACTAGGTTGAACTTCTGCTACTAGCATAGTTCGCCTATAATAGTTCAACAACAGAAACCACGCTTGTTACACTATTCTACGCCAACTACAGATATGAATTAGTTGCTTATCAGGACCTATTATAGAGTACTGTCGATAATGACAAAGTAGGACTAAAAAACTACAAACTCAGGGAATTACACAAGAAGCTTATAGAGCAACTTTAGTTTGTAGTAGAACGTAATGCATACTACTATAACAAACGACGTAGTTAGGAGCCAACGTTAAAAGGAGAGGATAAAGTCTATTTAGTCAGAAAAAACATTGACACTAAAAGACTAAGTAGTAAACTAGACCACAAAAAGCTTGGACTGTTCAAAATCAAACACGTCAAAGAACCTTTGAATTATAAACTTGCGCTACTAAAGACTATAAATATCTATCTAGTGTTCTATATATCCTTGCTTAAACCAGCACTACTAGGGGTACTACCAGCCCCACTCACAGAGATCTAACCTGTCAACCCTAACACAGAGTACAAAGTCAAGAGGATTCTTGACTGTAAGGTTGTCAGAGGACAGGTCAAGTACCTAATTAAATAGTTAGATTACTTATATTCGGAAAACACTTAGGAACTAAAGGGAAACCTTAACCAGTGCTTAGAGGAACTTTAGGAGTTCTACTACTAAAACCCAGGGTTGCCTACATCTTGTAGTTAGCTGGAAAAGACACAAAGAAGGCTGGGTCAAGACCTAGGTCAAGAGCGGGGTTAGAGGAATCAGGAGTAGAAAGGGCGGCCAGCCTAGCGGCCTCTTCCTCTCTTCTGTCTTTCATTTCCTGTTCTTCCTTTTCTTTTCTCTCTAATTCTTTAGCAGTATCTAACTCATTGAGTGAGTTGAGACCAGCTACTATTATTCTCTTTTCTCTGTCGAGGAGAAGACGTTTTTGTTGTCACAGGCAGAGGATTTTGGCCATGGCCTCTTTCTCCTGAGAATCCAACAGAGCCTTTTGCTTCTCGATGAAAGCCTAGTCTGAAATCAAAGGCATTTAGTTGTGTTTACAATAATTACAGGATTTTCCTTGTCTAGTATAAGCAGAACAGTGAGAATATTAGTTGCCTTGTATTACAATACATCGACGAGGTTTGCTAGCTAAATCAAGGGATTTTTCACATTAGGTACAGAGAGCTATTTTGTTACTGTGTTGTTTAATATAGAAACTAAGAGACTAACGTTTAATACGTTTCTTATTGTTAGGGGGTAGTATAATAAAAACAAGAGAAGACTGCTAGCCTTCTAACGATATTTCTTAGGTTGTACTTAAGCGTAGGGACACGCTAGGCTAAGAGGGGGATAGTGTCACAAATCACGTGTCAGCATGTAATAAGTAAGTCCAGACAGCGTTCTGACAGGACAAGATACTATTGAGTAGATATAGGTTAGGAGGATTAGCTAGAGTAGCTAGCCGATCCAAGGATTTCATTCAGCATAAGATCACGTGACAGATTGGGTCGCCTGGAGCGACAAGCTACCTAAGCAACTGGGTCGACTAGAGCGACTAGCGCTCCAGTCTATCTATAAGAGACGAAGGTTCTATATATAACTAACACGTCTGCTATTAGATAGAAGCTTTGTGCTTAACTTAGTTTATTATCTTAGTTATTAAGTTATTACTTCTAACTCTTTTGATACAAGTAACAAGTTCGCTTCCAAGTAAACACTTTGCGCGCTCTTACCTCTTACTGTATACTAACCTTCGAGACTAGTCACGTTTGTTTAGACCTGTTAGGTAGTTTCGTTACATCTAGGTCCTTCTACAGTAGAATGAGTATATTACTAACTATAACTAACATCTGACTAAACATTAAACAAACAGTTCACAGGAACACTACTAGACTATTAGACAGGAGTAGAATATCAACAGATATATAAGGTAGTATATGTAGACTAAGAAAAGGTTATATTCTTTCTATAAGCTTAGAATACTATAGCCTAGCTTGATAATGCCAAGAACAGAATGTTTAATATTTACTATATTAGACTAGAATTACATACTACTTTAGGAGAAAGTTAGTTTTATATAACTATAACTATTAGGGGAAAGAAACTATAGGTTATAATTAATTCTAGAGCAACAGGTAATTTCATATCTCTGAAAGCCTATAAGAGACTTAACATCCTAGTTAAGAAAACTTTACTCTATGTCTTAAGTGTTGTTGACAGAACTAATGTTGCTTACTAAAACAGAGTTATTAATTAGTGAACTAACTCTACAAAGACTACTATTAACAGATACTGTTTAGATATATAATTTAATGTTGTTAAGATAGAGAACAAGAAAGTAATACTTAGTATACTCTAGATTTGAGAACATAATCTAGACATTAACTAGAAGAAATATAGTATTACTTTTAGTTAGTGTAACTATACACAGTTATAACTACAAGGCTGGAAGGAGGTTAGCGCTACCTCTTCTAAAGTACTAGGACACCTAGCCTAGAGTCCTCTACAGGTTAGCTAGACTGCTAATAACGCAATACCTGTGTAGTATAAAGAATTTATAGAGTTGTTTAACAACCTAGAGGACATGTGTGCTCTCTCTAAACATTAACCGTGGGATTATAAGATTAAATTAAAAGAGAGTTATAACCTTAGGAAGTAGAAGCTTTAACCTTATAATTAGAGGAACTTGTAGCTTCTTAAGAAGTATATATAAGAAGGAATTTAGAAAGAACACATCTGAAAATCAGACTCGCTAGCTACTTCTAATATACTTATTGTATTTAAGAAGGACAATCTAAATGAAAGAGTTTGTGTTAACTATAGAGACGTTAACAAGGCAACAGTTAAGAATACTTACTTATTACTAGAAGGCTAGTACTTGTGGGACAAGTTAGGAAAGGCTAAGATATTCACTAAACTTGACTAGTGAAATGCCTTTAGCTTAATATAGATTAAGCAAGAAGACAAATAGAAGATAGCCTTTGTCTTACTATTAGGCCTCTACGAGTATACAGTAATGCTGTTTAGTCTAACTAACGTACCTGCTACTTATTAGAGACAAAACAATAAAATACTAGAGGATCTTCTAGGAATAACTGTTATCTATTACCTAGACAATATCCTTGTGTTTTCAGAAAGATTAGAGGACTATAAGAGATATGTTAAGGAAGTTCTATAATAACTTGCAATAGTAGACTCTTGCCTTAAACTTTCGAAATATAAGTTTAAAGTAACTTGTACTATCTTTCTAGGGTATACTATTACTTCTAGACAAATAGAGGTAGACTCTAAGAAGGTTAGAGCAATTCTAGAATAGAAGTTACTAGAGAATGTCAAGGACGTTTAATCTTTTCAAGGATTTACTAACTTCTGTCAATAATTTATTAGAGACTATACTAGAATCTCGAAACCTATAACAAACCTCATAAAAAAGAATGTTCCTTTTGTGTAGAATAAGGTTGTTAAAGTAGTATTTCAAGTAATAAAGAAGAGGTTCACTAAGAAACTAATTCTCAGGAACTATAATACTAATAAACCAAGTACTATAGAGACAGATACTTCTAATATAGCAGTTGCTGCTATATATCTTTAACTAAATAACAAGAAGAAACTTATACCTGTAGTATACTTCTCTAAAACGCTGGATTCAGCTTAGCAAAACTATAGCATCTATGAGAAAGAGCTTCTTGCTATAGTCCTGGCTTTAGAACATTAGAGGATCTACCTACAGAGTACAAAGCACTAGGTATTAATCCTTACTAATTATGAGAACCTTAAAACATTTACAACAACAAAAGAACTTAGTAACAGATGCCTTGTAAGGTAGTCACAAACTGTGAGGTAGATAGTAGGCAATAAGTTAATTTGAATCTTTTCAATTTAGTACAGAACTAATCTCTGCCCCTCCTTAGAGGTACAGGAGAAGTCTCGCTTTATAGAAGCTTCTAAGCTCTAATATTACGTTAACTCTATTAACTCTGTAAACTCTATCTACTAGAACTACTTAATTCCTAATTGATTTATAATAGCAGATGAAGACTTCCTTAGATTAGATGAAAAGTCACATAACCTCATGACCTCGTGACCTCCACATATTACACAAACCCTTGCTAGATTTAATATATTAATTTGTTATGTCAAAGGAACAGATAATCTACAAGCAGATACTTTAAGCTGTTAACCTAGTTATAAAGGAAATAAAGAGTACAAAAAGATTGTAATCTTGAAAACTCTAGAAAATAGAGACCTAGCGCTAGCTATACATGAGATAGTAGCAATAGAAACTAACAACCCTTAGACAAAGAAAATCTAGAAAGCCTAGAAGCTAAAGCAGCTAGCTTTAGCTAAGCAAGAACAAAATAACAAAGAATAGTATACTAACAGAAGGTTATATGTCTCTAAATCCTACACAAAAGAATTTGTCAAAGAGTACTATACAGCCCTAGTACATAGTTACTAGAGAGTTCAACGAACCCTCTAGCGAGTCAAGTAATACTACTATGTTAATCGCCTATCAGCAATAGTTAAAGAAGTAATAGTAGAGTGTAATACCTATACTAGAAACAAGGCTTCCTACTATACACCTTATAAACAGATAAGCACTACTCTAATACTACAAATACCTTAGAGATCTATATTATAGGATTTTATAGTCAAGCTACTAAAATCCAAAGACCTAATAACAGGAGTTATATATAACTCAATCCTAGTTATTGTTAAACAACTCACAAAGTATATAGTACTTGTACTATATATAGAAGCAAGTATAGTAGAACACCTAGCCTATGTATTCCTACAGGAGGTAGTTGCTCTATATAGTCTACTAGAAGAAATAATCTCTAACAGAGATAAACTCTTTACATTGAAATTCTAGACAGCTCTTATAGAGCGTCTAGGTACAAAGAGAAAGTTATTAATAGCTTTTCACCCCTAGACAAATAGAGGTACTAAACAAATGAATTAAGTTATTAAAGTATACTTAAGATATTATGTAAACTATAAACAAGATAACTAGGTTAAACTCCTGCTGCTAGTATAGTTCGCCTATAATAGTTCAACAACAGAAACTACACTTGTTATACTATTCTACGCTAACTATAGATATAAATTAGTTGCTTATCAAGACCTATTACAGAGTATAGTCGATAATAATAAAGTAGAACTAAAAGACTATAAACTCAGGGAACTACACAAGAAACTTATAGAGTAACTTTAGTTTATAGCAGAACGTAACACACACTACTACAACAAACGACGTAGTTAGGAGCTAACGTTAAAAGGAGGAGATAAAGTCTATTTAGTCAGAAAGAACATTAACACTAAAAGACTAAGCAGTAAACTAGACTACAAAAAACTTAGACTGTTCAAAATCAAACATGTCAAAGAACCTTTGAATTATAAACTTATACTACCAAAGACTATAAATATCTATCTAGTATTCTATATATCCTTGCTTGAACTAGCACTACTAGAAGTACTACCAGCCTCACTCACAGAAATCTAACCTGTTAACTCTAATGTAGAATACAAAGTTAAGAGAATTCTTGACTATAAGGTTGTCAGAGGACAGGTCAAGTACCTGATTAAGTAGTTAGATTACCTACATTCGGAGAATACTTGAGAACTAAAGGGAAATCTCAACTAGTGCTTAGAGAAACTTCAGGAGTTCTACTACTAAAACCTAAGTTTGCCTATATCTCGTAGTCAGCTGGGAAAGACACAAAGAAAGCCAGGTCAAGACCTAGGTCTAGGGAGGGGTCAGAAGAGCTGGGAGTAGAAAGAGCTACTAGCCTAGAAGCCTCTTTGTCTCTTTTGTCTTTCTCTTCTTTCTCTTTCTCCTTCTCTTTCTCCTTAGCGCGGTCTAGCTCGTCGAGGGACAACAGACTATACTAAAGCATTTCTTGCTTACAATTATCTAGGAGGCGTTGCTACTTCCTTAGACGAAGAATCTTAGCTATTGCCTCTTCCTCTTCATTACAAAGCCTTCTCCTTTGTTTGTCAAGGGACTCCTAGTTAAAGGAAGACAGAGCTTGGTTTTTATCTCTTATATTACAAGTCTTACCTTAGAGAGTGTAAGACAAACATTTATCTCTACTAGAAAGAGTGACACAGCGTTGTTCTTCTCTGCTGCCTTTCTAACTGTTTATACAACAGGTATAGGAAATTATCTTGTCTCTGGATTGTTCAATGTATAGTATAGTGTTAATACAATATTTCTTGAGTTTAGATTTAGTTGTAGGAAGACTTATGTTAAAAGAAGAAGAAGGCTGCTAGCCTTCTAACAATATTTCTTAGGTTGTACTTAAGTGTAGAGACACGCTAAGCTAAGAAGGAGATAGTGTTACAAATCACGTGCTAGCACGTGATAAGTAAGTCTAGACAGCGCTCTGACAGGACGAGATACTATTGAGTAGATATAG
This sequence comes from Hymenoscyphus fructigenus, assembly GCA_001414455.1. NCBI lineage: Eukaryota > Fungi > Ascomycota > Leotiomycetes > Helotiales > Helotiaceae > Hymenoscyphus > Hymenoscyphus fructigenus. The sequence goes on along the minus strand of LKUV01000038.1, from coordinate 244,254 downwards.
GTTATAGAGATTAGTTAGAGTAGCTAACTAATCTAGGGATTTCTTTGGTATAAGATTATATAATATTTACATCAACTACATTAACAGACAATGTTAGCGATTAGAGTTAACAGCATCGACAGGCAATACTAGCAATCCATAGAGATGAAGGTTCTATATATGCCTGGCACGTCTGCTATTAGATAGAAGCTTTATGCTCAACCTTTACTTTAGTTTTCAATATATCTTGTTTTAACATCTTGAGTTCAAGTAACGAGTTTACCTTTAAGTAAACATCTAGCACATCTAGACCTCTTATCTGTATAACAACCTTCGAGACTTAAGTTACCTTTGTTACTTTCGGTACAGAAGTGAGTTTCGTTATACTATATCACTTGTTGTAGTAGTGTGTATTATATTCTACTATAAACTAAAGTTACTCTACAAGCTTCTTGTATAATTCTCTAAGTTTGTAGTCTTGTAATTCTACTTTGTTATTATTAATAGTACTCTATAATAAGTCTTAATAAGTAACTAATTTATATCTATAGTTAGTGTAGAATAGTATAACAAGTATAGTTTCTGTTATTAAACTATTATAAGTAAACTATACTAAGAGTAGTAGTTTAACCTAATTATTCTATTTATAGTTTATATAACATCTTAAGTATACTTTAATAACTTGATTTATTTGTTTAGTTCCTCTATTTATCTAGGAGTAGAAAGCTGTTAATAGCTTCCTTTTTACATCTAGTTGTTCTATAAGAGCTGTCTAGAATTTTAAGGTAAAGAGTTTATCTCTGTTAGAGATTATTTCTTCTAGTAGACTATATAAAGTAACTACTTTCTATAGAAATACATAGGCTAGGTATTCTACTATACTTACTTCTATATATAGCACAAGTATTATATACTTTATAAGTTGTTTAATAATAACTAGAATAGAGTTATATATAACTCCTGTTATTAGGTTCTTAGATTTTAGTAGCTTAACTATAAAATTCTATAATATAGATCTCTAAGGTATTTATAGTATTAGAGTAGTACTTATCTATCTATAAGGTATATAGTAGGAAGCCTTGTTTCTAGTATAGGTATTATATTCTACTATTACTTCCTTAACTACTACTAATAGGTAATTAATATAGTAGTACTACTTGATCTACTAGAGAGTTTAGTAAACTCTCTAGTAACTATATACTAGAGTAGTATAGTATTCTCTAATAAATTCCTTAGTATAGGATTTAGAGACATATAGCTTTCTGTTTATATACTGTTCTTTATTGTTTTAGTTATTTATTACTCTATAAATGTTAATAAAGTTCTCTCTACTGTTAGACAAGTTCTTTAGTATAGGTTTCTATTCAGCTAGAGCTGGTTACTCTATTTCTTAGGCTTTCTAAACCTTTTTAGTCTACAGACCTTCTTCTGTTACTACTATTTCATGTACAGCTAGAGCTAGGTCTCTGTTTTCTAGAGTCTTTAAGATTATAATCTTTTTGTACTCTTTATCTCCTTTGTAACTAGGTTGTTAACTTAGTGTATCTATACATAGGTTATCTGTTTCTTTTATATAATAAATTAAAATATTAAATCTAGTAAGAGTCTAAGACTACCTTACAAGGCATTAGTTACTAAGTTCTTTTGTTGTTATAAATGTTTTGAGATTCTTATAATTAGTAAGGATTAATACTTAGTACTTTATACTCTGTAGGTAGATCCTCTAATGTTCTAAAGCTAGCACTATTGCAAGAAGCTCTTTCTTATAGATACTATAGTTTTACTAAGTAGAATCTAATGTTTTAGAGAAATATATCATAGACATTAGTTTCTCTTTGTTGTTTAGTTAAAGGTATATAGTAGTAATTACTATATTAGAAGTATCTATCTCAATAGTACTTAGTTTGTTAGTATTATAATTCCTAAGGATTAGTTTCTTAGTGAATTATTTCTTAATTATCTAAAATACTACTTTAACAACCTTGTCTGACATAAAAGGAATATTCTTTTTTATAAGGTTTGTTATAGGTTTCGAAATTCTAGTATAGTCTCTAATAAATTGTTAACAGAAGTTAGTAAATCTCTAGAATAATTAGATGTCTTTGACATTCTTAGGTGATTTCTACTCTAAAATTACTTTAACTTTCTCAGGGTCTACCTCTATTTGTTCTAAAGTAATAGTATACTCTAGAAAAATAGTATAAGTTACTTTAAACTTATATTTTAAAAGTTTAAGACAAGAGTCTACTATAGTAAGTCTCTGTAGAACTTCTTTAACATACCTCTTATAGTTCTCTAATCTTTCTGAAAATACAAGAATGTTATCTAGGTAATAAATAATAGTTATCTCTAGAAGGTTCTTAAGTAGTTTGTTGTTTTGTCTTTAACAGGTAGCTAGTACATTAGTTAGACTAAATAGTATTACTATTTACTTGTAAGACCTAATAGTAAGACAAAAGCTATCTTCTATTTATCTTCTTACTTAATCTATATCAAGGTAAAGGCATTTTACTAGTTAAGTTTAGTAAATATCTTAGCCTTTTCTAACTTGTTCTACAAGTATTAGCCTTCTAGTAATAAGTAAGTATTCTTAACTATTACTTTGTTAACATCTCTATAGTTAACACAAACTCTTCTATTTAGATTATTCTTCTTAAATATAATAAGTATATTAGAAGCTACTAGTAAGTCTAATTTTCAGATATATTCTTTCTAAATTTCTTCTTGTATATACTTCTCGAGAAGCTATAAGTTCCTCTAATTATAAGACTAAAGTTTCTACTTCTTAAGGTTATAACTCTCTTTTAGTTTAATCTCATAATCCTATAGCTAATGTTTAGAGAGAGTATATATATTCTCTAGGTTATTAAATAATTCTAAAAATTCTCTATACTATATAGATATTGTGTTATTAGCAGTCTAGCTAACCTGTAGAGGACCCTAGGCTAGGTGTTCAGACACTTTAGAAGAGATAGCGCTAGCCTCCTTTCTGCCTTATAGTTATAACTATATATAGTTACATTAACTAAAAGTAATACTATGTTTCTTCTAGTTAATATCTAGATTATGTTCTTAAATCTAGAGTATACTAAGTATTACTTCTTTGTTCTCTATCTTGACAACATTAAATTATATATCTAAACAGTATTTGTTAATAGTAGTCTTTGTAGAGATAGTTCACTAATTAATAACTCTGTTTTAATAAGTAACATTAGTTCTGTTAACAATACTTAAAACATAGAGTAATGTTTTCTTAACTAGAATATTAAGCCTTCTAAGAGCTTTTAGAGATATAAAATTACTTGTTACTCTAGAATTAATTATAATCTATAATTTCTTTTCTTTAATAGTTGTAGTTACAAATAATTAGCTTTCTCTGGAAGTAGTATATAGTTCTAGTCTAATGTAGTAAATGTCAAACATTCTGTTCTTAGCATTGTCGAGCCAAGCTATAACATTCTAAGCCTATAAGAAGAATATAACTTTCTCCTAATCTATATATACTACTTTATATATCTGTTAATATTCTACACCTGTCTAATGATCTAGCAACGTTCCTGTAAACTGTTTGTTTAATATCTAGTTAGATGTTAGCTATAGTTAGTAACAGACTTATTTAGCTATAAAGAAGCCTAAGACCTAAGCAGCCTAAAGTTCCCCTTCTACTAGGTAGTAGAATTCCGCAGATAGTAGTGTCTTATTATAATCTATTACATAGTTGTATTTCTTTTCTTCTCTGGAGATGTGTTTAGAATCCTTGTATTTAAAGTAAATATAACTTACTTAATTGTTATTAACAATATATTACTAGAGAGAGATAGAACTGTGTTCTATAGTAGTATATAGAGACTAGAAATCTAGTCTTTTGCCTTTTATGTCTACTCATTGATTCTCTCTCTTATAGGTTCTAATAAAAACCTATGTATCTCTAACTTAGAGTTCTCTATACTAATTATTCCCCTTAGATGACTCTAATAATTCAGAGGACTCTTCTATAAGGTGTACATTTATATATAGACGCTTTTTATATATGTTTTAAAATAGTCGACTTAGTAATATAGCTGACTCGGTAGTAAACTACGTTGTAGATAAGCTTATAAATAGATATAATTTATAAACTATCTTTACTATATTCTACTTTAGAGAACCTGTACTAGAGTAGATATAACTATACCTTAAAGACTTCTTTATATATAGAGCTAAAGATAAGTCTATAGATATTACTAAAGTAATATTTAAATTCTAGGCTAGGTTTAAATAGGTTATCTATTAAGATTTTAAGAACTTTAACATAGTTTATATAGCTATATACAAGCTTATAACTCTTATAATTATCGAGGACAAGTATAGGCTCTTTGTATAAGCAGAAGTATATTATTAAAGTACTTTAGCTATTCTAGACCTGTCTTATTATTTGTTTATTTGTTACTTATAGGTTTAATAATCTATTTATATAAGAGGCTGCCTTTCTTGAACTACTAAAAACACAGAAATATACTAAGTTTTACTATTAATACAAATAATTACTGTTACTTATTCCTGATTAGCTAGCTAAACTACCTTGCCTCTACTATATTAATCTATATATTTTATAACTATTAATAAGGAAATTACCTCTATTATAAAGCTAGTTCTGTTAAAGTTATAGAAATCAGAGTTAATAATGCTATATTTTACTTATATATTCTCAACTAATTAAAACTATATACTAATTAGCTCTAGATATTTATATAAGGCTCTTTGAACGTTATAGATATAATTAAAACATTTCTTTAACTCTAGCTATTATTGAATAAATTAATATACCTAGTTCTTTCTAATATATAGTATCTCTTAATATTTAAGGAGGAGATTTACTATATATTTAATACTAGCTTAATAGAGCATAATTTCTCTTAAATCTAGATTAAGTATATATTAAAGAATTAACTCTACCTCTAATCTGTTAACTTATAACAATTAGCTTTAGAATTAGAGTAGTTAATTTAGCTAGCTATTCTATTAGAGAGGCTTATATATAGTACCTTGTGAATCTTTACTATAGAGCATTTGCTTAGTTTTTTAGATGTTTAAATAGCCTTAATAGCTAGAATAATTTATACTTGCTAGGTTTGAATTTCTATAATAAATAGTTAAGAAAATATATATTAAAGTTTTAAGGTAGTAAAGTAGAGAAAAGTAATCTACTCTATAGTAAAGTACATTAGTAGTAATATAGTAATTAATAATCTAGTTTATTTTAATATATTCTTTAGTAGATATATAAACCTTTAATAATATAGTTATAATTTACTCTTTAGTTAATAATTAAGTAAGTACTCTATTCTTTTTAAAGTTATTCTATATATATACTATAAATTTAAAACATTTAAAGGCTTTATTTATATTAAGAAGTTTTACTTAATTAATAAATCTTAAATTATAGATATTAGTATCTTTTAGTAGCTAGTTTAAAGTAATAAACTTTAGTTCTTTTCTTTTAATTAATTAATTAATATTATTATTAATGTAACTATACACTAAGTTATATATAATACTAAGTCGTGTACTTTTTTAATTTTTACTAATGTATTTCTCAGGTAAGCCGATCACCTAAGTAAGCTAATTACTAGAACACTAAAACACAACACTTCTCTTAACATATAAAATGCTACTACTAAATTAAGCCTAACTCTCTAGTAAAGAGAGTTGTATATTGTGTTTTAATATATTTAAAGTTGTAATATTATTATACTCAAGTAATCGACTTACCTAGGTGATCGGCTTACTCGGGAAATATATTACCTCTTTACGTAAATATATATTTTCTTAACAACTACTAATAGAGATTTAAACACAAGAAGTATATATAATTTTAGCTATTAAAGCTATTCGAACATCTAAAAGACTTAGTTATTATAAAGTCTTTAAAATCTCTTAATTTAATAGAATAACTAGCTAACCGTCTTGCTTAGAAACTTAATCTAATTATATAAAGTTAACTAAACTCTAAGAGAAGATAATAATTTAATATATACTTAACTTAGATATACAAGGATTTATACTCTAATTGTTTAGTATAGAAGATATAGTAAATTATATACTTGCGTTATATTAAGAAGTATATATCAAAACCTAATAGACATAATAACTTATATAATAATGACTAGAGTTAAAGATATATTTTAATTATGTCTATAACTTTCAAAGAACTCTTCGCAAAGATTCTAAACTTATTAGAGTAGAGTTTTAACTTATAGAGAATATATAAGCTAAATATAAGATTTAGAACTGTGATTTCTATAACTTTAACAAGACTAGGTTTATAATAGATACTATATGTCCTAGAATAGTAGTTATATATACTAATTAACGTAGCACAGACAAGGCTGTCTAGCTAGGCAATCGAGAATAAGCTATAGCTATTATCTATATTAACAGATAGAGTTTAACTATCTCTTTATTTTTAGTAGTTTAGAGAAAGAATTACCTTGCTAGTTAGTATACTAAGAGTAGTCTTCTATATAACTAAGTTAAATCAAGACTTTTATAAAAGCTTATATCTACTATATTACTAGAGTTAAGTTCTGTCTAGCTTTTAATAGAGATTACAACTAGTTAGTTATAATCTAAAACACTAAAGCTAGATTCTATAGAGCTATTCTAGTGCCTCTAGATTCTTAGGCTGTAATCTCTAAGCTAGATATTAAGTTATAGACTCTTATACTCTCTAGTACCTCATTTACTTATACTAACTCTTATGTCTCCTAGATATCTTATAATCTAACTAAGACTCTTTTACAGACAGCTCTAGTTAAAACCTATATTATACGTTATTAAGGAAGCTTGCTAATACTTATTTTCTAGACAGTAGCTGTATTAGCAAAGAGTATAGAGATTCTAGCTTATAAGAACACTCTTTTTAGCTACTAAGGTTAGAACTCTTTAAGTAACAAATAAAGCTCTTAGCAAACGCAATAGAGTTAAAAAGACTTGTATATATAAAGGAGGTATACTTATTATAAGGATATATATAATCTTTTAGCTTAAAAAAAGGTATATAAGTAAATTAAGACTAATAAACACTCTAGAGAGAGAGATTAAAATAGACAAAAATCAACTATATAATACTATAGTACTTATAGAAAAGCTAGTTATAATAAATAAACTTGCTAGAAGTCTATAAATAGATCTACTTTATTGGATTTAGAGTAGTTTTAATTAGTTTTATATATTATAACGTAGTTTATTAGAACTCTGTATATATTAGAACTCTATGTACTTTTGCTAACTCTCTGACCTTATTATTTCAACACGTGTTTTTTACTCTTTACTTTAGAGGTATAAACTTAAGAAGTATATATTATATTAGCTATTAAAGCTATTCAAACTTCTAAACAAAAACTAAGTTGTCAAAAAGCTATAAAAATCTATAAGGTTTTTAAATCTATACTTTACCTTAGAATAAACAGCTATACTTTACTCTCTGATTGTTAGCTAGTAAATTATAATTTAACTAAGTTAGAAGAGAAGGTTATTGTTTAATATATACTTGATTTAGATATAAGAGAATTTGTACTCTAGCTAGCTAGTATTAAAGATATAGTAAATTTTATCTTAGAATCAAGAGAGAGAAAATGTATTAGAAAGATCTAGGTATATTAATTTATATAATAATAACTAGCCTTAAAGATATGTTTTAATTATATTTACAACTTCTAGAGAGTCTTAACAAAGATCCTAAGCTTATTAGTATATAGTTTTAACTAGTAGAAAATATAAGAGCAAAATATAGTGTTATAGATTATAATTTCTATAACTTTAATAAGACAGGATTTATAATAGATATCATTTACCTATCTATAGTTGTTATATACACTAATTAATATAGCAGAGGCAAGGCAGTATAGCTAGATATTTAAGAATAAACTATAGTAATTACTTATATTAACAGCAAAGGTTAGAGTATAACGTAGTTTATTAGAACCCTGCGCATATCAGGACCCTGCGTACTTTTGCCGACTCTCTAACTCTATTATTTTGACACGTGTTTTTTACTCTTTCTAATAGAGGTACAAACTCAAGAAGTATATATTATTTTAGCTATTAAAGCTATTTAAACCTTGAAAAGAAAACTAAGTTGTCGAAAAGCTACAAAAATCTATAAAGTTCCTGAATCTATACTTTGCCTTAGAATAAACAGCTATATTCTACTCTCCGATTGTTAGCCAGCAAATACAAATTTAACTAAGTTAGAGAAGGAGGTTATTATTTAATATATACTTGATTTAGATATAAGAGGCTTTGTACCCTGGCTAGCTAGTGTAGAAGATATAGTGAATTATATCCTCGAATCACAGAGAGAGAGATGTGTTAGGAAGCTCTGAGTGTATTGATTTATATAATAACAACTAGCTATAAAGACATGTTTTAATTATGTTTACAACTTCCAAAGAGCCTTATGCGAAGATCCCAAGCTTATTAGTATATAGTTTTGACTAGTAGAGAAAATAAGAGCAAAATATAGCATTCTAGACTATAATTTTTAGAATTTCAACGAAACTAGCTTTATAATAGACATGATTACTCCTTCTATAGTTGTTACACACATAGATTAACGTAGCAGAGGCAAGGCAGTTTAGCTAGGCAATCGAGAATAAGCTACTATAATTGCTTGTATTAACAACAAAGGTAGAAGTATTCCTCTATTTTTAGTAGTAAAGGGGAAATGCTATCTCTTAAGCTAGTATACTAAGGGCGGCCTTCTATATAACTAGGTTATTAAACTAATAATCAATGGCTAGACGAATAATAAGACAGGTCTAGAATAGCTTAAGTACTTCGATAAGTATACTTCTACTTAAGCAAAGGGTCTATATTAAATACTTGTTCTTGATAGATATAAGAGTTATAAATTAGCTGAATTCCAAGAGTACTATAAGGTATATAACATTATTACTCTTGGACTACCTCCTTACTCTTCTCATTTAACCCAGCTACTTAATGTTAAGTGTTTTAGTATCTTAAAACAGGCATATAGTTAATAAATTAAGACTTTTATTAAAGCTTATATCAACTACATCACAAAGGTTAAGTTCTTTCTCGCCTTTAAAGCAGCCTATACAGAATCAATAATAGCCTAAAACACTTAAGCTAGATTCCGTGGGGCTGGCTTAGTACCTTTTAATCCACAGGCTGTAATTTCAAAGCTTAATGTAAAGTTATAGACGCTAACCTCTACTAGGCCCCCCTCTATTAACGCTGACCCTTGGGTCTCTTAGACTCCTTACAACCCCGCCGAAGCTCTTTCACAAACAACTCTTGTAAAGAACTAGATTACTAGTCACCAAGGAAGCTTACTAATACTAATTTTTCAGACAGTTGTTACATTAGCGAAAGGTACAGAGCAATTAGCTTATAAAGTAACTCTTTTAACAGCTGAGGTACATATACTTTAAGCAGCAAATAAAGCTCTTAGCAAACGTCGCAGAGCTAGGAAGACTTATATACGTCAAGGCAGTACACTTACTATAGAGGATGTACAGGATATTCTAGCACAGAAAGACACAGATAAGCAGGTTTGACGCAATATATATATAGAGGGAGGTAATTAGAAGGTGAGGCAATTAACTAGTAGGCACTATAGTACTTGTGGAAAAGCTAGTTATAATATACGAACTTGTCAAGTAGATGTAGATATATCTAGTTTATTAGATTCTTAGTAGTTTTAGTTAAATTTATATATTATAGTTGTTTAATTATATTTTAAAGTAGTAGGGGAGTAGGAATGTACGCAGGGTCCTAATATACGCAGGGTCCTAATAAACTACGTTACCTTTATTTTTAGTAGTTTAAGAGAAGAATTATCTTGTAAATTAGTATAATAAGAGTAGCCTCCTATATAACTAGGTTATTAAACCTATAAGTAACAGATAAACAAATAATAAGACAGGTCTAGAATAGCTAAAATACTTTAACAAGTATCTACTACTTAAGCAAAAGGTCTATATTAAATACTAGTCCTTGATAAGTATAAGAGTTACTATTCTACTAAAGTCTAAGAGTATTACAAGGTATATAACATTATTACTCTTGAATTACCTTCTTACTCTTCTTATTTAACCTAGCTACTTAATATTAGATGTTTTAGTATATTAAAGCAGGTATAGAGTTATTAGATTAAGACTTTTATTAAGGCTTATATTAACTATATCACAAAGGTTAAGTTCTTTCTTACCTTTAAAGCAGTGTATACAGTATTAATAATAGCCTAAAACACTTAAGCTAGATTCTATAGAGCTAGATTAGTGTCTTTTAATCTCTAGTATATAATTTTAAAGCTTAATATAAAGTTATAGACACTAACCTCTACTAGGCCCTCCTTTACTAGCGCTGATTCTTGAGTCTCTTAGACTTTTTATAACTCTACTAAAGCTCTTTCACAAATAACTCTTGTTAATAACTAAATTACTAGTTACTAAGAAAGCTTACTAACATCTATTTTCAAGACAGTAGTTGTATTAGTAAAAGGTATAGAGTAATTAGCTTATAAAGTAACTCTTTTAACAGCTAAGGTATATATACTTTAAGTAGTAAATAAAGCTCTTAGTAAGTGTCGTAGAGCTAAAAAGACTTATATCTGTCAAGGTAGTATACTTACTATAGAGGATATACAGGATATTCTAGCACAGAAAGACATAGATAAGCAGGTTTAATATAATATCTATATTAAGAGTAGTAATTAGAGAGAGGAGAAATTAACTAGTAGGCTCTGTAGTACTTATAGAAAAGCTAGTTATAATAGATGAACTTGTTAAGTAGATGTAGATATATCTAGTTTATTAGATTAAAATTAGTTTTAATTAAATTTATATATAATAGTTAATTAATTGTACTTTAAAGTAGTAGAGAAGTAAGAAAGTACACAGGGTTCTAATATATACAGGTTTCTAATAAACTATGTTAAATGAAATCCTTAGATTAGTTAGCTACTCTAGCTAATCTCTATTTACTATAACTACTTAATAGTATCTTGTTCTATTAGAGCGCTGCCTGTACTTGTTTATCACGTGATAATACGTGATAATACGTGATGAGTAACATTAGGCTACTCTCTTTATAGGTAACTATATTAGTATATTCATTTATATAATATATTTCCCGGTCAAGTGAATTACTTAGTTAAGTAGATTACAAGAACACTAAAACGCGACAACAAAAAATATATTATAATAATACTATTAAAAAAACACTAGCTACTTATATTAATTATTTCCTAAGATGCCTTATATATATAAGCATTATGTCTAACCTGATTACATAAGCCACAACGTTGCTGCTTACCTTCTAAGCAACGTTGTTATATATTATTACTACTCTCTTCCTGCTGAATTTAAGTACTTTAAATAATTTCCTTGCCTTCCTCTACTATAAGACTTCTACCTTAGTAAATATATCTCTTTTTTTTCCTCTCTCTTCTCTTTTTAAGCTGATTTACCTCTTGTAGTGCCTTAATTTTAGCTCTTATAAGTGTAGCTCTGTGTATTATTATTTAAGCTCTCTTAGTAAGCTAATTAAATGCCTTGTTAATTAATATCAGAGAGTTATCTTAGTGTTATATAATATAGTTTTTAAGATATATAGTCTAGAATTCAAGCTCTATTATGTTCTATAGCATCTTTAGGGTCTAGTTTAGCTTATTTGTAGAGAGTAGAGTTAGTGTCTTTAGCCTTAGATTAAGGTAAGAAAGTACGTTCTTAGGATTATATAAGACTAAGCTAGTTACTTGAAATCTACTCTTAATATTCTGCTCTACAAATGTAGCATTAAATGCTACTTTAAATACAGGAAGGAACTTAAGCTTAGTAATATACTAAATTCTAACCTGAACGAGATTCTTAATCTACTTACTATATAATGCCTTTAGTAGGCTAAAACAGCTAACATTAAGAGGCTGAAGAATGTAAGATAAGTATAGTAGTATACAGAGAGTAATAATACTATTCTTCTAATAGTATTACTAAAATTAAACTAAAATATATAACTTGTAGCTATTGAGAACAAGGAGTCTATATTACTTAACTATATAACCTTTTATATACTTATTAAAGTACTAAATCTACTTAAATCTAATCTTATTTATTGTCTATCTATTCTTACTTAACGTAATTACCTAATCTTGTAGGAGACCTAAGTCCTTGTACCAAGCTAAGAGGTAGTACTATCTCTTGAAAATAATAAACAGAGGAAGTGCCTAACTATATAAATTTATATCCTGTATAATCAAAACCTACTCTCTATTTCCTAGCTAAGTAGTCTTTGAACGATTCCTTGACTCTAAGCTTATAACAACTTTAGTAGTTGTAATAACCTCTATAAGAAACCTAGCTTCGTTGAAGTTATATATATCCTCCTCTATAATACTATATTTAGTAATTGTATTTTATACGAGCCTAAACTAGTCTCTAAGAACTATAGAGTCTTTGTACTAAGCTCTTTTATAATTATACTTGTAGCTGAATTTTGTTTTTATCTCTATATAGTGTTTAATAAAGGTAGAAGTCTAATTCTTGTCTACTAGAGGTGTATTATGTTTAGAGAGAAGAAGGTCTGCTATTTCTTAAACAGTAGCTAGCTAGAGTAGGAATCTATATAAATCTAGGTTGAGAATATATTTAATAATAGCAAGCTCTTCTTAGGAAGTAAGTCTTTAAGTATTAGAGAGAGTATTATATTACAAAGGTAGTTTGTGTAATTGATTATAGAAGGATATATAGAGCACGTTGTAGGCTTTAACACAAGCTTGTATACTTCTGAATTAACCTGATTTATATGCTTAGATAGCTAAAAGAATATAACTCTCTTAATTAAAGAGCTGGGCTTGATATATTAGTAGTATTTTTAATTTTTAAGTAGAGTGTTGCGTTTTAGTATTCTTGTGATTTACTTGACCGAGTAATCTACTCGACCGGGAAATACGTTATAAGAAGAGAAAATAATTATAAGAATTATAATACTTAAGTAGATAAGTTAATAACTTATTAGAGAATAAGTTATTAAGTATATATAACCTATTGCCTTTGTTCTAATAATATACTTAGAATATAGCTTAAGATTTCTATTACCTACTACCTATAGATAGATAGATAAACTAAAATTATAAACTACTATTTAAAACAGAGGCTATGTCTATTTACTAGCTACTATTACAATAACTAGACAGAGTTACTACTTATAATAGACTATGTCTAGCTCATGCTACTATATAACTCGCTTATATATATAAATCTATTAAAAGTACTATATAGATACCTAGCTTATATATCTTTTTACTAGAATATATCTATTACATCTTCTTTAAATTAACTAACTATAGAGAAGGTAAAAGTACTTACTACTTATATAAATAATATATAATATACTATAAAGCAAGAACTCTCTTTAGCCTACAAGTATATAAAAGCCTCTACTAATAGATACTACTACTTAGTAGACTTCGAAGTAAAAGACTTTGTTTAGCTTACAAAGAGACAATTATATACTACAAGACCTAGCTAAAAACTCGACTTCCTAGAAGCTAGCTTATATATAATTATCTAGTAAGTAGGTAATACTTTTAAGCCTTAGCTACCTAAATTAGTAAGAATCTATTCTGTCTTCTCCTCTAACAGATTATATAAGACTTCTTAGAACTCTTAACTAGGTTAAAGTAATCTAGAGCTACTATCTATTAATATTATAGATAATAACAAGTAGAAAGTTTAAGAGATTCTTGTAAGCAAGAGACGTAGATACTTGTACTACTATATAAAGTAGCTAAACAGAAACAAAGACTTATAGTAGTATTCTATGTCTAATTATAAATATACTACTTACAAAGTAAGAGTCTTCTACTAACCTAACCTAACTCGACCTAGCCTACTAGCTTGCTTAGTAGACTAATTAAAGTCTTAAGAAGAAAAAAGAGATAATTATAATAAATTAGACAGTGATTTAGTTATAGATATATAGTCGAGAACAACTTTCTTTAGAGAGAGAGTACTATTATAAAGTTAGAGAAACTAAGAGTAGATTATATATAGTATAGTATATATAGTATAGTATATATAGTATAGTATATATATTATAGAAATTCTATATATAAGCTTCTGTTTCTCTAGAACTCTCTTCTTTTCTTATTTTTTTATTTACTTAATATAGTAGTATTCGACTTAACTCTATATTTATTATAGTAAGTAGTAGTTTATTCTAATGTAAGTTATTACATAATGTGTCTAATCATGTAATATATCTAATTACAAGGTACTACCTAACTAAAACTAAATTTATTTAATAATAGTACGCTGAAAAAGTTAAACTACAGCTAAAGTTAATGCTCTAGTTAATAAAGTAGTATTAGAAGTCTAATCTTAGTTACATAAATCTCTATACAAAGCTGTGAAGAAGTTAAGAGTATCTAAAGATACTATAATACATTATGTTAATAGAGGCTTATTAGATTCTCAAGCGCGCTAGAAATAACAGAAACTTTTATATATATAAGAAAATGTTCTTCTTAAGTGAATTAAAGAATTAATAATTAGTAGTTATTTACTAGAGCATTAGTTATTAAAGGAGATAGTAGAAGAGATCTATATAAAACAAACCTACGATTTAGACAACCTCTTACTTAACTCGCTTAACCTTCTAATATAATATACTCTAGGCAAAAACTAGGTTCTATAATTTATCTAATAATATCTACATTTTATAGTTACTATTAGACGTCGAATTAAGTCTGTATAAATAGATAGTGCTATAAAAGAGGTCCTAGAGATATAGTTTAATATATATAAGAAAGTAGTCTAGGAGGAAAGAATTAAGCAGGAGAATATATATAATATAGATAAATCTAGGTTCTTGATTAGAACAATAGAATTAACTTAAATTATTATTAATTCCATACTTTATATAAAGTATTAGACTTATTCTAGTTGTTAAGAATAGATTTTAATAGTTAAATATATTTGCGTAGATAGAACTATTCTTCTACTACTAGAAATATTTAAAGAGAAGAATATTCTTTAGAATTAAATACTAGACAGCGTCCTTGTGTTACGAATCACGTGACAGCACGTGACAAGTAAGTCCAGACGGCGCTCTGACAGAACAAGATACTATTAAGTAGTTATAGATAATAGAGATTAGCTAGAGTAGCTAGCTGATCTAAGGATTTCTTTTAGTTATAATTATATAATAGACCTTAATAGATTTTAAAGAGATCTAAAGAGATTTAGAGATCTAGATAGATCTAAGAGAATAAAGGTTTTATATATAACTAGCACGTCTACTGTTAGATAGAAGCTTTATACTTAGCTTTAGTTTATTAATCTAATTATCTTGTTTGACTTCTTTAATATAAGTAACAAGTTTACTTTTAAGTAAATAACTTAGTAACCTTTACTTTCTTCTTATATACTAACCTACGAAGACTTATAAAAAAGCAGGTATATAAAAAGATAAAAACAAAGAGTAAGACTAACTTAAATATAACTAAGAGTAAAGAGAATATTAAAGAAGAAACTAGAGATATATAACAAATACTACCTCACAGGTCTAACAAAAGTAACTAAGTCTTTGTTAGTTAGGTTATAGTAGAAAGTAAGAGTTACTAAGGTATTTACTTAAAGGTAAACTTATTACTTAAACTTAAGAAGTTAAAACAAGATGTTATTAATAACTAAAGTAATATAAAGTTAAGTATAAAGCTTCTATCTAATAACAGATATATGTCACAAATCACGTGCTAGCACAGGACCAGTAAAGACCAGGCGGCGCTCTAACAGGTTAAACACATCTATAAGAACCTACAGCCTGAGGGGATTAGTTAGGCTAACTAAACAATCTAAGGATTTCTATACTATAGTTATTACATAATACAGTCACATAACTGTTAGAGCTTGCAGGAGCTTACATTAGAGCTTAGAGATCTAGGGCTCCTTCTGAGCTCTATGAGAATAAAGGTTCTATATATAACTAGTACATCTACTACTAGGTAGAGGCTTTATACTTAACTTACTTTAGTTTTCAATATATCTTGTTTTGACACCTTGAGTTTAAGTAACAAGTTTACCTTTGTATAAACACCTAGTATATCTAGACCTCTTACTATATAACAACCTTCGAGACTTAAGTTACCCTTGTTACTTTTAGTATAGAAGTAGGTTTTGTTATACTTTAAGCATCTGCTTAGAAGTTTAGTTGCTATAGCTCTAACTCTACTAAAGCCAGCTACAGCTAGTTCTAACACTAGCTGAACAAACTTGTCAACCTTCTCTAGTAGCGCTAAGAGAACTTAACCCCAGGCCACCCCTGCCACACTACTACCGGACGACAAACCAGCACTAGTAGACTCTAACTACGACAACGCTAGTATGCCTAATACACCTAAACTGTTTAAGGTTAAAGTACTTGAGACTATCTAAGTTAAGCTCCTAGATATATACTATAGAAAGAGAAATAAACTTAAGTCATTTCTTCTCTAGATAGACATCTACTTTAACTTTAACATAGACAAGTTTACTAATAACTACAACTTATAATTAATCTTTGTAATCTCCTATCTAAGAGAAGCTACATTAGACTAGGCCTAACTCTACCTCGAGGACTTCTTTGTGTACAAAGACAACAATAGATTAATAGAGGACACCTAAATAATGTTTAAATCCTTTAGGGGGTTTAAAGTAGTAATTAGAAAGGTATTTAGAGATTTCGACGTAATCTAAACAGCTGTACAAAAGCTTTTAGACCTAAAACAGACAGAATTAGCTATTAGTTACGCTAATGATTTCCAACGATATAGAAACAGGTCTAGATAGAACGCTCTTACTCTTATAGAACTCTTCTGTAGGGGATTAAAGGTATACCTCTAAGAAGAAATAGTAAAACAGAATATAGTTTTCACTAACATTAGCAACATAATTAGTAGCGTTATCTAATTAGATAACTGTCTGTGGGAATTTAGGAAATCTGTTTAAGAGAGTAGAAGTCAAGACAAGAACTAGAGCAAGAGCAAGTATAATAGCTAATAGAATAATAGCAAAGTAAATGCTGCTTAGAAGAAATCTTTTAAGGGAAAGAAACTTTTCTAAGAAGAACAGAACCGCTGACACAAGTAGAATTTATGCTACTTATATAGCTAGTCAGGCTATAGAGCAAACGAATGTAGCTTAAAGAAGTAAGCTAACAAGAGAAAGCAAGTTAATACTACCTTCTGTAGAGAGCTAGTATTACTGGAAACACAAGAGCTCTCTAATAAGGAATTAGAAGTACGTAGGTACAGAACTTAGGTTAAGGAAGAGAATAATCCTATCCTTGAACAATACTATAATACTTGCTTAGAGAGTGAACATAAGTTACTATTACAAGCTACTTATAAATCACTAGCTAGTATATTAGAGAAAGAGTTCTCTGAGTCATTGAAATCGTCTAGCGGGGATGATTAGAGTAGAGAACCCTAGGTTAGGGATACATAGGTCTTTATTAGGACCTATAAGAGAGGGAATTGTTAGGTGGACATAAAGGGTAAAAGGCTAGACTTTTGGTCTCTATATGCTACTATAGAATATAGTTCTATTTCTCTCTAACAATACATTATTAATAATAATTAAACAAGTTATATTTGCTTTAGACACAAGGGTTCTGGACACATCTCTAAGGAAGAGAAAGAATATAATTACACTATAGACTATAACAAGACACTACTACCTGTGGAATTCTACTACCTAGTAGAAGAGGAACTTTAGGCTACTTAGACCCTAGGTTCTTCTATAGTAGAATAGGTATGTTACTAACTACAACTAACATCTGACTAGACATTAAACAAACAGTTCACGGGAACACTGCTAGACTATTAGACAGGAGTAGAATATTAACAGATATGTAAGGTAGTATACATAGACTAAGAAAAGGTTATATTCTTTCTATAAGCTTAGAATGCTATAACTTAGCTTAACAATGCCAAGAACAGGATGTTTAACATCTACTACATTAGACTAGAACTATATACTACTTTAGGAGAAAGCTAGTTTTATGTAACTATAACTATTAGGGGAAAGAAATTACAGGTTATAATTAATTCTAGAGCAACAGGTAATTTTATATCTCTAAAAGCCTACAAGAGGCTTAACGTCCTAGTTAAGAAAACATTACTCTATGTCTTAAGTGTTGTTAACAAGACTAATGTTACTTACTAAAACAGAGTTATTAACTAGCGAACTATCTCTATAAAGACTACTATTAACAGACACTGTTTAGATATATAATTTAATGTTATTAAGATAAGGAACAAGAAAGCAATACTTAGTATACTCTAGATTTGAGAACATAATCTAGACATTAACTAAAAGAAATGTAGTATTACTTTCAGTTAATGTAACTATATACAGTTGTGACTGTAAGGCTAGAAGAAGGTTAGTACTACCTCTTCTAACATACCTAGACACCTAGCCTAGGGTCTACTACAGGTTAGCTAAACTACTGATAACATAATACCTGTGTAGTATAGAGAATTTATAGAATTGTTTAATAACTTAGAGGACATATATACTCTCCTTAAACATTAACTGTAGGATTATGAGATTAAATTAAAAGAGAGTTATAACCTCAAGAAGTAGAAGCTTTAACCTTATAATTAAAGGAACTTGCAGCTTCTCGAGAAGTATATATAAGAAGGAATTCAGAAGGAACACATCTGAAAATCAGACTTACTAGCAGCTTCTAATATACTTATTATATTTAAGAAGAACAATCTAAATAGAAGAGTTTATGTTAACTACAGAGACGTTAACAAGGCAATAGTTAAGAACACTTACCTATTACTAGAGAGCTAGTACTTGTAGAACAAGTTAGGAAAGGCTAAGATATTTACTAAACTTAACTAGTGAAATACCTTTAGCTTAATATAGATTAAGCAAGGAGACAAATAGAAGACAGCCTTTGTCTTACTATTAGGTCTCTACAAGTACACAGTAATACTGTTTAGTCTAACTAACACACCTACTACTTGTTAGAGACAAAACAATAAAATACTAGAGGATCTTCTAGGAACAACTGTTATCTGTTACCTAGATAATATCCTTGTGTTTTCAAAAAGATTAGAGGACTATAAGAGACATGTTAAGGAAGTTCTACAAAGACTTGCAACAGTAGACTCTTGCCTTAAATTTTCGAAATACAAGTTTAGAGTAACTTATACTATCTTTCTAGGGTATACTATTACTCTAGAACAAATGAAAGTAGACTCTAAGAAAGTTAGAGCAATTCTAGAATAGAAGTTACTAGAAAACATCAAGAACATCTAATTCTTCTAGGGATTCGCTAACTTCTGTTAACAATTTATTAGAGACTATACTAGGATCTCAAAACCTATAACAAACCTCACAAAAAAGAATGTTTCTTTTGTATAAGATAAGGCTGTTAAAACAGTATTTTAGTTAATAAAAAAGAGGTTTACTAAGAAACTAATCCTTAGGAACTATAATACTAATAAACTAAGCACTGTTAAGACAGATACTTCTAATACAGCAGTTACTGCTATATATCTTTAACTAAATGACAAGGGAAAACTTATGCCTGTAGTATACTTCTTTAAAACACTAGATTTAGCTTAGCAAAACTATAGCATCTATGAGAAAGAGCTTCTCACTATAGTCTTAGCTTTAGAACATTAGAGGATCTACCTACAAGGTATAAAACACTAGGTATTAATCCTTACTAATTATAAGAACCTTAAAACATTTACAATAACAAAAGAACTTAGTAACAGACACCTTGCAAGGTAGTTATAAACCCTTGCTAGATTTAATATATTGATTTACTACATTAAAGGAACTAATAATCCACAAGCAGATACTTTAAGCTGTCAACCTAGTTATAAAGGAAATAAAGAGTATAAAAAGATTGTAATCTTAAAGACTCTAGAGAATAAAGACCTAGCGCCAGCTATATATAAGATAGTAGCATTAGGAATTAATAACCCTTAGACAAAAAAGATCTAAGAAGCCCAGGAACTAGAGTAGCTAGCTCTAGTTAAGCAGGAACAAAATAACAAAGAACAGTACACTAACAGAAGGTTATATGTCTCTAAATCCTATACAAAAGAATTTGTTAAAGAGTACTATGTAGCTCTAGCACATAGTCACCAGAGAGTTCGACAAACCCTCTAGTAAGTCAAGTAACACTACTATATTAATCGCCTATTAGTAGTAGTCAAGGAAGTAATAGTAGAGTATAATACCTGTACTAGGAACAAGGCTTCCTGCTATATACCTTATAGACAGATAGACACTACTCTAATACTACAAATACCTTGGAGATCTATATTATAGGATTTTATAGTTAAGCTACTAAAATCCAAAGACCTAATAATAGAAGTTATATATAACTCAATCCTAGTCATTGTTAAACAACTCACAAAGTATATAATACTTATGCTATATATAGAAGCAAGTACAGCAGAACACCTAGCTTATACATTTCTACGAGAAGTAGTTGCTCTATATAGTCTACTAGAAGAAATAATCTCTAATAGAGACAAGCTCTTTACCTTGAAATTCTAGACAGCTCTTACTAAGCGACTAGGAGTAAAAAGAAAGCTGTTAGCAGCCTTTTACTCCTAGACAAATAGAGGAACTAAACAAATGAATTAAGTTATTAAAGCATACTTAAGATGTTATATAAACTATAAACAGAACAATTAGGTCAAACTACTACTCTTGGCACAGTTTGTCTATAATAGTTTAACAACAGAAACCACGCTTGTTACACTATTCTACGCTAACTATAGATATGAATTAATTACTTATCAAGACTTATTGTAGAGTACTGTCGATAATAACAAAGCAGGACTACAAGACTACAAACTCAGGGAATTACACAAGAAGCTTGTAGAGCAACTTTAGTTTATAGCAGAACGTAATATACACTACTACAACAAATGACATAGTTAGGAGCTAACGTTAAAAGGAGAGAATAAAGTCTATTTAGTCAGAAAAAACATTAATACTAAAAGACTAAGTAGTAAACTAGACTATAAAAAGCTTAGACTATTTAAAATCAAACATGTCAAAGAACCTTTGAATTATAAACTCACACTACTAAAGACTATAAATATCTATCTAGTATTCTATATATCCTTGCTTAAACTAGTACTACTAGAGATACTACTAGCCTTACTCACAGAGATCTAACCTGTTAACTCTAATGTAGAATACAAAGTTAAGAGGATTCTTAACTATAAGGTTGTTAGAGGACAGGTCAAGTACCTAATTAAGTAGTTAGACTACCTATATTTAGAAAACACTTAAGAACCAAAGAGAAACCTCACCTAGTACTAGGAGGAACTTTAGAAGTTCTACTACTAAAACCTAGACTTACTTACATCTTGTAGTTAGCTGGGAAAGACAAAAGAAAAGATAAGTCAAGACCTAGGTCAAGGGCAGGGTTAGAGGCGGTAGAGTTAGGAAGGGCTGCTAGCCTAGCTGCTTCTTCCTCTCTCTGTTCTCTCTTCTCTTTCTTCTCTCTCTCTTTCTCTTTAACAGTGTTGAGTTTGTTAAGCGTCTATAGTCTCTGCTAGACTATGTTAATTCTACGCTTACGCAACTCTTGTTAACGTTGCTTAAGCTCGCGGACACAAGCTAAACTAGCTATAGCTACTTTGAAAGCTATATCTCTTTTAAACTTTAGGCACTCCTCTTTGAGACAAATGTTCTAAAGGTTATTGTTAGATGACTAAAGGGCATTACATCTAACACTCTAACAAATATACTCCCTGCACTTCTGTGACTTGTTGTTTAGAACAAAGCATTTTCAGTTATACTAACAACAGTTAAAACAAGATATAATTTTGGAACTATATACTTAAATAGTTTCAAAAAGAAGAGTATACTGTTTATATTTCTGTGCTTTAGAGGACATAATAAAAGAAGAAAAGGCTAATAGCCTTCTAACAATATTTCTTAGGTTGTACTTAAGCGTAGAGACACGCTAGGCTAAGAAGAAGATAGTGTTACAAATCACATGCTAGCACAGGACTAGTAAAGACTAGGCGGCGCCCTGACAGGTCAAACACATCTATAAGGACCTACAGCCTAGGGGGATTAGTTAGGCTAACTAAACAATCCAAGGATTTCCATGCTATAGTTATCACGTGATACAGTCACATGACTGTTAGAGCTTAGGGATCTAGGGCTCCTTCTGGGCTCTATGAGAATAAAGGTTCTATATATAACTAGTACATCTGCTACTAGGTAGAGGCTTTATACTTAACTTACTTTAGTTTTCAATACATCTTGTTTTAACACCTTGAGTTCAAGTAACAAGTTTACCTTTGTGTAAACACCTAGTACATCTAGACCTCTTACTGTATAACAACCTTCGAGACTTAAGTTACTCTTGTTACTTTCAGTACAAAAGTAGGTTTCGTTACAATATACTAGTTATATATAGAACCTTTATTCTTGTGGATTTTCCCCTTAAAAGCTTCTAGAGCTTTAGATTCCAAGATTCTAAGCTCTAACTAAAGCTCCTGCAAGCTCGATCAATCACGTGACCTATGACTAAAGGAAATCCTTGGATTAACTAGCTACGAAGTACAGGGCCTAAAGGATGTAAGACATGTCTAAAAACGATTTTAGTAGTATGTCAAACAGCTAATCAGACTACTGATTTAACAGCTGTTGTATACTGAGATCACGCTGCTTTAACGCTTAAAATCAATGCTTCCCCTCTTATTATGCTATGCAATCATAGAATTATTATACATTCCCACCCCTTATACTCTCACTTAAGAGGCTACAAGAGATTAGAAGCTACAGGTTCAGACTCTCTACTATATAGCAGGCTGGACTATCTCTGATATAAGACTCTAGCTTCCTAGTCTAACTAGAAAACAGATTGATTATACTCTTGCAACTAGACCTACTCCTTAAAAACCAAGGCATTGTAGGCGTCACAATCTCCTTACTTCTTGCCATCAAAAGTAACTCATTACTTGGGTTACTACTAACTCTCACACACACGATGTACCATGGAATAAGCTTCTCAAATACTTGAGTTAGCAAGAATAGTGTAGAGAGAAGGCTATAAGGAAGGCATTTGCCATTGAGGGTTATACTAGGAGAGTGAGAAGAAGGAAGCCTCTATTGTCTCTCCAGAATCAGCAATTGTGTCTTGATTAGGCAATAGAGCATGAGCACTAGACATTAGATCAATAGAATGAAATCCTATGAAGTGATAAGTCCTAAACATCTCCAGGTCCTCATAGACATTAGTTTTGTACACACAAAATAGAGAAGTCAGAGGAGTTTCTCCCTGATTGCATAGCTTACAAATAGCAGAGGAAGATAGGCTAGATGTTTTGGGGGTGTATGTCAGGGAAATATAGCAAAGGAGCAGAGTTATTTTAAGAGAAAGAATAGAGTACTATCACAGCAGCAACATACTCCAAGCATACATTCCTAGTAGTGTAGAATTATATATACACCAGTGGACACTCAGGTCTTAAATTTCAACAGGATAGTAGTCCAGGGCACACTGCAAAATACACTATGAAGTATATAGCTAACAGGGGAGTTGTACCTATAAGCTGGCCACTATTCTCTCTAGATTTGTCTCTCATTAAGACATTTGTAACGAAACTACCTAACAGGTCTAAACAAACGTAACTAGTCTCGAAGGTTGGTATGCGGTAAGAGGTAAGAATGCGCGAAGTGTTCACTTAGAAGTGAACTCGTTACTTGTATCAAAAGAGTCAGAAGTAATAACTTAATAACTAAGATGATAAACTAAGTTGAGCACGAAGCTCCTATCTAATGGCAGACATGCCAGTCATATATATAGAACCTTCATTTCTGAAATGTCGACAATGTCGCCTCGCGACTTTGTCGAATGTCGACTTGTCGACCAGGCGAGAAGTCGACCTGCATTATGTCACGTGATAGTAACCAAAGGAAATCCTTGGATCGGCTAGCCACTCTAGCCAATCCCCATAACCTATATCTACTCAATAGTATCTTGTCCTGTCAGAATGCCATCTGGACTTACTTATCACGTGCTGACACGTGATTCGTGACAACATTGTGGGATAGAATGAAGGATATATTGAGTGTACTAGATTCAGAGGTACACAGGGACTACCAAAGGCTTAGGGCAGCTGTTTTGCAGGCGTGGAACACTATCACAGATGCTGAGGTAAGAGAGCTAGTTTATGGTATAGGAGAACGCTGCACAGCTGTCAAGAATGCCCATAGAATGTACACAGAGTTCTAAATAGCCTCATTTTTCTGAATAGTGTCCAAATGATCATATAGTGTGACTATTAAAGCAGCGTGATGGTGGCGAGAAAAAATGTCTTACATTCTTTTGGCCCTGTACTTCGTACTCTAGCTAATCCCTATAACCTGTATCTACTTAATAGTATCTTGTTCTGTTAGAGCGCTGTCTAGACTTACTTGTCACGTGCTGACACGTGATTCGTGACAAGATGAATCTGAAAGCGAAATTAGAGATTATATTATAGTTGATTATTAAATAAATTTAGTTTTAGTTAGATAGTACCTTGTAATTAGATGTATTATATAATAACTTATGTTATATATTTATATTTAGTAGTATTATAGTTTTAAGCTATTTAAATTTTAGTATAATTATAACTAAAATAGAAGTAGTTTCAAACTAGACTTCTAAATACATTAGCTTGTAATATATATAGTTAATATCGTTGAGTACTATTAAATTTTCAGAAATACCAATCAACGGCCCGATACCGACAACGAGTACGCTACTGAAAATCTTCTTCTTGTGCCGAGAAGCCGGGAATCGGGCTGCGGGCCGGGGACTCGCATCTTGGCGCTACTCGAAGAGAGTACTATTCCTAGGCCAAACGCTGCTGCGTAGCTAATACTACCACGCACCCAAGTTTTTTGTGATGTTTGCGAATGTTCTCTCATTTCTAGGTTCGCAGTTGCTTCGGGCAGGTGGCGCCTTAAGGCTTGGCGTGCGACAAAATATTTCTGCCGAATCAACCACGTGTTAATCACATCTTTCTCTTGCACACAACACCAACCTAAAACACCAAACCGTTCGATGTTCCGGAACCCCGCTTTTGTGCTCGTCTTCTACAAGAAAAGGACTCGCAGAGATTGCCCTTTAAGCTTCGTAGATCCGAACCTCCACCCTCAATCGAGTACAGCAACACAGCCATCCGTTCTAAACGACTTCCACGATGTTCAACTCTTACAACTGATAATATACTCGCTTGGCATTTTCTAAACGGAATCAAAACAAACAATTAATTCCAAATGCAACCGAAATCCAGACCAGGCTGCTTCTACGGAACAACTTGTTTCTTGCGAGCCGCCGTGTTACCAGTATTCAGCCCGCCGACTCGGGAGTGTATGACAGGAAAGGCAATCATTGAGAAGGGATGGTGTTTTCAAACAATTGGCAGCCAAGCTCAGCCCGCTTTCACTCCTGGTTGTTTGGGCCAATCGCACACCACGAAACTTCTACATCTGATTTTATACTGTTTGTTTCTTTTTTGCGCCTTCATGTCTACCAGTTGAAAGCTTAGACGATCATGTTATATCTTACCATCCCATCTTTTTGTTTCACACCCCATATGCGTACGGTCTTGTCATCAACAAGACGAGAGAGAGAATCACTATACCTCGGCAGAAATGGACGTTGTCTGATCGTGTATGATACCGCGCTCAGGCAACGGACATCTCTTGTCTCTCGCTAATAAAAGTATATATATCCTCTCCCCTTCTTGAAAGAACTTTGTCCATCAATACACATTTCACTTCTTATCAACAAACCGGCTTTTGTTCTATTCTCACCCACACATTCAATCATGTATTCAAATCTTTTACCCTTCGTCATAGCTGCTCTTCCTCTTCTCGCAACAGCATCCCCCATCGACGTGTCACTCGAAGAACGCGCCAGTAGTAGTACCCGAAATGATAAAGGCTGTGGAGCTATGACCGTGATATACGCACGCGGAACGACCGAGCAAGGAAATGTTGGCTCAGTCGCTGGCCCTCCCTTCTTCGATGCTTTGGACAAGATGATGGGCGCTGGAAACGTTAAAGTTCAGGGTGTCAAATATCCTGCCGATATCCCCGGTTTTCTCGCAGGCGGTGATGCGGCGGGCACCAAGTTGATGGCAACAATGGTGAAGGCAGCAGTTGCTGCTTGCCCAAATTCCGCTGTGGTCATGAGCGGGTATAGTCAAGGTGGGCAGTTGGTTCATAAAGCAGCCGCTATGTTAGACCCGGCGACAGCGAGCATGGTTAGCGGAGGTATGTTCACTATACTCCGTTCAATATAATCCAGGACTAATTCAATCTACCCAGCTGTCATCTTCGGAGACCCATTGAATGGAACTGCTGTTGCCCAAATCCCAGCTGATAAGACGATGGTGTTCTGTAAGAATGGTGATAATATCTGCGAGGGCGGAAACACGATCAAAGCGCAGCATCTCTCTGTGAGTCTCTTTTATTCGTCATTCTTCCTTTTCATCACTAACCCCAAGAATAGTACGGTCAGAATGCGGGAGCCGCCGCAAAGTTTGCTGCGGGAACAGCTGGTAACTAGACTTGTTAGTTCTAGAAATTATCGAACCTAAGGAGGGGTTAAATGAGTGGAAGAGGTGTTGAGGACACCATATTTACATCTTCTGCCTGGTGCTTGAGAAAATGTAAATTTTGGTATTTGGGCTTCTTCCTATATATATCTATATCATTATAATAATAATCTTGTCCGCTCATTCATACCAGAATTGTTATCTCTCCCACTGTTGGTATAGACAAGTGCATTCAAAAGTAGGTATGAACGGAGACTTTTTGGGCTCAACTACCCGGAATGTGCGCTTGCTTTGCAACATGAACAGCACCGTCGTACGTGTACTCGTTTAAAGTGCTACTTTATATCAAAATCATCCACTTTTGGTACTCGTTTTTAAAAGTACATACTCGCAGTGAAAAAGATAAAGCAGAAGTGAATGTAGATTGCAACAACAGCAAATTAAATACGATGAAATACTAAATACGTACCAGTATATATAAGAATAATAATATATAACTTGCATATATCAAGTGCGGAATTGTTCTATTACTCTCTCTTCAAGGTGACTGTCGAGGCGAGGCATTAAGAGCAAGCAGCGACACTTGGAACATTAGTACAAGAGCCGTACTTCTTGCCCCCGGTAACTGCCACGCTGCTCCAGGTCCACCCAGAACAAGCAGAGCTACCGCAAGTAATTACAACGTCATAGCCAGTACTAGCGACTGCACCTGTACCAACGATGTTTTTGACGATCAAGCCCGTGATTGGGACACCGGAAGAAGCGGTTCCACCATCGAGATCTCCACCATCATAGTTCTGTTCGATGAGAATTCCGTATCTGGCAAAGATCAATGACTTACTTCAAAAGAAAGGGAATACTTCGACTTACTTGGAGATAGAGCTTAGAGTGATACCAGAATAAGTTACTCCCTTGATAGTCCCCGTTTCGCCTTCGATAGCTTTGATACGAATACCTGGGTCTTGTTAGCTTGCTTTTCATATATTCCAAATTTTGACAAAGACTGCTCACCATTTACTGATTTTGTGACAGTTGAATCGGTGAAGGAAACGGTATCGACTGTATTATCGCTTCGACCACCAACGGATCCGATGCTTAGGCCATGCCCGCCGGAGCAGTACCCACCTGAGAAAATGATATTCGTTCCAGAATTCACTGCAACACAATCGTCTTGGTTGTACACGATGGCACCCTCTATTGGACAACCTCCACTTAGTGTTTATTCCATTTCTGCATCATGGGTTGAGAAACTTACTGATGGTAACGCCGTCCGAGGCGCCAATATCGAATGCATCTGTGTTCTTTCCTAACGAGTCTCCAGCAGAGGCATCAACAGTGATGTAAGCAAGTTCGAGATTGCTGACACCATTGATGCTAAAGACCTGAACGGGTGGATTGAGAATGGTAAGTTGCTCAATAAGCGAATCGGTTAAGTCGTGGGCTTGAAAAAATTTGGGCTTCGTAACACCGCTGCTGCCACCACCACCATCCCAGTATGAAGCGCCATTGCCGTCCAAGATGGCCCCAGAAGTACCAGCGACGGTGATACTTGTGCCGCTGACAGCAAACAACGGACCTGCCCACTCACTGTAAGCCCATGAAGTTGTTCCTTCGAAAATGACATCGGTGTTGTCGGGAAGACCCGTCAGGTCGAGTGTTTTTCCGGCTGGGACGGTGAGGGCCTTGAGAATGATCGTTGAGCATGCGGCCTTGGAAACACTGGCGGACGAATAACCAAGCGACCCCGAAAAAGTGCATGTTGCGGCTCTTTTCTCGATGGCACGTTCGTGAAATGCGTTTTCCACTTCCTTGGGACTTGGAGCTGCAGTAGGTGCGGGTGGGAAGGCAACCACGCAGGTGGCTGCGAGCACGAATGCGGCGAAAGCTTGAGTTGTCGTGTACATCTTGGCTCGATATTAAAAGGGTGAGACTTGCCTGCCTTTCAAAAGCCAAGCCGGGAGCCAAGCCATATCTTTTTATACTTCGAAGTCGATGTGAGAGAGTAGAAAGAAGGAGATCCGAATTAGAATTCTTCCGTTCGTTGTCTCGGAATTTCTTATAGCATTGTTCCTGTTTTCGGAGATGAGAGTTATTCCACCTTTTCGGAGATTTTATTCAGCCTATTGCACCCCTACTAAGACCTTTTTTGTTTTTTTTAGAGTACAACTTTCCCAAGAAACTACAGCCTCTTTATTTGGCATGTTAGATAGATCCATAGATGGAAGTGGCTGAAACTATGTACTGCCATAATTGACACTTATAGAAAACTCACGATGCTACCATCAGAAGTAAATCTGATAACTCTCTCCTCGTTCTCCTACTGGTTGCCAACTGATCTTATGATGATTACGCATCCCTTTTCATCTGGATTTGTTTGATCTACATACAAAGTAAGTACCAATGGACATGGTGTATATATTGCACCAGTCGGAAAAAAGCCTTCGTACCAGCACCGCCACCATGTACCCCATACTGCACCAGTGGAGTGCAGAAGTGGGGGTTGAAAGA
Source organism: Hymenoscyphus fructigenus (assembly GCA_001414455.1). Taxonomy (NCBI): domain Eukaryota; kingdom Fungi; phylum Ascomycota; class Leotiomycetes; order Helotiales; family Helotiaceae; genus Hymenoscyphus; species Hymenoscyphus fructigenus. The sequence continues at coordinate 215,165 of LKUV01000038.1, read as the reverse complement.
AATGCGACGGATAACACCCCTGGGCCATCCTACCTCTTCTTCCCACCTTTTGGTGCCTTCGCATTATTTTTCCACCAAGCAATAAATCCTGCACAATATTCACAAATCATGGTGTCTGTACGCAGAGTCTGTATATCTTCCCCCAATCACTCCAACCCCGTTAACAGTCTTCTAGTCTGCCAGACACGGACGCGCCTCTGGAAACCTCAAAATCTCGTCCCCCGCCTCTTCACGCTTCCCGCTTTAAATCCGATTGAAGATATGGGAACTCCCATGGCCGGAAAGTCGTGTAATTGAAATAGGATGCGAACTGGACTGTGACTTTGGAAACCCCGATTTTTCCTTCGTCCCTGTGTTGCGATTGGCTGGCTACCTTCAACCACTGTTGGACGAAAACTTTGAATCGAGATTCTTGGATGGAGAAGACGAAGATGCGGGTGCAAAAATACCAGAGGCAAAGCTGCCACTTCCAATCGCCCTTCAGATCTGCCGGGAATCAAGAATTACAACCCTGAGTAAATACACACTATTTCAGCACAAACTACACCGAAATTTCCCTGGTGCCAACATTTATATTAATCCTTTGCGTGATGTGGTTTGGTGCGGCCAAAATTGGGAAGGAGTATTCAGTGGATCATACGCCCCGTTGGAAGATTACTACAGCAACGATATCAGCACTTTCACTACTGCCGTTCTTTGCATCAAGTCATGGTGTGATGCTGCCCTTATGAATAATCCCAACTCGTCGATTTCACAACGGTTACAGAACAAACTATGGGCTTTCCTCGAGGAGTTCCCAGGACTAGAGCGGTTTGTACTTCAGCGCACACCTGATGATGGAAGGAGTCATCCTGGTGCTCCATCACGAATTTATCGCGATCCTAATTTCGAGCCAACGACAGAACCATTGGGGACCTGGGTGACAAATTTTTGCTCAGAATTTGAGAGACGAATACAAGGAGAAACTGAGCAGCCCGGCAATCGTTCAGTAAAGAGGCTTCTGCGTCTCCGTGGGTCTGATGGAATGCTTGATGATCTCTTGGGTGGCAAGAAGTTGAAAGTCAGTGACGAATTTAATGTGGTCTGAAGGGTCATGGCTTGAGCTCTTTGGTCAATTGAGGCTTTCTACTTGAATCTGAGCTCATATAGAACACCTTTATATAGTAATTTATTCTTTTGATAGGTTCCAGGTCACGTGTTTGTAATTTAAGTAAATGGCGGTTGGACAACTTTTTCGTCGATGAACAACTCGAATCCAACACCCACAAACCCGCAACCTATAAAAACACCATGATTTGCCACCTTTCTCGTTTACAACCTGAGCTGAATCTAGCAATCATCGATATCATTAATAAACAGCCATGGGGAAAGGTCGCGCTACTAAGATGGAGTGGCACGTCAACCTTCTATCGATCCCTCCTTGCGCCATTTGTTTTCCAGAATCTTCCCTTGAGAAACACTGAAGGCAGCGGTGCTTCACTGGAATGGATTTCCAATTCCCCATATACTAGCTATACTCAAGAGATACACTTCAAAGGTACGGCTCCGGCAGAGGGGCATGAAGGGTTTGAAGATACGGAAGGCGTTTTCCCAGATGTCGTTCGAAATGTACTGTCCAATTTGGATCGTTTCCCTAAGCTGGAAACCGTTAAAATCGAGTTTGAATTCGACTCTGATGAATGGCCAGAGGTAGGTAGCCCCAAAATTTTTGCTTTGTCCCTCTCTTCCACGCCCTTCAGGCCATTGGGGTTCCAATCAATTGGTTCGCTGACATAGCAATCATACTTGGAAACTAGGAAATGGAAACTATTCGGACTTCCCATAGAGAACACCCATATTTAGCTTAATGGGACGGTCCAGATATCCTGTTTCATTCTGTCGCGCGAACAAAAGTATTTGCTAATTGGGTTAGGGGTTTTTTTACGTATTCCAGGACGCTGAAGACGATGAGGCCGCCGTGGAAGCGGAAGCAAGCGAAGGTTGGAGAGCACTCATGGCAAAAACTTATCAAGCTCTTGCACAGAATAAGAATCCAGGTTTCAAAGGATTGAAGTTCGAAAACGTCCCGCCGAAGGAGGTATCAACTTCCAACAGTACAGAGTTTCGCGATCTCTTGAACTGTATGGAATTCTTCGAGCTCTCTACATGGGGAGGGGACAATGGTGTTGGCTGGTGCAGTAATACCCTAGGGGGTTTCCGCGACTTTATTTCACACCTGGACCAATACTTTTTCCATAACCTAGCTTCGGTCAAACGTCTCGCTATTTCCGCTCATGAAGATGGAACGATAGGCGGACTAATGCAAGAATACCTTCCCATCGATGATTCCAGAATGCCCTTCCTTCAATCACTCCACCTAGAAAACATCGTCATTGGAGAAGAATTGAAAACCTTTCTTCTCGCACATCTCAATACATTGGAAGAGCTCCTACTCATCAATTGCCACTCAACAACTGGTTATAACAACGAGGGACTTTGCTGGGAACAATTATTTGAGGCCATTTTACAGTCGAAGTCCAAAATATTACGCAAGTTTTCAGTAGAACCAAGAGCGTGGCCCTACTCTCTGGATTATTCTAACGACAAAGAGACAAAGCCAGAGGTCCAGTTAGCCTACAAGGAGCTGGAAGAGAACTCAAAACGTCATTTGTTTGCATATGCATATATTAGCGACAAGTACGGCAGTTTGTATGGTGATAGAGACGAGACTCTTGAATCGTTCAATAGGGGTGCTGATCAACGAGCGTACGATTCTCTCATGCAACTCGTTGACAAAAATGTTTTGGGAAAAGCCTGAACGCAGACTTTAAAGACGTTGATATTGTTGGGGAAACTCAAAAGATTACATTCCTCATTCAATCTTCTCATTAACTATCATTTGTTTCGTGCTCCCCCAAAATATTGTTTTCGTTTTTTTACTACTACTAGAAAAGTACATTCTGAGTCAACATACCATATTTGTATCCATTTCGAGATAGTATATATAAATTCTTGCCTCATTCAAAGAGTCCACTCAAAAACGAGAAGCTTCTTCCTCCCACCTCCCTTCTTCTCCGGCCACTCCTGAAACTCGTCATCGCCGTTAATTCTCACAAAGCTATCGAAACCAGAAATAATAGTTCTACTAGCAATGTTGTCTTCTGCAACCCTCACAAACACTGTCTGAACCCCCTCTTCCGCTCGTCCCCAATCAATAAGCGCCTGCACCGCATGTTTCATGATCCCTTTCCCCCTCCAATCTGGATGAAGGTAATATCCCAAATCGACATCCCTTGCCACCTTGACCTCATCATCGATTTCCTGCTCCTCTGAGGCGGATTGTGACGGTTTTTCTCGTGGACCCAGACTCACTGCTTCTATCATCTCCCCACTCTCTGGGTCGGATGTACGTAAAACAGTGAGCGGTAAATCCGCTTTACCGGTGATTTGCTGCTCACCCCAACATTTGGAATCCGCGAGAGTGTATGGTTTTGGAGGAGAGATGAGAGAATTATTCAGAGATTCTATTGACATTGTTTTTTGATGTGTTTCAGCATCGTTCGTCCTCATCTCGGTGAGGAATATTGGAACTTGTAAACGAGTTTTCAACTCGATGTAGGGAGCTCCTGTTGATGTGTGTTGGAGTTTATAACTCGGATTTGAGTTTGGAGTTGCCATGATAGCCAGATAGGAGTTGTGATGTTTAATAGCAACATGAGGAATGGGAGACTGGAGAACAATTTATCAGTTCACGATGTGGAGTTGTCAGGCGCTCATTGGGGTGGGTCGGAGTCACGGGCATCGAACGGAGTTCAATTTCCCGTTTCAAAAACCTGCAGCTTACGAAGATGAATGTAATTATGGCAAAGGATGTTGTACAAAGTAGTCAGTGATGGCTCTTGCTTCGCTTGGGGGCTCTCTCACTGTTTCTTTTTTGATGGTGGTCACCAGTGGGCAAAAAAGCTTCTCTCCGCCTTCGAAGTCTTCGGCTATCCCCCACCCCAATCGATTTGTGTAGGACTTGCTTGAAAAGTTCAATTTTGCTGTACAACAAAAGGTAATCTGTAATTGAACTACGACAAATATCAATGCTAGGCGAAAATGACATACAAACTAGCCCTTACAAAACAAAGAGGTCACATATAATCCTTAGTTTCTTCCTCACACCAATCCCAGAATTTAGCAGCAAGCCCTGTCCCTCCTTCCTCTTCAGTCTTCAAACTCTCAAGAACATCCTTTTTCGGACTCGGATGCCATCTCCCCCACGGTATACCAAATCTCCCCCCATCTTCCAATCTCACCTCTGGACTCAGTCCAGCCCAGAGCCCCGTATAAGCACCATACTTGGGCTCGTACATAAACGGTGAGCATAAGACCTTCATCAAGGGTACTTTATTCCAGCCATCTGTTCTCAAAGTCCCTGGATTTTGCGTAATGCACACCACGTTGTCTTTGCGTGTCCTTTTATCGAATTCGGAAGCTAGAAACCAATTCCCTGCTTTGGAAGCTGCGTAGTTTCGTGATTTGTCTTTTGAGCCTGTTGCAAGTTCTGAGAGATCCATACCACCGGGTGGTGCATTCGTTTCGATGATTCCGGAAGATGTGAAGATTACCCGCGTGCTAGCTTCCGATGAGGACTTCGCAGTTTTGAGAATGGTGGGAAGTAGAAGTTTGGTCAAGAGGAAATGTCCTAGACAATTGGTGCTCATGTGCAGTTCTTTTCCTTGGACGCTGACACTCCCAGCAGGAACCTGGCTTTCGAAATTATTAGCACAAGTAGTACAGAGGGAATGAAAGTATGAGACTCACCCGGAATAGGACGGCAGAAAGTAAAGAAAACGGATTACTTACCTAACCCCCGCGTTATTGAAAAGAATATCGAGACGAGACTCTTGAGCAAGAAATTTCGAGACGCAAGGAGAAACAGTCGTGAGATCGCTAGTATCAAGAAGAAGACTCTTGAGTTTCCCGGGCTTTGGCTGCGTGGTTGACTTTATTGTATCGATGGCAACATCAATTTTGGCGAGAGAGCGCCCAGCAATGTAAACAGTACCTCCTTTCGAATAGAGAATCTTCGCGATTTCGAAACCGATGCCTGAATTCCCACCGGTGACAATGAAAACTTTGCCTGCTAGTGGAGGGATGTTCTTCTCAGTGAACTCCGGACTCGGTGGGAAAAGTTGGGTGATCATACCCCCCATGATTGAAAATGAAGGAAAGAAGAGGGAAATGTGGAAAGTATAGTCGCTCTTGCAAATTTTGGGATGCTCAGAACAAGGCAGAAAGACAATGGTTTATAGGTAAGAGGCAGAAGGTTTTGATGAAAGTAGCACAAGCCTCAACTAGGATTCTAAGCCAGCCATGTCAGATTGCAGTAGACTTCAAACGGGGGAGGTCAGAAACCCACTTTTAATGATTGGACACTTCGTAATATCTGAACCACATTACCAGGCAGCTTGTTGCAAAGGAGGCAGTACCAATTCATCCTCCTCCCTCTGACGTCTCCAGAAATTCGTTGTCTGAATGATACTATCATCCATCAAAAACCACCATTTAGTAGCAAGTCTCGCACCAACTTCCCAACCTGTAGGATCCCAAGGTATTTTACCCCATATTTTCAAATCGCCTGACAACAAGTCATGTAGAAACTCAGGTTGGTTGATCACCGTGAGCGAAGTCAAAATCCGATCTCGAAAAGACGGCCATGGCATCATGTCAATATACGCACGATGAGGTATCATGAGTTGTTGTAAAGTTGGTACCAGGGTCTGTGGTAATTCGCAGGGAATTGCGTGGACGTTGAAACCATCTTCTTCTTTTGTGCATTCCAGTTGAAGTAAGGCAGCTATGCTAGCAAAAGCTGCCTGTGTTGTCATTGGGTGCATTATGATGAAGTGATTGTCTGTGGTGAGATTTCCGTGAAGCCTGTTTCCCAAGGTACTTGGGGATAAGTTGCCAATGGGAGTTGAAACCGTCGAGATAGCAGTCATATTCACGGTTCCGGTTGCAGGTGTCGAATCAACACCCTCAGAACTGCCTTGAACTTGACGAGAGGTACAACCCAGACTCCTCTTCTGCTTGTTGACAGGCTTTGACCCTAAAACAAAGGTTCAGTGTGTTTTTCATCAGAGTAGCATGGCCAAGAACGCACGTCTTGCCCGCTGCGAGAGCCTGTTCTGGATTCTCTTTCTCTCATTGGGTTCCTTTATGCTAGACCAATCATCCTCGGAGTTTTTCAAGTGCGGTTTCCATTTGGCGTCCATATTCAATGCAGTCAACTATTAGTAAAGAGCCCAGATATTGAGATGGTCCAGAATTGTTGAGTACTAATTCGTGAGGTGACGGTCTGTCGTCTCTGAGCCATTGACTGTGCCTTTTGCTTACGCAATTTGCTTAGCTGGATGAAGATTGGCGCCACCATTTCTGACACTTTCTGACCATTTCTGACAACTTTCTGACGATTAACATAGTGGCTCGCTGTGGACAGAAAAAGCGGCAGTGTTCGTACCTGCCTGTATAGCTCATTGTAGGGTAACCTAGATTACTCTAGATACTTTAAACAATTTAAAATATTAACCTAACGTTTTAAAACAATCATGCTGAATTGTTTCAAAATATTAGAACAACAAGCAAGATAGGCAGGCACGAACCTAGTATTCACTGCCGCTTTTTCTGTCAGTACCTAGTAAATCAAACGATTATCGAGTTATCGCTACACGTAGGGATTAGCTCCTTGGTACTCGTACGTGGGGATTGACGAAGATTAGAAGGCAGGCTTGGGAGAAAGCGGGGTTTATTGTATACTAGACATTTTTCTGGTTTTTAGAAGGTGTGTTTTTATGTGGAGATCTGGGGGGCTTTGACTCTTATTTCTTTGTTTTTTTTTTAGCTAGGATGATGTGTATGATTTGGGGGAGGGGGGGGGGGGGAGAGATAAGCGTTGTAGGTCGTGAAGAGAGAGAAGGGGGCTCGAGGAAAATATATTAAATTTCTATTCTGTTTCAAATTTAAAGTCGACCCCGAAAAGTAAAAGAGAAAAAGGCGAGAGTTGTCACTGATTATGAACTGGATTCGATTTCTGTCGTCGAGGCGACCTTGTCAATTTTTTTATAATTATATAGTACTTGTTTAAGGATGTAGGTGATGAGGAGAACGTTTGAGTTGATTGGAGATACTTGGCGATGATAGCTAAATTTAAGTTGGTTGGGAAAGGTATGCTAGGAAATTTGGTGGATTGTAGTTTTGCTTAGTATTCTCTTGGATAGTCCAGAGCACTGCAACGCTCGTCTTCAGATAATTTTCGGCTATCGTCCGCTTTCTCTAGAAATATTAGTAAAGTATTTGACCGTGCCCTATCCCATTTCATGTAGCCTGGAAATAGGTAGAAGAGACATACGCTTGAGAACCACTCTCCCGAATTAGCTTACTTCGCTAATGACTACACCTTCGATATTTGTCGGCTTAGTCGATAATTGCCAGTTTACTTATTAATTAATCGCTTGACCACACATGTCTGGCCTATCAACTTTCTTTTGGCCCCCAAACTTACTTAGCTTACTCGATAATTGTCTAGCTTACGCACAACCCTCTTCCCCCCCCCCCAAACCTGCTTAAATTACTAGGTTTTCGTACTTAGCTTACTTGCAATTATATAGTTCACCTGTGGTTATCTTTGGACCCTAAACTTGCTAAGCTTCCTAGAATATTGCTAGCTTACTCAAATAAACTTTCATTTGGCTTACTAAATACTCTCCAACTTCCAGTACACAAAATATTCTTATCCCTCAACTCCTTCCATTGCCAAGCTAACCCCCGATATTCATTCCTTATTTCCTTACCCCCCTCTCCTTCAATAACTCCAAACCACCTGTAAAAACCCAGAACTTCCCCTCCTTTTCCGCACAGCAATCCATGAATCGTCGGATTCCAATACCTACCACAACACCCTCTCAAGCCCCAAAGAAAAATGACAGAAAAAATCTGACAAAGAAAATTCAAGAAAGGTTTATGTTGCTACCACCTTATTGGGTCGGTTGTGTTATTCACGTGACCACTCTGCGCCTATGGATGTTTGCTTTTGGGCTTCAACTCTCCCTCTTTTAGAACAACAATGAATCAATAAAACCTCTTTACAAGACGTACGATATACGACAGTTATCACAAACCAAGTCGTACCAACAGTTTATCATCTACTGATTAATTAATCACTCCATCGAAGCATCTATATTTTCTAGTTGTGGTCGTGGTTTAATCGAGTATCTCATGTACTGAAATCCAACGACGATTCAATGCTTACACATAGAGCTAACCCCCACCAGGCCTTCGAACGAGAAAAAAAAAGAAAGCAAGTTTATAAAAGGAAAATTCGCTCAAACTCCCACCACAGAACCTTGTCCTCGTTGATAGACAGAACTTGACGTTTCCTCTTTACTGTTTACACGGAGAGAATAATCCTCGCCCTTTTCTCAAAAGAGGCAAAAGACTTTCTCAACAAAAGAGTTCGGACGGAAAGAAATTCAGCCCCATCACATCTTTCTCACTACAAAAGCCAACTCAAAAGCAGATAGATAAAATCCATTGTTCAACTCTGCGTACTTTTACCCTTATACCATCACCATCATCACCATCATCAAATCATCTCCCATGGTCCCACCCTAGTCCCCACGCCCTTTCATTCAAATCCCATGCCAACCCACAACCCAAACTCCCTCACTCACCAAACTCACACACAAACGGGGCGAGAGAAAAATCTAGTTGAACCATCCACCACCTCCCTCCCGGCCTCCACGTCGATCATCGTCATTTTTCTTGCCCAAGAATCCACCAACAAGGTTGGAGATTCCCTCGGCAATTGGGTTCTCGTCCTCATCACGACGCTCCCGGCTGTTGCGGCGGCCTTGTTCTTCTCTATGGCCACCTCCGTAGCCTCCTTGCCCACCAAAACCTTCTGGCCGTTCGTTGCTACCTCTGCGCCCACCGCCATATCCTCCACTTTGTCCATAACCTTGTTCTTCTTCTCTACGGCCACCTCCATAGCCTCCCTGCCCACCAAAACCTTCGTTGCTACCTCTGCGTCCACCGCTGCCTCTACGTCCGCCGCTATAGCTTTGTGAAGGATCGCCGTAAGTTTGAGTCTCTTGTCTCTGCTCATATCCTCCCCCGTGATGGCTCGGACGAGTCTCAGTTCGCTGTTGATACCCTGAACCGCTGTTATCGGATTGGTTGTAGCTCGAGTATTCCTGCTTGCGACCGCCATCTGGGTATTGCGTTTGCGAGTACTGGTTTTGTCCGTATTGACCACCAGAGTGCGAAACTTGGGTGACTTTTTGTTGATAACCTCCTTGGGAATCATAGCCGGAAGACCCATAAGTCTTTTTCTCGCCATCATCACCTAGAACGTCTCCAAGGACTCCTCCAGCAAGAGCACCGACGATACCGCCAATGGCTCCGCCACCAGCAGCTTCTCCAGCAAACTTGCCAAATTGATCGTTGCGACCTCCCCCCCCGCTTGACTTTCCACCGGAAACAGCTGATGCGATGCCTCCAAGAATGTTACCCGCGGGTCCACCTGAGCCACCGCCAGTTTTAGCCATTTTGATAGGTCCTCCACATCCATGACCCGAATCATGAACACCTTCCTTGTGGTTCTCGCCATTCATGACACCATCACGAGTAAGCTTGCGTCGATAATCTTGTTGCTCGCGTCTGTCCATACCGTTCCACCATTGCTCAACAACATTGAACATTTGACGTCTTCCATCAACAGCGCCATCCTCACCTTGCTCCCGGAGAGCTGGGTGATGGAAAACACCACTGAGGATACGGTTGATAGTGCGGTCGACGTCAATGTTATCATCATCCCAGCAGGCCATCAACTGTGGAACAACCCAGGTAAGAACTTGGGATGCAATTTTTCCACCTGCCTCGTTAAGGATCTATGAAGTGTAAGTTTAAATCTGTTGATATTTCTAGTGATTAGACTTACGTTTGAGAAATGATCCTTTGACAACATGGAGTGAGTTGGGTCAGAAGAGTTGTGGTCATTGAAGACAATAAGTTGCTTATCCTTACTGCTTTGGATAATCTCGGAAGAACCAGTGTTCAACTCGGTCTTGATCTGGCTAATGATTGGGAGAATGAATGGTGCAAGCAGAGAGAAAACGAAGACGCTGATTTGCTCCTCAACCTGCTCAATCAACTCTGGCAAGACTGGGATCTCTGCGATGGCCTCTTGGATAGAGTGCATGATATCATCGTGCCATTCGATAATTGGGTAAATCTGGCGTTGAACCTCCTGCATTTGTTGTGTAAACTCCTCGGGCTCGCGTGGAGAAACTCGGACCTGGTTCATTTGTGCAGCCGTGGCATTATCTTGAAGTTCGTCGGCCTTGCTAGCTGGGTCTTTGTTGCCGAAAATACCGCTTGGGATAGAGCTCAAAAGCTTCTTGAGAGCGCTGGTATCAGAGTTCCCTCCTTCTTGCATTGTGTTTTCGAGACTCTCAATCTCGGATTGGGTAGCCTTATCGTCAAGTTCTCCGCAGACAGAGTGAAGGAAGTCGACACCACCAAAGGTACCCTATAGCAAATTGTTAGGTTTCATACTTTGATTCAAAATCATTTTGCTCCAGAGTGACTACTTACAGTAACCACAGGGTAAACCTCATTTCGGGCACCTCGAAGACGAATTTGGGTTCTGCTACCAACATGAGGAAAGACATCGCGCTCGCCCATTTCGATAAGAGCCAGTTCTATGTAGTTGCTGTGAGCAGACCAATCTGGGAATTGTTAGCTGGTTCTTAGTTTCCATCTATATGATGTACTTGCCTTCAAGACAATGGAGTCCGGTACCCAACAAACGAAGGGCTTCATACAATTCATCCTTGTTGTTGCTTCTACCGTAGCTTCTGCCAAGACTAATACTATCTGTGAACAATTTTCTGACATGCTGGGCAGAAGTCATGATACCAGCGCGCTCATTGGCGATATAGTTCTTCAATCCGGTCTCTGGGTCAATGGCCAGCTCAACGCGCTCGTCGACCGGACCACGAAGTCTTCTATCATATTGGGTAGCGTCGATATTGTCGGCATAATCTTTTGGGTTATCGATGTGATCCTCTGGACGGTAACATCCAAGACGGCTCGAGGTAACTTCGAATTCCTTTGTACCAAACCCGAAAGTCATGAAGCCCAAAACCCACAGGAGAATTCTGATAGCCTCAGCGCTGACATATTTGACGGTACCAACATCGATTGCTTGTGCTGTAGAGAAGACTAATTAGCCTTGTTTTGGAATTGAAATGCATAATGCATCGGAATACCCATAAAGAATGGTCTATGAATGGTATTGTGGGCAAGAGTATTCTCGGAGAATGGCGGGATTTGAGCGAGATTCAAATGAGGGGTAAAATACCCCGCGATAGCTTCTAGCTACCCCAAAGCTGTCCAGGTACCAACAGGAATTGACAATCCGAAGCCAGATTACCAACGTCCCATGTGCTCGATGATAGAGTAAAAGAATGATGACTTACAGTAATCTCGAAGCCAGTTACCAAAGTAAACGCGGGAAACCATCATCTTGCTGAATTTCTTGCCGCCAGCGGCTCTAGCCATCATCAACTTCAATAGGGTATCTTCGATATCTCCATGGCGCCCTGCATTGATTACATTAGCATCTACTAGAAGCTCGCAGATAAGATCTCCACGTACAGTTTTGTCCTTCAACCTTGGAGGTGGAACCAATGTTACCAGCTCCAAAGGCGTGGGCTGGTTTGGCAAGGAGGAGGACGATGGCGATGGTAATGATCGCCGTAGATGCGCTGAAGGACGGCATCTTTGCGGTTGTAGGTTGTTTTTTGTGGTGCGAGATTATGAAGCTATTCTCGAGCTTTGTGTGTAGATTCAGGAGAGGTTTTGGTGGGATGAAATGGAGGTCTTGAGTTGCTGTGCGCCAAGGCTATGCGATTCGCCAAGAACGACGTTTCAAGGACAGTGAACCAGTGAGAGCTGGAAACTGAGAAGGAGGAGGGGCAGATTGAGTGAGAATGATGCAAGAAAAGCAATAGCGGGGTTGAGATGGAGGGGTATGCCACAGAATCGTGTCAGGTTCAGCTGAGATGGGCTGGAAGAGAAGCTGGTGTTGATGCTAAAAGATTCACTATTTTGGAAGGAGCAAGAGCCTATTTGCTAGCACGGCGGTGGGGTAGAGGTAGAGGTAGAGGTAGAGGTAGAGAGCGCAGAGTGTTGGAATTTACGAAGTAGAAGCAAGCACTCACTGTTGGTTCAGTGAGTTTGTTGGTGGTGACTTGGATCGGGAACCCGGCAACCATCCAACGTTGAGGGGAATCATCTTCCACCTTTTCGAGGATAAACAGGAATCCAAGTTGCAAGTTGCAAGTAGAATTTAAAAGAAATGTTTGGGGCATTGAAACTCTGACTAGATAGGCAGGCACGAAGAAGACCCTATTTACTTCCACTCTTTCTTTTTCTGTCGACCGCGAGACGGAGCCAGAGCAGCCTTCAATGGCCTCTACAACCTCCACGCTACCTATATGGCTGTTTCGGGGCTCTGACTCCAATGATAACGGATAGGCATCCTCCACCACCCGTGAACACGTACATGAAGAAGAAAAGCTCCTGGACATGCCCAACCCAGGCATCTCACCGATAACCTAGCTAGCGATCCAGCCAACAAGAGCACCGAGAGCTGCCACACCTGCCCTCTTCCCTACACATCCCATATCCATGCTGGGGAGGAGAGGTGGTGCGGGGTATCTATCTGTCTCTATCTGTCTCTATCTGCGACGTTCAGCTGAAAAGCCCCATCACAGAGGAGCTTGTGCGACAGAACACAGAGGAGAGGCCTCTCTGAGAAATGCCGATTCTTCCATCACGATCACCAAAACCGGATCCCTTAAATTGAATCAATTCCCTATTTCCGGATGCCAACAGATGGAGAGCCTAGGCGAAAAGCGGCGACAATCCAGGAAGAATTGGGTGTGTGGTCTTATCTAGCACTGTCGTGTGAGAAATATCCCCTCAACAAGGTCCTGCAGCAGAAAACCCTCCGGCAGTCGTCATGACACTATGAGACAATCGGGGCCTGACTGGGCGGAAACCAGGCGCCGCTTTTCCAGAGAGGCCGAAGGGCGAAGTCTGTACGCTACAGCAGGAGCAGGGTCTTCTCGCTGTTGGCGCCCGATTACCTTGTCATGGCATGACCTTTGGGGAGAGGAGTTGGTTGGGCTTTTCTGTGAGCTCACTTGCAGCTCCATCATCACCCTAGCGCCAACAATTCAGCAGTCGAAAAGGTTGCAAAATCCCTGTGGCAGTGCAAAAACCGGGCCCAAAGACCCCGAGAGCCTAGACTCTCGGGCGTACTTTGGGGCACATGAGCCTGATTTGTAGGCACACCCAAACTGCAACTTGATCCCGAAGCGTCGCGCAAACAGCCGCCCGAAAAAAGAGCTCCAAGTGCGATGACGGAGCTCTGAAAGTGTCCTCTAGCACCCATTCGTGCTTTGGGGAGCGAGCACTGTGATCACAGTACGTAACAGTGCTCCGTATCGGTGCTTTTCCAGTGGTGTGGCGGTCCAATTTTGTGTAGTTTAGTTGGCTGCGGTTTAGTGGTGAGAGGGCCCGTAAATTCTGCTTGTGCTCCAGCGCTCCTGCAGGCTCTGCAAAAAATAAGCGTGCTCCGGCCTTGAAACTCTCGGCTGATTCAGCGTGCCCCGACGCAAAGCTTAAGCTTCTCCTCCCTCTCCCACACCCTCCAACCTTTAGGCTCCCCAACACACTGAAAATATCCATCAACCGCCCAAACAACACCACGAACCTCACCCATCAACACCCAACACCTAACACCCAACACCATGACCAAGCCCAAAGCCAAAGCCCCGGTCGAAGAGGCCCCAAAGAACACTCAGATTGTAATCGATGTCAACGATTACATTCGCACCAGAGACTCAGTAAGCGCATCCCATCTCTCTTGCTCTTCCTCCTCATCGTCCCCCCAAAGACCTCAGTTACCACGCGCCGGCGCAAAGAATTGTCGGAATTCCTCGACTACCTGGACGCGCTGAGCATAGCATCATACCGCCGCCACGATCCCTCGACATTCTCCCCCCCGCGTCGCATCGCATCCTAAACCTGCACCGAGTCTGATCGCCTTGCATACCCTGAATCCTGCCTGCGAACAACATCGCGATTCAGACTCGGGGCTGTTTACGCCAGCAACTTCAAAGTTGAAGTCTGCTCCACAAACGCGCTATATTTATATTGTTTACCTCTTTTGCGCGTCGGAACAATGCCACCTTCGCGCAAACGTCAGAAGCTTGACATTGATAGCGATTATCTCACACAACAGACACTAATTTGGGAAAAGGTTGTCACCGGCCTCGCGACTCTTCAAGACGCCATCCAGACTCTCTCGAGCGCCTACATCAAACACACCAACGCCGTCCTCGGAGACCATGCTACCACGGCAGAGATTGATTCCAGCTTGAGCAAGCTTGGTGACAATCCTGCTTTACTCGGAGACCTTCAACGCGCCATCAGCCCAGCTGGAAAATCTGGCGCTGCTGCCGGCAGTGACCCCGCGAATGACAAGAAGGAGCGCAAGAAGAGACAACATGATCCCAACGCGCCAAAGCGTCCTCTCACTCCATTCTTCCTCTACATGCAGACTGCGCGACCCATCATCTCCGATGACCTTGGCCCAGATTTCGCAAAGGGAGCTGTCAGCGCTGAGGGTACCAGAAGATGGGGAACCATGAATGCCGATGACAAGCAGGTTTGTGTTCACTTTCCACCCTTCCTCGACCTCTACTGACTGAGATAGCTCTGGACAAACGCCTACAAGGACAACCTTCGCTTGTACAACGCTCGTATGCACTCATATAGACGAGGCAACTTTTCGGCCAAGGACATGACCGACCAAGACGCGGCAACATATGCTGAGGAAAACAATGTTGGAGAAATCACAGCCGACGCCCAACTTGCTGGCGAAGCTAGTGCCACAGCTCTTCACGACGAGGATGCCGAGGGAGAGCCAGAACGAGAGCCAACCCCTCCACCACCTGCTGCTTTACCCAAGACTCCCAAGGCAAAACCTACCCGCAAAGGCAAGGGGGTGAAAGAGACACCAGTTCCAGCTTCCGAAACCATAGTTCCCCCAAGCTCTATCGTCCCTGCCAAAGTCGCTGCACCAGAAGTCGAGAAGCTTAGCCCAGACAAGAAGCGCAAGCGACCAACCAAGAAGAGCACAGAGGCAGCAGAGGAGCAAGCCGAGACCCCAAAGAGCCAACCAAAGAGTTCAAGGAAGAAGAAGGCAAAGGGAGAGTAGATGGTGGGATTTTTGAGCATCTTCGTTTTTCTTACGCTTTTACTTTCTGGTCGGGTCAATTTTAGGACATAACCCTTTTTTCTTGCGCTTCTGGCTAGTAGCTCACGTCCTCAGAAGGGGGCTTAGGGGAACGGGGAGAGAGTATGTTCATTTTGTCTCATAACGGATGCTCGCTCTGTCTTGAAGGGTCTTCTCTTCTTTCTCTCCTTGGTTTGGTAAGTTAGTTTACAACGGGGCACTACGATGCGGTGCATATACTTTGGCAATTGACGCTTTAACGGTTGTATGATGGAAGGGAAGTTTGGGATGGGATGAAGCGAGTGAAATACCTGAATTGAAGCTTTTTTTTTGTGAATGACTTTGTTGATTAAGTGACCTGAATCTTTCGTGCTCCTGTTTCTATATTTCCTCTTCTTCAATAAGAGGTGACCCATTTAACGCGTCGCATTTATATAAATTGTTTACGAGAGAAACTGTCAACGCTGAGAAAGCGCCTCATCTTTT
The DNA here is from genome assembly GCA_001414455.1 of Hymenoscyphus fructigenus. Lineage (NCBI taxonomy): Eukaryota > Fungi > Ascomycota > Leotiomycetes > Helotiales > Helotiaceae > Hymenoscyphus > Hymenoscyphus fructigenus. Next base: position 199,342 of record LKUV01000038.1, on the reverse strand, counting down.
GCACGCAACTCCATTTCTATATTACCATATTGCCATGATCAATCGATATTTCGGACTCACAGTCTCTGTCTTATAACAAACACACAGCTTAAGGCTTCGTAAACAAATTTTCTCTGCAGCTCTTTCTTTTTCCAACTCAATTTATCTGAACTAATGGCGATCAACAGCTCATGTTATATTAAAGTTTAGTGTTTTCCAATTTCAAAGCTTCTTGGCCTTGGGTGAATTCCGGTGAGGTTCATCAAATCTGGAAGCTTGAGCCAATCAAATAGTCTTTTTCTCGTATGATACCCGAGCCGAGGCACCGAGCTAGAGCTTGGGGGATTTCTGGATAGAGTTTTCTACGGAAAGCCATCGTAATTCCAGCTTGAAGATCTGGTTCTCGCGATGAGTGCTTGTTGGTTGAAATTTAGGGGAGTGGGGTGAGATGGGCTGCATAAGGATTGTTAAATGGCGGGATTGGGTAGGAGTCGGTTATTACCGCGAGAAACTCTTGGAGGATCCCGATCTTTTCTTGTTTCTGAATTTTACCTTGGAGGAAAAGGGGTCTTTCCAGTTTTCAACAGTTGCTAGTTGTGTTAATTGTGTGTATGCTGTCTCTATCTCCGATTGCTCGCGGTACCTCACGGCAACCTTGCTGCACAGTAATCAGCCCTGTGCTGACAGCGGGCCAGTTCATTTCATTTTCTATCGTATGTCGTATTTCTTGTGTCGCTTTCTCCCCTTCATCCAAGAGTTCAATCTTCTTCTAATTGGACTTGGTTTCGAGTTCTTTCTCTCGGATATACATTGCTTACGCGTCGAGGTTGCAATTATCTTTCTAATGCTTCATTGACAGTGTAATCTCCAGACATGGCAATCACACCACTCCGCCATAATTAATTCTTCTCAGCCTTGACTCTACGAGACCTAATATTTATCAAGACAAAATGTCTAAACCCAACAACCCCTCTTCTAGTCACACCACAGAAAATGAAGAGGAAAGAATATCAAGCTCTTCACATACTTCCATCCCATCGCCCATCAGTCCTTCCACTCAACAAGACGCGTCTCCAACTGCAAGTACAACACCAACAGCTAAAAAGCCATCCTTGCTTAAACGGATATGGACCAAAATCGGGATCAATGGATTTGTGGCGATGATAATGATTAAACCTGCTTTGGCTGCGGCGATTAGTATGGCGATTTATCAGATCCATGCTGTTGCGGCGGTTTATCTGAATTTTGGTTATTTGATCGTTATCATTTCGATCACGACCGTACCCATTCTTCCGAGGGGGAAGTTTTTGATGAATTTGTTTGTTACTGTTGTATGTTTCTCTCTCCTTATTTTTACCAATTGCTCGATTATTGGCTTTCAAAATCGCCAGTTCATGGATAGCTCCTTCTGCCTGTCACGCTTTTCGCTAGACTAACACTCATTCTCTAGTTTTTAACATGTCTAGCAGCGTCCATGGTTCTTCTCGGCCAGTACGCTGGCATCAAAGCTCGTGAGCACACAGTACCAGCTGGCTCAACTCCTGAGGTAGCTCGAGGGTACAACTCATCTGCTTCTGTGGTCAATGCAATCTTCCTGCTTCTCAACATCTTCTTCATCAATACCCTTAGAGCTGCTCGACCAGTACTGTATGTTCCATCTATCCAGTACACAGTTTTCGTCATGGTTGGATTTACGTATGGTCCAAATCAGTACTCTCTCATTGGAAGCCAGTTATTCGTGAAAGAGTTATTGTATGCCTTCTTGACTGGTCAGGCTATTTCGACGGCGGTCTGTTTACTCGTCATCCCGGTATCCTCACGAAAAGTCTTTTTTGCAGAGACCACGGGGTTCTTTCAAAGCTGTAGAGGCTTGCTCAAGAAACAGATTGCCTTCGTTGAAGGGTTGGAAACTTCCAAATTATGTAGACCCGTTACCATTAGCGAGACGCCGCTTCCCAAAGATGGGGAACAGGTTTCAAACAGAAGCAACATCTACGATGAACGACTTGCTACATTGAAGGAAGCTTCGACTGGTCTACTCGTGCTCGGTGCCAAACTCAAAGAGGACGTGGTATTTGCAAAAAGAGAAACCGCTTTTGGTCATCTACGCGGAAAGGACATTCATGAACTTCATAGCATCATTCGGAGAATCATGATTCCTATCTCTGGACTTTCCACCATTGCCGATATTTCCGAGAGAATGCATGATTGGAGACGGCAAGTTAGGAAAACAGTAGCCGCCAATGCGGGCGAACTATCGCAGGAAACTCTGGATGTGGAGCAACAGGAGTGGTTGGAACTGATAGGGGATACGAGAGGCTCATTTGAAAAGATGGCTCAACTTCTTGATGAAAGTCTTGTTCACATTCTCGTTAAGCTAAAACTGATACCAGAACCAAAGAAGAAAGCAATTGAAGATCCCGAAAAGGGGGTTGCAAATGAGGATGCAAGTGTTTTGTTTGGAGATCGGCTAGAACGACGCATTGAAGAATTTCGAAAGCAAAGATCAACAGATCTCCATACCTGGGCACAGCAAAGAGGTCTCGATTCAGTCTTCCAATCTGCCTCGAAGCGATCCTCACAAGCACCCCATTCTAAATTGGAATTTGACGCCACACAGAATTCTCGAGAGGCACTAGCAACTGCAAGACTCCACATCATTCTCTATATGGAATACCTTCTCTACTCCGTCTCCAAAGCCATTCTAGCAGCCGTTCGCTTCGCAGACTCGAAGGTACAAGATGGCACCATGACCAAAAAGCAATTCATCCTCCCACCTGTCAAAACAATAACAAAATGGCTCAAAGGTCTCGTTAATGGCTCAGAGCTATCTTCCGAGGACATTCTTGATCCTACAGGTACAGACCAAATCATACAACTCGGAGACTCCTTCCAAGCCCCCCGAGACCCAGAACACCTCCCTCCAAAAAATGCTCTCCAAAGATTCGGGAACCACATCCGCCTCGTTCCCAAATTCTTCGGCTCCGCCCCCGTCAAATTCGGGTTCCGCGTCTCAGTAGCAGTAATGAGCATAGGTATCCTCGCCTACTTGAGAGACACCCGTGTATTCTTCGTCAAGCAAAGATTAGTCTGGTGTCTAGTAATGATATCTATCGGCATGTCTCCCACAACCGGAACCACAATCTTCAATCTCTTCGGAAATCTGACCTTTACGCTTTTCGGCATGATTGGTGCGTTTATAAATTGGTATATTGTGGATCAAAAAACGGCGGGGATTATACCTGTTTTCTTTATCTTCATGATGCTTTACTTTTACATGGCAGCGAGGACTCCGAGGTTTTTGAGTGCGTGTGTTGCGGGGGCTTTGACGCATGTTTTAATTATTGGTTTGTTCTTCCTTTTCCTCCGCTTCCCTCTCCCTTTCAAAGTGACTTGCTGATATGGAATAGGGTATGAATTGCAAACTCGTGTGATCGGTATCGCCAGATCCACATCGACAGGGCAGCCATTTTATCCCATTTACCAACTAGCACCCTACCGTCTACTCGTTGTTGGAGCCGGTGTTTTAATTGGCTATATATGGACCATCTTTCCAGCTCCCATCACAGAAGCGTCGGCATTGAGAAGGGATCTTGGAGGAAGTCTATTCTTACTGGCCAACTATTTCAGTTCTGTCAGTTCTTTGGTGGAATTGAAACTCCAAGGAGAAGGCGACGAGGAAGGCGTCGGCGAGCGAGGTGGGATGTTGCAAAATCATGCTGGGATGCTCGAGAAGGAGAATCGGAGGTTATTGGGGGCCCTGATTAGGTTGCTTGATGGGATGAGGGCAAATTTGGTGTTTATTGCTTGGGAACCGAGGTTGGGTGGGGAATTCCCGAGGAAAGCCTATGAGGGGATTGTTGACGAGGTGCAAAGGTATTTTGATATTTCATCTCCTTCGTTTGTTTATTTCCGAAGTGATTTTGGGTGCTCACTCGAGTGAGTGGAGCTTCAACTTCTAGGTGTAAGGAGAACAGCAGATAAAACGCTTCGACGATTGCCCTTCCCCAGATCTACCCACACCCAAGTCGGTTAATCAATACTTTGAACTCACTAACTCAACACTCAGTATAACAAACTATCTAACCATCATCTCCTACGCCGCCTCCACCCTCACCTCCACCCCCTCAACACCACCAACCTGGCTTCAAACGCACACAAGCAACCATACCGAAACCTCCTCCCCACTCACGACATCCCATCACCTGATATCCCTCTTCACCCTCCTCTCCGCTTCGATCGCCAATGGCTCGGCGTTACCACCCTTTGTCGGTTTATTCGAGTCCGAGAATATCCCCGCGAGACTTGTCACTAATATGGAAGGAGAAAATAGTGGAGAAGGACAAAGTCTAACTGCGGAATTAATCGATACCCTCAATTTACAAAATGTAAATGAAGATGGGTATCGTGCTATTGCTGTTATCGAGGTTGCGAGGGGGGCGGTGGGACATAGTGTTAAGAGGATTGTGGGGTTGGTTAAGGAGTTGGTTGGGGAGGTGGGGTTTGGACTTAGGGTTTTGGATGATGGGAGGGGTATATAAGTTTGGTCTTGGTTTTGATTTTTGTGGTGTAGTGATGTATATTCGGGATGTGGAGGGGTGTTTCTTGATATCCGCTGTCTGATTGATGGTTATAGATGGGATTGGAGTTTTATTTTTTGAGGGAAGGGATTTAGAATGGATCCAGATATCCACCGTGGTTTAAACAGTCATGTCTGATCTAATTCTTATTATAGAATGGTTGTTGAAATAACAAACAACAGCTTTTTCAGCATCACCATTTGATGGTGAAACTCGAATATGGTAGATGAAAAGGTGGACGTGGAAGAAAGCGCAGCTCTCATGTGACAATTGCTGGGGAGTGAATTGAGTTAATCAGGCGAATTATGTTTACATGGAAGCATGATCACTTGTCTTGGCGTAGAGGAAAGTGATATAGCAGTTTTCTTGGTGTTGAAAATGATTCATAATACCTCTAACCGTCCCTGACCCATTTTACAAACACACCTTCTAAATCTGAGAAGGCCTTTCTACCCTAGTCTCGCGGTGGGTATAGGAAATACATTACCTGTTGTTGTTCGAACTTTCCAGTATTTTAGAACTTGATTATTCCAAAACACCTGATCAATAGTCCTAAATTATTCCAAATGCGTAGGATAATTTACTTGACTTACCCTAGAAAGTTGGAATTAGTATGCTTTATTTACTAATTACAGAATTAATCACTTACGTTACGACCTTATAGTATTAAATCGTGCGTCTAGTAAGTTAAGCTATTAAAACCTATTGTTCGAGGGTATTTGAACCAATTAAATTAAGTAAAGAAGTCACAAATGTTTTGGAAGTAGGACTATTAGATACTCATCCGTATGGTTATCCTAGACAAGTTTAGTTATTTCAACAAAGTATAGAAGTTGATAAGAGCGAATTGAGAGTATGCATAGACAGAATTGGTCGATTCTATAAATGGTGATTAAAGCATACCGGAACAGCGAGGGCTATGTAGGAACCTGGTGCATTGACTGTCATTCTTATTGTCCATCGCGAGCCCATTGCATCAGAATTCGAGCTGTTGACGCCAAAGGGAAAAGGACCTCAATATTGCCTGGTTCCCACGAAACCACGCCACATCAAAAGCGGTGACTCCTTTCTTATTTTCCTTCCTCGGGTCCACACCCCTCTTCACCAACTCCTTAAACAGCCATACTGTATGGAGTAGACCTTCCTTATAATCCTCAATATCATCCCGCGTAGCCACAGCATGCAACAATGTATGACCATCATCATTGATGGCAAAAACATCATTCTCGTCAATAAGCCTTTGAATATCTTCCCTCGCTGGTGGCACAACAGCATAACCATTGATGTGCTTTGTCTCCTTAATGTAGTGGAAGAGAGGAGTGTTTCCAAACTTATCCCGACTATTTCTGTCACAACCGTTATCAAGAAATTGTTGGTATAAACTTCTGAATTCGTCGTGATAGGATACTTGATCATCCCCTGGACTACAGCCATGACCTTGGGAATGTTTGGAAAAATTACCGTCCTAGGGACTGAATTTGAATAACCAAGGCGCAAGGAGATGTAATGCTGACTGGCCATTCTCACCAATATTGAGAGGGTTTACGCCAGTATCTAACAAAGCTTTAGTCAAAGCAAGTCGGATACTGTTGGAAGTATGATGCAAAGCGTAATATAGCGGACGAAATCCTTTCTGGTCGACAATAGAGTGGTCAGCACCTCTTTCCAATAGCAAAGTTGTAGTTGCTACGAGTCCAGGTTGCGTTAAGAGATGTAAAGGTGTTGAGCTGGTATTATTATCTGTTGCATGAATATTGGCACCAGCAAGAATCAGTTGGCATGAAGCACACTCATCCTTTCTGATTCTCTCGTTTGTTCATGGGTGTGGAGAACATGCCGAAAGTAAGGGGGTACGGCCTTTAGAGTCTTTCGTTTCCAGGTCGAGAGTTTCAGAACATTTTAGTATTTTTTCCAGGAAAGCGTGATAGAAAGCGGCATGGTGGAGGACAGTGGTTTCTCCATCCTTGAGTTTCATGTGTGGGTTCGCTCCACGTTCGAGCAGGAGAGCGACAAGTGCTTCCCTTTCGGTTTGGGTTGGAGCAGGGCGATTGTGCAACACAGCTGCGAGCAATGGAGATACCGGGCCAACAGAAGTGTAGGTGTCATTCCGGTCCCATATCGTTTCTATATCAGCACTAGCGTCAAGAATCGCTCGAGTGGCTTCAAGATCCCCACTCCAAGCAGCGAGAATGATTGCAGGTTCCTTTCCCAGTGTAACGCTTGCACCGGCACTAAGCAGACGACTTATCATCTTGACACTTAGTTTTGCCCTCAAGGCAAAGATGAGTGGTGTCATCTCATGAGACAATTCGTTGATATTCGAACCATGTTTTAACAACACCCCCAAAATTTCAGCAGACTAGAAACCACGCACTGCAAAAGCACAAGTTACCCCGTCTCCGTCATAGCTTTCGTATCCATATCCACGCTCATATTCATATCCGTTCCCATATAGTACAGTTTTTAGGATCGAGCTTGGACTTACACCCGTAATTCCGGCATTAAAATATGCGCCCCCTGCATATAAAGAGTCTATCACTGATATATTTCATCATCTTCCTTGAAGTGCAAGCAGGTGTGGAGTATAGCACGGGGCTGAAAATGCAGTGTTTGTATGATCCCAACGGGACCAGTCTCTTGTTCGCTGATATAGAGCATCAACATCGACGCCTAACTTGATCAACAAATCAACCATTTGGATATTCGAAAGTTCCCTAGTTGCTGCTACGTGAAGCAACGGAGGCGAGAAAACGTTCAAGTCCTTGACGTGAGATGATAAAATTTTCATCATGGAAAGGAGGCCAAAATGTGCAATGGTGTGTGCAACGGCTAAAGAATTTGGACTAGGAGTGAGGGGGTCTACTCCAGCTTCCAGAAGGGCGTTGAACATGGCTCCGCTACGAAGCTAAATGGCTGTTTGAAGGGGCGTGTATGCATTCGCTTGCTTATCCTTGATGCTCATTTCTCGAACAGTCTGCTCGGCGCTCTTCTCCCTGGTTGCGTACCAATGGTCTACCAAATGGTTTGGAATATCAGCCTTCCCCCAAGAACGAGAAAGCATAATTGCTATTTCTTCGTTGTTTTGAAGTACAGCAACATCGTAAGGTGTGCGTCCGCTTTCGTCGTGGATGGTGGTACCTGCCCCGGCAGATAAGAGTAGCTGAATAACATCTTCAATCATACAGGCATCTTCTTCGCCCCAAATGGATAGACCTGGATCCCACCTTGGCAATGGCGGTAGGTAATCTAGTCGAATGTCGGAGCCTTACTCTCTTTCCTCCTTGATTTGCATAAAGGGCGCAAGCCCAGTCAACCCATATGGAATATTCATCCAGTCTACCGTCACCTTGGAACTGTTGTGTTGTCTCTTCTGTTTAGTAGTATCAATATGGTGTTCCGCAACAGCGTGTGGTGGTGTCAACCCATGATTGTCTTGGTAGTTTGGCGCAGCACCCCCTTGCAACAAGTAATAGACAGATTCGGAATTTCCAGAGCGCGCGGCATGATGTAGAGGAGTGCGACCTCCTTCATCCTTTTGATCCACAGCCCAAGAATTTTCTCTATATTTTTTACAGAGCAGGCCAACGATGTTGTTTAATGCGGCTTCAGTAGCGAAGTGTAAAGGGGTACGACCGTCCTTCGCTTGCGCCTTTTTATATGCCCCCGCCTGTACAAATTTCCAGGTGATAACTTCAGAATTAGAAGCTGCGTAGTGGAGAGGGGTCATTCCTCGGTTGTCCCGGGCGTCCTGGTCAAGTTCCAGCGCTTGTAGTAACAAAAAATCGATATGAAAGGGAGTACTATTGTTGTGAGGATGCTCACCATTTTCATACTCCGGTGTTTTCAGGCCAGCTGCAGCAACCTTGTGCAGAGCTGTTTGTCCCCGGTAGTTGCTCATATTCGGATATCCTTGACATTTGATGAAATGCTTCAGTTTGGATTCAATAGACGAAAACTGATCCCCAGATTCTACGGCGTAATGGAATGATGTGTTGCCCTCTAAATCAACACCATTGATATCTGCTCCGGCTTGAACAAGGAGTTCCATCAATTCCAGAGACTTGTAGATATTGTAAACACCATGGATAACCCAATCAAAGAATTAACTTACAGGACTTATTCTAGGGGTATTTTGACTTCACATTGGCTCCACACCGAACCAATGTAGCAATAAGCTCATATTTTTGGTTTCCTCACACATCGAAAGTAGGGCGGTCCTTCCAAGTTTGTCCCGAGACTCAAGGTGTAAGCCTTGCTTTACCAGCAAGGAAATAACCTCAGAGCTCGGCTTGTATAAATTGCAATCGTAGTAATTGATCGAATCGAGACCATAAATGCAAGTCTCCCCTTTGTTGTGCTTGATTGTGAGATCTGAGGACTCGGCTAATTCTCGAACTGAGGAAGACGACCACCTCTGACTGTCTTTGCAGACCTGATGCATTACGGTATTTCCATCTGCGTCTTGCTTATTGGGGTCTGCTCCATTGGTGATGAACGCTCTGAGATTGGAACGATGCAATTTGACAGCAACCATGAGAGGGGTATTCAGACTGTCAATTCGAGTCTTGTCAATTTCGGCTCCTGCCTCTGTAAGAAGTTTGACGACTTTCGTGTCCAAAATCAGCGAGTGGTCCGCGTATCGATGAAGTATAGTGTTCCCATCGTTATCAACCACACCAGCCTTGGCACCATCTTTGAGAAGAAGAGAAACGAATCGCTCTGTTTGGTTTGTCTCGTCACCGAATCCTTGGTTATCGTAACGAGATATGAATCCCATTAAAACGGTTTGCCCCTTTTCGTTTTTTGCGTCGACATCACATCCGTGTTCCAATAAGAGGATACCAGTTTTTTCAAAATCATCAACAGTGTGACCAACGTCTCCTGCGTAGGTTGACGCCCACCAATGGAGAGGAGTTTTCCCTTCTTCAACTCCGATATGTATATCAGCACCGTGCTTAAGCAAAATTTCCACCGTGGCGGGGTCTTTGACCAATATCGCATAACGCAGAGCCGTGTTCCCCAATTCATATTTCTCGTTGATATTCGCCAAAATCCCAGGATGCCCCAGAAGAACCGAGAGAACCTCTGGTTGCTGTACGCTTCCCATCCAGTGAGGATATATGGTAGCTTTCGCTTGAGGATCCATTCGTTTCAATAGTTCCAAAACGGCATCCATATTGCCCAACTGACATGCAAGGTGAATGGGAATCTTCCCTTTAGGAGATATGGCTCTTGGGTAAGCAGTTTTCTCATTGGATTTTTGTACCATAGGATCAGCCCCAGAATCGAGTAAGAACTTCGACATTTCGAAGTGGTTGTCCGATGCTGCATAGTGCAAAGGTGTTAAGCCATATGAATCCCGTTTCGTGAGAGGTGTTATGGTCTAAGAAAACAGCCATTATTTCGGTGCTTGCTTCGTATCTCACTGGATTTATGGCAGCTGTCCTCTGTTCCGAGTCGACTTGATCTGGATCTTCTCCTTTTTCCAATAGGTGTTTTGCGTACGACGTTACGTCAGCCATGACAGCCACATGTAGCGGTCGTCTGCCAGCAAGATATGTTTTATCGCTTGGGTATAGACAGAAATCCTTGAAGCTTTCAAAGTGATGACTCCGAGGTTCTAGCAAGTTATCAAGCAATGAAACAAGATTTGAGTCCAGCTCGCTCATTTGGTGTGATAGAATACTCTTTTCGAAGCGTATGAAAGAAAATGATACTTCTCCCTCCATTCATTCTCTTTAGATGATCTGGACTCCTTAGTGTATTCGCCAGGTGTCCAAAATTCAAAGCATCCAGAGATGAGATAATTGATACAAGACCCCGCCAAAGATCTGTGAACGAGCGTAGGCTCACAAGCTGGAAACCAAAGGCCAGAGACACTGGACTCTTTGGCACTGCTTCGACTCCAATTTATGATAAAGTCGGCAAACGAATTGTGTATTAACTGCACAGTGCCATCATCCGATATTTCGACTAGAGGACCGCACGCGGTGGTCACCATGAGCTTTGCATCTTGGCAGTATTTCAGTCCAAAACGGTCGGTCTGAGAATTGATGAGACCAGTGAGCTCAATGAGTCGAAGTGGATAATCCGTATGCGTGATCCAAGAAAGCAAAGTAGATTGAAAATGTAGAGTGGTTTCTGACCGGCAAGAGTACTCATGAAGAAGAAAGACATACAATTCCTCGAGCGTACTGGGAAGGGTTTGTAGATATTGAGGCACTGGTGTTGATTGCCGAAGAATATCATCGAGGACAAGGCGACAATAGAGAAATACACCTTGGCTTTTCTCGCCAGGAGTGTCCTTGATTGCTGATTTCTCCTTTTTTGTGATGATTTTATCATCTTGATGACTTAGGCGATGGGTGGTGTATATTTGAGTATCATCTTGAGCCACCTCTCCTGCCAGTGCAATTGTTGCTATGGATGTATTCGATTGAAGCCTAACGACAGAACGACTGGTCTTTACTAACTTGATCGAGTCTGGTCTCAGTTCTTCTAGTTCAAGTATTCGCTGCGTAAACTTATTGGCCTCTAAATCCAACTCATCAAACCCATCGAAAACAAGATAGACCTTGGGCAATGTGGAAAGTGAGTAAATGAGCGCCTTCCAAAGCTCATCAAATGGAGCTTTTATTATGGCCGAATATCGCCCCATAAGAGTCTCCAGTTGCGATTGAAGCGTGGTGCTGTGATGCATGCATTGAGACAAGCAGTCTCGAACGAGAAGGTGTGGATAGCTCTGCCCCGTTACGAATTGCTGAGAAAAGAAGAACAAAACCGGTAGATTCTCCTCCTGCAAATGTTGGATTAAATTGGCGGTAAGAACAGGTTTTCGCGAGCCAGAGGGCCTTTGAATCGATAATGTTGAGTCTGGAACAACCAGTCTCCCGTACCGGCAACATGCTCTCTGAGATGTTTGCGATACTCGCACCCCTCAGAATCATATTCAGTTGGCAAAAGCCAAGTCCGTATCCTCTGGAGTTTCTCATGAGCCCCTGCATAAGTCAGTTATAGATTCACACATGGTTATGGAGGGCACATACAAGAAGAAACTGCACTTTCGTTTATGCTTGTGTCTGTTTCTTCATCGCTACCTATCACATACGAAATGTTAGCTACCGGGATATGAGGGTAGATAGAAATTACTTACTCTCTCTTTCAACGAGAACAAAGTCATCGCTATCCATTATTGCATTCAGATAGCACTGTACATCCTAGCAGCAACGGGAGCTATGCAACGATATATAAAAAGTGTCGTCGCTGTGATGGAAGTTGGTGTTACGTGATATCCCAGTACTACGCCCCCTGAACTGCATGAGTGACTCTCACGGTGTGGCTAAGCGAAGGAGTTGAGTTGGAAAAATGAAATCGGCGTGCAAACTTTTACATCAATTGACCAACGGCTAGCCGTTTAGAGATTTTTTTGCTACAATCGAATCTATTTCAATTCCCTCATTCCAGTGCGGCAGTAAGACCCGGGATCCAGGATGTCATAAGAAACATATTACTCCCATTCCCTGAACAGAAAAATATGCTCCTCGGCAGAATTGTGCATTCGACGCAATTGATGTGGTACCTAGCAGCGCTAGTATCGAGGGCTTCACTGATAAAAATCAGTATTGCGTAAAAGTCAACTGATGCTTCATAACACAAAGCCGGCACCATGCGAGCTACGAGCTCAACAAATTAAGAGGGAAGAAGCGACTGCGAGTCCCGTCCATTATGCCTGGGCCTCGGTAGGTCGACGGATGTAGGGTCACAATTCAAAGCCGAGCTGCGACCCAGGGAGTTGTTCAACAACCTGCTGGGAAGGAGCACATCCTCGCCCAACTCCAGTGGTGCCAACGTCCAGCCCCCGCGAAGAAACCTTCCACCACCTTGTCTGATGATGAACGCCCTCTCCGCTCTTGAATTCGCCTTCTTGTTGGCTGACCCGTGGCTTACCTGTGGCTCACTGGCGAGTAATCCATAGCTTACTCACAAGTAACTCACGGCTTACTCGCCAGCAGAAAACCTACAGCTTACTCACAACTTACTGGCAGCTTACTTACAACAACATAAGAGCCAAAAACATCACAAGTAAGCTATAGACTCGAAAGCACCTCATTCCCAACTTCCTATTGCCATCCTCAAACCATGCAATTCACCAAAAAAGCAAGCACGGCATAAAAGAATTCGCTTCCCATTTTCTAAAATCTCTATTTCATATTTTATCGGACTCGCCCTCATAATCATTCATAAGCACCACCCTAGATGATTCCCCATACCCAATACCACGCGCTCAAATATAAAGATGAAAAAAAATATATACTTCATATCCTCATACTCATAAAAATAAGTTTCATAAATATCATCCAGTCATGAAGAAAAAAGTAGCAAGTATATAACGGGAAAATATACGCCAAATAAAAAGACCAAAATCGCTCGCTTCGTATGAAACTGGGCTTAAAAAAATCTTGAATGTCAAAATACAATGGGTTCGTAAGCTCGGTGGCACCCTTTCGTTCGTTCATTCGTTCAATCAAGTCGACTTGCCTTGGGAAATCCCCTGGATCCCCTTTCCTTTCCTTGTAGTGGTACAGTCCGTCATTCCCCCCATCCATTGCCTTGTTCCTGCCCCGAAATCCTCTCATGCCCGCGTCGTATGGTATCGAAAATCTCAATTCATAAATATCGCCGTTCCACCCATGTCTTCAATCCGCAAAATATCATCACTTAAATCATCTCTGGTTTCTCCTCCTTAAAACATCATCCACCCCACTCTGAACCTGCCTCGGATTGCTAATGCTCGCACGCAATTTATCATTCCTCTGTTGCCGCCTCTTCTCCGTCATCTTCTGCTTCATCGCACTCCAACCAACATATTCCACACGAATACCAATTCCAGGTATTGTGTGCACCCTATTACCGCCGTTTCCTTCCTTGAAGCCGTGACCGAAAGATCCTGGAGGCACCTGAGCATATTGCCGTCGGTTGCTTCCACCCCTTTTCAGACTCGAGTTACTCCTTTGCTTCACAACGCGAAGATTACCGCTGGTACTCTTACGCATCGTTCTGCGGTCTTCAGAATGCGAATGATAGCTGGGCTCGTCCTGGATCGGCAAAATGGCAAATGTCCGCTTTAGCTTTCCACTAATGCTTCGCTTCGGGGGACCAGGTCGATTGTCAACCATAGGATAACTACCACCAAGCTCGTCATCGGCGAAACCCTCATCTTCTAGATCGTCCCAGAAATTCGAGGGGCGCCAAAAAGGATGCAATTTAGTTCCGTCGGCTGGCGCATCATCCACTGTAGGGTACATCACATTTGAATTCGCAATACCTCGAGATGTCTGAGTTGATTCATCCTTCCTCTTTCGGTTGCTCAAAGACAAAGTACGCTTGAGAAAACCTCGACTGTGGTCCACTACAGGTTCCGAGTTTCGACGAGTGCTAAGTCGGCGTATCAATGACATACCTCGTTTTGGCTTCTCGTCGGATATTGTAGATTGCGGATCGAAGTCAAATCCTAATTGCTTCTCCTCTTCCTGTCCCGGCGACAAGACAGCAGGCGTCGCAGGAATGAACTTGATCGCTGGTGGAGGTGGAGGCGCGCGAGGGTTTCGAAGAGGAGAATCAACCTCATCCATCGGGTGTATTGGCTGTGGAGGCGTAACTGGACCGGCTGTGGGCTCGCTATTCAACTCCACGGTGGGCGGTGCCTGTTGAGAACCAGAAGCAGCTCTCGAAGCTGGCGGAGAGGAGTCCGAAGAAGCATGTTGAACAACAAGTAATGACTTGTTTTGGTGAGGAAATATAGAAACAGCCAACGCCTCCGAGACTTCGGCTGCCGTACCTGCAGTCTCATATGAGACTTGTGAAAACGGAGTTACTTGCGTAGAAAGTCTTTTACCAAAGAAGGGGTCTCCATTGTGATCAACATTTAATCGAGAGCTATGACTTCCCATGTCTTTATGAGATTCGATAGATGGAGGACTTTGCACATGCACATGCTTCGGCGCCATGTGTTCCGCTTTTTTGGCCTGAATCATATTGTGGGCTTTCAAACTCTCGGTTGTCAAGGACCCGGCTCTCGAGGTATTGCGGCTTGTTGGTGCTGACAGGGAAGATCTTCTTGCTGGGATAATTGGTGGATAGTCAATCGTGCGCACAGAATCTCCAGATCCAGCAGATTCCGAAAGATTTCTTTTCCGAATGGGAAGGGTATCAAAATATCCCGGATCATTGAATTTTGAAGAATTTGAAAGTGGCGCTGAGCTCAGAGACATACTACGTTTGGTCCTTCGACTGCTTGTTGATCTTAAAGATGGAGCCTTTGAAGACTTTGATGAAGAATGCCTGTCCGGAATGACAAGCACAGGTATTCCTCCATTCTTCAAGACCTGTCGACGTGCTCTACTACTAGATGTACTACTTGTAGTTCCGTTTGAAGTCTGGCTTTGGTGTCGCTGCTGTGGGATTCGTCCATTAGAATGATGCAGTCGATGAGTTCGTTCAACCGAAGCTACAGATGTTGGTGCGGAAGTTATCGTCGACTGATCGGAGCTGAAATCTCTGAGTCCTATCTGCTTTTTGGTATGCCTAAGAGTCTTCCTCCGTCCTGGTGGTCCATCGACCACCATAGCTTCAATGACTGTAGAAGTCACTGATCGATTCGACAATGCTGAGAACCGCCTAACATCAGGTGTAGTAGGAGAATCCATAGAGGGCCAAGGTACTCTCTGCGCAAATTGATCACTCAAAGACCTGTTCGTCGAGTCTCTTTGCTGTCGGTGCCGATCTATTCTCTCCTGCAAGGGTAGATTTCGCACAACCTTGGTAGCTTGTGTTGGTGAAATAATATCATCTTCATAAACCTCAGTCATGCCTCCATTTGTAAACATCTGGAGGTCGCGCGGCCTCTTGCGTACTGTGACGTTCCTCATGAGATTATCATCCCATTCCCGCTCTACCTCACTTGATTCAGATCCCCATTCTCCATCGAAGACATGAAATTCTTGGCGAGGTGATTCTGCTCGTGGCCTAGGCGTGGTGGTGCCTTCATTATCAGATTCAAGACCCAGCCCTAAACCAATTTCCTTCTTCCTGTGTGGTATCTTTGGAACTTGAGGCACCTCAACCGCAGATGTCCTCGTCGAGGGTATAGCCGGGCGTACTGTCAACGCTTCCTCTTCGTCTGAGGAATCTTGGGTTTCCAGAGCTGTCTTGAAAGAATCGGCGCGCGAGGAGGGGTATCGGTCATATATTGGAGGTCGAAATGCCAAAGGCATTGGTCGCGGAGGTGTTACATCTGGGGTAGGCGGGCTTCTTTGGTTCGTAGGGGTGCTAGGAACTGATGGAATATTCGAGTCGTTCCTGGTAGATGCCGCATCCTGCCTGATGCTCGCACTATTATTCGAAGATTGCCGGGAATGGGTTGGAGGAGTAGGTGGAAGGCTATTAATTCTCCTTGACGCGTGTTTCAAGGTATGCGGGCTAGATGCATCAGAGCTGGGTATCGAAGAAGTTCCTGCCCGGGTATCTACCGCCAGTCCTCGAGACTTGGTCGCCGGCGTTGTTGGATAAATTGAACCACGGTCTCCTTGCGGATGTGGTAGTATCTTGTGCTTTTTGAGCAATGTAGTACCAACGCCATGAACTCCATTGGGGGCATCCAAAGAGCTGCCCCGCTCTCTGGCCGGCATTCTGAGCCAGTTGGTATTTGTCTGAGTGAGAAGCATTCAAGGCGATCCAGCTTCCAATCCGAGGAATCAGATTGCTACTGAATATCTGTTCCGGCTTCGAAGGAAGAATTTCGAGGTGGCGTTTCAGCATTCATGGCCTCCCAGTGACATCACAGTAAGGTGCATTGGTCGGTCGTTATCGCAGGTATCAGCGCCTGGAGGTTCGCGAGATGGTAGATAGTTGGAGATATTAAGTATCGTGGCGATGGTGGGGATTAACGGGTGGTTTAAAAAAAAGGAGCGTGGTACCCAAGTCTTGTGAGTGTTTCTAGGAGAGTGGAAGGAAGGCCGTGGCCGTGGCGGCGGTTGGTGAGATGATGCGGCGAGGAGAGGGAACCTGCGATGCCTGGACCCGAAGACTCGTACTGAGGTCGGTGGGCACAGAGGGGAGGCTGGGACACAACCTTCAGCTTGCGACGAAGCGGATGTAGCCTGTCCTGTATGGAGTAGGGTTACGGAGCGAATGTACTAGAAGGTACGACGGGAAAATGAGGACGAAGGATGCTGTGAGCGAACTTCTGCTGGAGCAGTGGTAAAGACAGATGGTGATTCTCTTGGTGTCGCTCGCTCGGTAGGGGATGAGATCTGTCGCAAAGGCAAGGCGGGAGCAAGTTGAGGAGCACTGCAAAAAGGCCGTCCGAGGTCGTGATTCGCGGGGCCGTAGAAACCTGGAACTGGGCCGGCTGAGGGTTGAGAGAGCAAGTGGAGGCACTTATTCCTGAATCAATACGAAAAGGAAAACCGGATTCACTCTTGGGATCAATGGCATCGGCCATGCGGATTTGTTCTTTCCTTGTTCCACCTGGAAGCAGCAGCAGAAGCAGACCTCAGGGAGGAGCATATGCACCATCTGCACCATCTGCACCGTCTGCACCGTCTGCGCCGTCTGCACCGTATGATGCTGGTGTCGCATGCAATAGCCATGCAATAGAGCGACTGTCTATGGAGAAGACTCGGCGGGGTCAACATTTACAGCGAATGACGAGCTGCAAAACCCCCTTCCAACCACCTTGATTTTCCTTTTCTCGCCAGCCTGCAGAAGACTATCTTGGGAAGGAGCCACGATGACAGCCCTATTGGCTGCGCCCATGGAAAAAAATGCTGCTGTCCTCGACCACCACGTCCGCCCATGAAACCAGTGCGAGTTCACGAGGGATTCAGCCTGCAGACCGACTGATGCAGTGAAAGGTCACAGGCTACTCCCGTCAACACCGACGAGGTGAGTCACGTGCGATTGTGACCCTCTCTCTTGGGGGTATTACAGAGCCATTCAGGCGGGAGAAAACTTATTGGGTTGGGATGATCTTGAAGTTGCACAAGAAGAGGTCGATCACATGTCATCCTTGTCATTATTCTTTGGTATCTTGAGTTGCACTCGCAATGAAAATGCTGCCAATCTCTTCATATTTTCCCCTTTCGTACCACCATTACTCGCAATATGGAATCAAAGAAGTTTTGGATTGGTTCTTGTTACTCTAATACCCAGGTGTGCTTGAAGTTACATGATTGTCCTTGGAATTTGGAGAACCACTGATTATTTCTCATGATTCACTCAAAGGCAGTACAACAAGAGCTATTTAAGAGGCATTTTGTTGTTGTTGCCTGAGGTTAGTCTGTGAAAAATCGTATTTTCGGTGAGCAAGTTTAGCTATCCAGGTTTATCTTCAAGGTGAGGACTATCCTCTGGTCTCTGTTTATTGAACAAGCCCCCAGTAGTTCCACCACGACCTCACCTCACTCAATTGAACAGCAAATATTCCTCAGGTTTCAGTATTTTGTATCATGTGTATTCCTGTGTATCGCGAGTATCGAGTTCTAACCATCTATAGCCAGAAGCTTAAAAACTTTGAATCAACCCCAATATCATCATCATGTCATCTCCCACAGCCAAGTGGAACCCTAAGGCGCTCCCAAACAACAAAGGTGAAAGACAGATGCCACAGTAAGAATCTCTCCACAACCTCTCTAACAATTGTATTGCATGAACACGCCATTAGGACCAGATTGACCCATTTGTCCATCACTAGCCTGAGTCAAGCTCCAATGCTTGTTGCCAGGAATGACAATACCAAGAGGACCAAGGATATTGAGCTCCATGCCGTGGTAGGAAACACCATATTGACCGTTGATTGCTGGAGGGCAGGGGGTAGGCTTTCTTGCGATGCGTCCATCCCAGGTGAGAGCATTGAGGCTAGCGAAGTGAACGTCGATGATGTTGCCAGAGTTGTAGACGGTGTTGTAGGTGATTGGGAGGCCCTCCATGGTGTTCTTCTTGAAGGAGACGAAGTTGATATTGGGGGACAGGCCCAAGAGGGTTTGATAGCTACGGGAGTTGAGAGGATCGGCCATCGCAATGAAGCAGTTTTGGGCACCAGCAGGGACTAAAGAGTGTGAGAACATGATCATAAACAAGGCTTCACTTTAGGAGTGGGAGAATCTTACCATGGAAGGTGGCAAGGCCAGGTTGTTGATTGCTGCTCACTTCAAAGAGTTAGCATTCCTTGTATCAGAATTGCAAAGGAGGATATTCTTACAGATATTGCTGTCGTCTGTGACCTCAATATTAGTAGGACCTGCAGGACCAGATGCAAGATTGGGGAAGACTCTATCAGGCTCAGCGCTAGAGACCTTTTGGGCTGCGACAGGCATGAGAGTCTGGCATTGAGCGTTGACCAAGGTGAGGACGGAGAGAATGCTGAGCACAATTGAGGCACGCATTGTGATCGAGTCGGATGAGGTTGTAGAGGATGGAAGGATGGGGGTGGAAGGGAGGTACGAGACAAGATTGAAGAATTGAGGGTGTTGTGTCTTGCTTTGTTGGTTGGTTGAAAAAAGGAAAGGAGGAAAGTTGGAGTGGAGGAAGAAAAAGGTGCCTTTATATCTGAGGAGGCTCGCCTGCCGCCGCCGCCAAAAAAAATTGAGCAAACTCAACAAAGCCAAATTAGGCAAACCCAGCTGGTCCATCCGATCTCTATTCCGTCCTGACTTCGCTTCAGATAGCAGAGCAGTGTGAGTTGAGCAAAAAAGAGAAGAGTACAGGTGAACTTCATCAGTCCCTACTTGCTGAACCTTACTTTTGTTTTTGCCAGTACAACCTTGACCATTGAAAAAACACGTTCTTTCATACCTCTATCCTTCTCAATTAAGAAAGGACATTCTCATTTTTTGAGCCAATTGCAGTTACACTTGAATACAACAAGAAAAGGAATGACAATGGAAGCCAGACCTAATATCATGCCAAGCCACAACAAAAACATCAACAGCAACTTTTAAGTGGAATAGACGTGTGATACATGAATGAAGCTTTGTATTAGGTGCAGAGTAATAGGGTGCCGGAGATTGTTTTGCCTACACATAATCTTCAAAGCGGTCAGTCAAAATCAAGCAGAAATCTAAAATAATTTCGTGACAATTCTGAACAGAACTGCGCCAGAGAAGGGACTAACCCAATTAACAACTTGGAGTTACGCTTGAGACTTCTGAACCTGACGAGTACTGCTTATGAAGTATCATACTAGAAGATTAAGAGGATTCGAGAGACTCGGTTTCTTCATTTCTCTAAATACTCTTGCCTAATAAATGTAGCAATTGCAAATTGGGCAGAGAAGCAAGCTGGCCAAAATTAAAGCATGAAACGTAAAAAAATAGTCGTATGAAAACATAGACGTGCTTCTCAAGCCAAACAAAAAAAGAAGATATTAATCACTTGCTCAACTTACTGATCATGGAACCACAGCCTACTAAATTGACACTGGAATCAGAACCGCACTTAGAAGAATCAAAGATCCAGGTAATATCAAGCACCGAATTTTGATATATTTACAAGTCCAAGATCGCGATGGGAATGTGGGATTTGGGCGTTGCGCTTGTGTATTTATAATGGCGAAGAATGGAAGCTGTAGTGGCACTTTACACATGTCATTTTTCATACGAGTAAAAGTTGGAGAAGCTTCTTGAGATTGCATTCAGATTGCTCATCTACGGAAGCCGCTTGGCCATCCCAACATTGCTGCAACCAGGCGATGGTGGTTATGCATTCGTAAGAACAGGCGGGAAAGATGTAACTCTCTAATCGAAGAGACCGAAACCCATATCCTCGTCTGACTCTTCCTTGTCTGCGAATTTTGTTAGAATTATCATGCCAATTCCTCATAGCCTGGACTGTGTACGTACCCTCCACCTTCTCCTCTTCCTTAGCAGCCTCTGGAGCAGCATCACCTCCAGCACCACCAGCAGCTGGGGCAGCGGCAGCGGCACCACCACCGGATCCAACGTTCAAGAGGAGGTCCTTGACATCCTTACCCTCGAGAGCCTATAATTCCACATATCAGCAAATGCCACCATTCAACCCGATTGTATTGTTCGTACCTTGGCGAAAAGGGAAGTCCAGATTGGCTCGACGTCTTCGACACCGGCAGCCTTGATCAAGGTGAGGAGCTTATCGGCCTGGAGGAGAAAGAGTTAGCAATGTGCCATTTGAATTACGATGCCTTCAGATGCGACGCTATCGCCGTCAAAGATCGTAGACTTGGGGAGCTGGTGAGCCGAGTTGGGGAGGACGTACAGTGATATCAACACCATCATCGGCGAGGATAAGAGCTGCGTAAGAGACAGCGAGTTCGGCGGTAGACATTTTGAAGAAGTTGTAGTGTTTTGTTTGGGATGAACAGGAGAATCAATCACTTTAACCGCGAGTTGGGCGGAGACTGAAACGACAAGTTCTGGTGGTTTGATTTTGGACGTAAATTTCTTGCGCAGAGGATGGAATTTCGATGATTTTGGTGCTCGCCCCGAACTTTGTTTGTGGGCAGCTCCTCATTGGTCACGTTGGCGAGTGGCGCACGTGCCAATCAAAGGCGATAAGCCCCGCTTTTGCCTTCCCCGCGCCTTGCGTCGTTTGAAAGTAGTGACGATCGTAAGAGAGGTACCAAGGTATACTTCGTCAGGTATTTCAGCTTGCCATAAAACAACACCAACCCATCCCACACAATTCCCACACCCGCACAGATAATACTTGGCCACAAAAGTCAAGCTCTACGAAATTATATTACTGCAACCCATAGCTTAGGATCAGAAAACCGTCAACATGGCGGATACACCTAATCTTCCTCCTCCCATCGATCCACGAGAACAACCCGTCCTCGATAGCTTACGAAATTTACGAGACCAATTAACTCTCCTCAAGCAGGATCGCACAACTTATGTCAAGTCTTCGGATGTTATGCCGCTGTATGAGAAGGTCGTTGCCCAAGTAAAGATCCTCAATGAGCTGCGAGCCGATAAACCACACGAAGACAACCAAGGTTCGACCACAATGTAAATGGGTGTGGATATGATAAGATATACACTAACTACTCTCCTACTAGTCGACCGGATTCTAGATGGCTGCTTTCAGCTCCTATCACTCTTTTTCATGACGATTGGCAGAAATAACGAAGCTCCCGCTGCTTACGCCTTAACCTCGACGATAAAACGATTGCTGGACCATCTCACTGAGGTGGACCTTTATACCGAGAAAGATTTGACCCATTGTTCTGGTATTCTCGAAAGACTCCGCGAAATAGTTAAACACGATTCGTCTCACTCCCCAAACTTCGTTAAACTCCTGTCGAATCGAATCGAAGTGTGCCAGCTGGGTTTAACAAATCTGCAAAATCGCCTTGCTCGACTTGGTGGAGACCTACCTGATATACATGAGAAGATGATATCCATTTTGCGGTCGATTTCTCTCGCCAATACAAAAGCTAAGGTAAGTGTTTTCAGACAACATTACTTTTACATGCAATAGAATATACGCTAACTCATTATCTGCAATAGTTTTCCACTACTGAAGTTCAGAAATTGCAAAACCAGTTAAAAGAAATCGACGCCCAAAGGGTTGATGGAAAGTTTGTCACAGCAAGTGGCGAGGTACCTGCTGGTAATGAGGAAGTCTGCGATCTTTTGGAAAGGTGTCTTGGCTGGTCTGAGATTGTGTTAAGTCGGTATGTGAATTGCATCGACGAAATATCCGCCATCATATCATACTGACTTAAACAGAAAAGGAGTTTTCCCAGAGGCTTTCCGCGCGACATACGAAACATTGGTCGAAATCCGGAATAAATTGGAAAAATTATCCATCACACAAGCTTGGTCACTGAGAGAGACAGATCTGTACGATTTCCAGAGACAGTTGGATAGAATCGACGAGAGCCGAGTGGATGGAAATTTCAAAGATGCCGAAGGAAATTTTGCGGAACTTTATGTCCAGAGGGTACGTTTTGAGTTTATAATGCTGTGGAATGGGTATGCTAATATACTAAAGACACTCCTCTATCTCATTCGACGAAGTTATGGTTATATATACTATTTGATGGTGTCTTCAGAGCCAGTCTCGGAAGCACTGTTACCAGTTTACAACCAACTCCAGACTTTAAGACGATGTCTTATCGAGGTCAAGAACTCGGGAGGCGTCAGTTCGCCGAGAGAGTTGTATCCATACAGTATGAAGGTAAGATATCTGCTTTGTGCCGCGAATACCCCCTCATGCATTTCTCCAGAGGTTCTGGGACAATCATACATATTCTTCAAGAAAGTTTGGGAGAATTACAAAACCGAATTCTCGATTCTCCTAAAATTTCTCGGAAAATGGGTTGTAATTGTCCTAAACCCTTTAGCACAATATCCGAAAGAGAAAGGTGTTCCCAAAAAAACGATTGTCTTCCCAACTTCGATATCTGTCGATTCGTAGTGACTCACCTACTTACTCTCGTCTAGTTAAATTCCCTTGATAACATGCGTGTGGACGGCAAGTTCATGGTTGGCAAAGAAATCCCAGAGGGCCAAGGGAGCGTCATCGAATTGCTATCTGAATGTTTTGAGCTCAACTATGACCTCCGTGTCGCTGCAGAAACGGACACAGACGAGTAATGGTGATTTTTTCTGGCGTTTGGCAACCGCATTGACAGGCGCTGTGGTATTTTGACCTTGTTTTTTGGGATTTCGGCTGGCTGGAGCCAAAGCTGTACGATAATGTGAATAGGGAAATAGGATAGTCGCTGGGAAGTGACAGTAATTTTTACTTTTGGGACAGAGGACTCTCCCTGGAGAGGGTAATTGATTGGGGATATTGAGTATGTAGTTTTTGGTACGTAGGTAGATAATGGAAGCAATTCAATTGTGGAGTTTGGGATACTCGATGAATTGTGGTAGTAAACAATTCTCGTTGTTTCAAAGGCAATTTTCAAAATTTTCTGAACTAACTTACCTTGGATAGTTGGGACAACGACATTGAGAGATGGATGGACAGGTACGAATCCGATTTCTGTCCGTTCATCGCGGGTTGGTATTTAGCTTTGAAAAAAGTAAAAATAATTGGTATTGTACTTCACACACCTCGAGGGATCAAGATGCACCAATACCCTTATCTTGGAGAGATATCTTGTAAAAAATGGAGCAATTTGTAGGTTACCTGTGAATAGCTTGGGATTGTCCGATGGCGGCTGTTGGTAGGTTACCTACTGATAGCCCTATCTTGTAGAAATATCTTGTAAAAACATAGTAGGGCTATTGGTAGGTTATCTATGAATAGCCTGAATAGCTTGAACAGGGAACTATCTACTCTATTTTGGATTTCAAATTCTAGATCGTCTACCAACTCTTACAGATTGTTTTACAACTACGAGATTGTAAACCATAGAAGCTTTCTGTAATGCTTTATGCAATTATAAGTAGGAACCCTTGTACTCATCAGTCATCTAACATCCCGACCTGGAACCCTCTCATCTCCATCGATCAAATCTCTCGTGAAGGATAATTGAGTTTCGTCAAGAGTTTTCTTAAACATGATGACCGAGGCTTTTCTATGATTTGCCTGATTTTGGTGGCAATCTGCGTGCCTGAATTTCGTAGGTTCTACGTTTGAGAAATCATTGGAGAAAAGATGTAGCTTAAAGAAATTTTATCAAAAGAATAGTACTCGAGTAAACATTAAAAGGAGCTCCCATGAAACGGAAAATATCGATTTTGTGAGAGACTCGGCATTGATCAGCGGACGCGATTCAGCGACCGCGTCTCGCGTTTTCACAGGCCCAAGCTCTTTCAACCACCTCCAAAAAGGTTGCCACTACCCTCGAACTTCAAACCACAACAACCAACATCCCACGAAAACCACCACGATGTTCAGCATGCTACCTCCAACCCCCGTACACCACAATTTCAATCTCACCCACACATACCAATTCTCCCCTGTCGTCTCATCGCCTCTATCCTCCTCTCCCCTCCGCTCCTCACCCACGCCTTCCCCGCTTAGTCCTCGAGATGCGAATGCCCAAACCTACAGCTTCCACCAGAATCACGATAAAATGATGACATCCCCCACCCCTTCCTCAAAATCCCAATCCAATCCGCAATCAATGATCTTCTCAACGCGCGCTCCGGTTATAAACTTACCATCGCCTCCGCCGTCGCGTGGGAAGGAGAAGGAGAGAGTGTTTTCGAAGAGAGCTAGTAAACCCAACCCATTGTTTCACAGCAGAAGAGATGGCGAGGACGGCAGGGAGACGAGACGGAAGTTGTTTTTGAAACGAGTTAGGGATGGGGCCGAGGAGAAGAGGTGGAAAGATCGCGGTGGGGATGAGGAGATTATGCGCGTACTTTGGATTGGAGAAGAGAGAGAGAGGAAGCGGAGGGAGGAAATTGCTATGCAGGCGGCGGTTGTGGAGGAGACTGTGCCGGATGAGGAGGCGCCTGATTTTGGTATGTTTGTTGATGCGCTTTGGATGATGTTCATTACTAACTGTGGTTTAGGTGAGATGATGGCTGAGGAGGTCGCGAAGATTGAAGAGGCGGAATTGGAAGCTATGTTTGAGGATGTTTTACCACAAGGAAGTCAAGAAACGAATTGGAGTAACGAACATCAATCATCACTGCCACATCGAATGGATCAAGATCAGGAGACAACTTTTGGGAGCGATGACGACGAGTATAATGATATTTTCATGGATGTCGCAAAAGCGGAGATCGGACAGTCGAATCAACAATCACACCAACCTGCGTATTTACAACCTGATCAGGACCAGGAGATGATGGACTTGAGCTGATTTTGTCATTCGAAGGCTTGTTTTTATAATGTTCTGCATTTAGCGACGGAGTTTGGGAACCTTGGCTTCTATCATGTTGCCTGTAAGAGGGAAATGGTTGGCGGTTTTTACAGGATCACTGTAGTCACTACGGGGCCCACACTTGTTCATAGTATTGGGGAAAATGGGTATTGTTTATTTATTGCGTAGGACAACCTTCTTCAGGTGCCCCAAAGGCTTCCTGGGCGGCAGCCATATCTCCCACGAGATCAGGAGGCGGAGAGCCAGCGGCTTGCATCTGCAAGTAAATGTCAGTATAAATCATGGTGTTTTTGGAAGGATAGGAATGAAAATACCTTCTGCATCCTTTCCACAATATACTCTCTATCAGCCGCATTATCATCACTGTAGCCCTTCTTCTCGAAGCGACCTACAATTTCCGTGACGTAAATTTGTTGCTCCTTATACCTCTTCAAGTCATCCTTGTCGACTTTCGGAGAATTGCTCTCTAGCCATGAAGGGTATTTATCATCCAACTCCTTCATTGGCTCATAGAGAATCTCCTTGTGGGTCAATTGCTCCATCATGCCCAGCAGCATCTTCGATAAATCTTCTTCACTTCCCTCACCACCATCCAAACCTGAAGCTTGCATAGCCTTCATCATTTCCGCCAACATATCATCCCCTGATTCCTCTGTTGCTGCAGCAGTGGCTTGGTCTCCCGAGGCGCGCATACGTTCCATATTCTTCTTGATCGTTTCTTGAAATGGTTCCTCGGTAGCAGCTGCTGAAGAACTCGAGGCCGTACTTTTCCCCTTCTCTTTCGTTGCAGAAGGTGTCTCCTTTGGAATTGCACCACCTAATGCTTCTGTCCCACCAAGTTCCTTCATCATTGCCTCAAATTGCGCCTGCATGTCTCCTGATGATCCTAGACCCCCTAGGAGATCCGCCATGCCTGCTTGTAACTGTTTCGCAAAGTCATCGTCAGATATCCCTTCTGCTCCTAGACTAGTTGGGTCGCTGGTTGGTATGGGTGGTTTGCTGGCACTTGAAGGTAAGGAGAGTTTTGGTTCTGGTTTGGAGTGGACAAATTCATCTAGCATGTCTGAAATATGTTTGTTAGCTGGCGGGTTACAAAGGAGTGGGTGGTTTGCCTTGCCATCTAAGTCATCTAGATCATCCTCATCTGGGTCTGGGAAAGACTCTACTTGTGCTGGCGCAACTGGTTGAGTTGATTGTGAGGAGACATTTTCTGTAGTTTTAGGCTGCGACTCAGACTGCTTGATATTGGGAGAGACATCTTCAGGACCTTTGACGTCCTCTGCCTTGTTCTCCATGTTTGGTGTTGAGATATTGTCTGCCAGGAGGAGTTTGTGAAGGGTGAGCTTGTGATAGTAGTGGGGTTGTGATGTCAATCAGTGCTTTCACTTAATGAAGATGAGAGTTTGTGTAGGAACAGGAAAGCTCCTTTGTCGCACGTAGCAAATAAATAAACCTCTGGGTCACTTTGAAATAAGCCAGTAGAAAAGCTTGCAAGAAGTTGTTCTATTAAAGCGAAAGGTCCTGGAATCTTCTGGTTAATGGCCGAGGCACTTATCCGACCCCCGATCCCTCGCTTCCAAGGTTGTGTAGCACCGCGCCGCCTCAAAGCCCAGACTTCGAGGCTTCAACAATCTTCAGCCTTCTCTCCAAAACACAACTTTCACACCAACAAAATATCAACCACAGCCATGGCGCTCTGCCAGAATCGTCTTCAAGAAGAGCGAAAGCAATGGCGTCGTGACCACCCATTTGGTTTTTATGCAAAGCCACAACGCAATGGTCAAGGTGTTCTCGATCTCAAGACCTGGGAGTGTGGCATACCAGGCAAGGAGAAGACCTTGTGGGAGGGAGGACTGTTCAAGTTGAGCGTCGTTTTTCCCGAAGGTGAGGACTATCACACTATTTGGATATCAAAGATACTAATTCTTGTCGCAGAGTACCCAACTAAGCCACCGAAGTGTATGCGCATTGCTCCTACTCCGTATGCTTGAGATACGAAAGCTAATAAGAATAGGCAAATTCACTCCTCCTCTATTTCACCCCAACGTCTACCCCTCTGGTACCGTTTGTCTCTCGATCCTAAACGAAGAGGAAGGCTGGAAGCCCGCGATCACCATCAAACAAATCCTCCTCGGTGTTCAAGATCTCCTCGACGATCCAAACCCAGAGTCTCCAGCCCAAGCCGATGCCTACAACCTATTCAAGAAAGATAGACAAGCATACGAGGCCAAGGTCAAGAAGATCGTTCGCGAGAACCCAGCTCCTTGAAAAATCACGACAGTCGACGAAGAACGAAGGACGAAGATGTGCATTGGGCGGATAGGATCAGCAAAGGCGTTCATCGGGGTTGCGACAGAGATATTCATTTGATTTCAAATTAGGGAAACGGGACATAGCTTTACCTATGGTAGATCAGCTACGACGACGCAAATGGTAACATGATTTTCTGATTTTATTTCCAATACTGCAAAACTGAGGTTGCAAACGATTCCTGGCGCCGAAGTAGGACTCTGGCTTTTTTCATACCCCGCCATTGATGTGCAACACTGCGTAACTGTTCCAACTCAAGGAGTGGAAAGTACGGAAGTATTACAGGCTCTGCTGAAGTCACAGAGGCCATCGAAAGGGTGGAATGTGAATACTATTTCCATGACCAGAAAATTTGCTATGTGCAAGATCAAATTCCGAGTCATACAAAGTGTGCAAACGGAAGATACATCTTTTTCACCCGCGGGCGTATTCAAATTAGGTATTTTGATTTCTTTTATCGGTTCAAGTGAAGAAAGACCAAAGTATGGTACGAGTTTAACATGACTCTTCTCTTATCCAGTCTTAGTTGTCGAATTGGAAAGGTGAGGCGACCTTGGGCATTGAAAAGGCGTCCGGGCTTATCAGTTCAGGTCCCGATCTCGGCCCACTTAACCCCACCATCCATCCAAATAAATCCCATGCTCGAGGAGTCACAACCATCTCAAAACAAACAATTTCACAGAGACATAAAGAGTCCAGTTCCCCTCTGAAGACTCTTAAACACCACATCAATTTCATAATCCATCCCAGCAGTTCAATTGCCCTCCTACGATATCAACACACCACCTCTCCCCGAATTTCACCGCCCCCGCCACCAACATGTGTGGAATCGTGGGTTGTCACCATGTGCCAGACGCAAAGGCTTTCAAACCTACTGCTCTGAAGATGGCTAAGCAGTGTCGCCATCGTGGCCCAGATTGGTCCGGAAGTTACATGGCAAACAACACCAGTTAGTGACTCAACAGGCACAAAGAAACTTCCACTGACAATTCCTAGTCCTTGCCCACGAGCGTTTGAGTATTGTAGGTGTTGAGAGTGGAGCGCAACCACTTACCAACCAGGACCAATCCATCGCTCTTGCAGTCAATGGCGAAATCTACAACCACAGATTAATTCGAAAAAACCTCGGGACATCATATCACTTCAAGACACACTCTGACTGCGAAGTCATCATCCCACTGGTGAGGGGTTCCCACGAATAAACATATACACAAGTATGGGGGCTAATGTTAGAATAGTATATGGAATATGGTATCGA
Source organism: Hymenoscyphus fructigenus (assembly GCA_001414455.1). Lineage (NCBI taxonomy): Eukaryota > Fungi > Ascomycota > Leotiomycetes > Helotiales > Helotiaceae > Hymenoscyphus > Hymenoscyphus fructigenus. Next base: position 170,388 of record LKUV01000038.1, on the reverse strand, counting down.
TGCGCCAAAACACCTCGACGGCATGTTCTCATTTGTCTTATATGACAAGGAACAAGACCGGGTTATTGCAGCACGAGACCCAATTGGAATTACCAGTTTCTACCAAGGATGGTCGAGCAAGATGCCAGGAGCTGTTTTCTTTGCTTCTGAGCTGAAATGTTTAAAAGATGTTTGCGACAAAATTATAGCCTTTCCCCCTGGTCATGTTTATGACTCAAAAACCGACAAAACCACCAGATATTTCGAGCCTTCTTGGTGGGATCCAGCCAAGGTACCTACTACACCAGTCGACCTGAAGAAAGTGCGGGAAAGCTTGGAGAAGTCTGTTCGAAAGCGGTTGATGGCAGAAGTCCCATATGGTGTTCTGTTATCTGGTGGTTTGGACTCCAGTTTGGTCGCCTCAATTGCCCAGCGAGAAACTCTTCGCATGAAGGCTGCGGCCCAAGAGCAAATTGATAACGGACAATCCGAAAAACCAGTCGATGAGGATCATGGAGAAGGTCTTGTTGGAATCGACGATGAAAACAAGTTGTCCACCGTGACATATCTTCCCCAACTCAACTCATTTTCCATTGGGTTACCCGGTGCCCCAGATTCCAAGGCTGCGCTCGAGGTTGCGAAATTCCTCGGAACAAAGCACCACAACATGACCTTCGAGATCGAGGATGGGTTGAACGCTTTGTCCGATGTTATTTATCACTTGGAAACATATGATGTGACAACGATCCGTGCCTCTACCCCTATGTTCTTACTTTCGAGAAAAATCAAGGCTATGGGTGTCAAGATGGTGTTGAGTGGAGAGGGCGCTGATGAAATCTTCGGTGGATACTTGTACTTCCATGCTGCTCCAGACAAGAAGGCCTTCCACGAAGAAACAATTGCCAGAGTGAAGAACTTGCATGTTTGGGATTGTTTGAGAGCAAACAAGTCCACATCTGCATGGGGTCTAGAGGCTCGTGTTCCTTTCTTGGACAAAGAGGTAGGATTTTCAATGTGGCTAAACTGGAACTATACTAATGATTCATCCAGTTCTTGGAAACGACAATGAACATTGATCCTCAAGATAAGATGATTACTAAGGAGAGAATCGAAAAGCACATTCTCCGCAAGGCTTTCGATACCAAGGACGATCCTACTACTAAGCCATATTTGCCTGACAACATCCTCTGGAGACAGAAGGAACAATTCAGTGATGGTGTTGGCTACGGCTGGATTGATGCTCTTAAGGACAATGCTGAGCTCCATGTTACTGATGAGATGATGAAGAACCCAAAACCTGAGTGGGGTACCGATATTCCGGATACAAAGGAAGCGTAAGTGAAGCTGAAGCCTCGCGTATTTTGGCATTGTTAACAATATCTAGATACTGGTATCGAACAATGTTCGATGAGCTCTTCCCACCACATTGCGCAGAGAGTGTGGTAAGATGGTTGCCAACTTGGTCGAAACAAACTGATCCAAGTGGAAGGTAAGTCACAGGCGTCAGAAAGATCTCTCGAGTATAATGTTAACCACTCAACAGAGCAATTGCAATCCACAACGAAAAGTACGACGATGTCAAGACTAAGGAATAAGAAAAATTTTCACAACAATTTCTCGTTCATAAATTAGGGGCATGTAACTGGAACCAGGGTGCGAGGGCGGTGTTTACCTTTGCACAGAAGGGTGCAAGTACTTTGTCTGTTGTAAATAAGCTAGAATCATAAATGGATAATAGATTTCATTTTGAACTTCCTCATTTCTACTGCTCTATATATACCCTCTAAATTCCTTGGAATCCCACTTATTTCGGAACCCCTCATGCTCCCCGGATCTCCGCTAGCGATTATGTACGGTTCTGGAGCCATGCTGCTTTTGATATCAGGACCCTCATTGATTGAAGCGGCATTGGAGTATATGCATCATCGCTATTGTTCTCTGATAAAGCTCCCCCTCACTTCTCAAGCTTATCATCAATTACCTCATCGCATCATAACGCCATGTACTTCTGCAAGGCTGCGGCCGGCGTACATTTCCATTTTCCATTACTAAATAACGGCGTACCAATGGCTGAGCTAGCTGCATGTTTAACGGCTCGCAAGGGGATTTCCGTACCAATTAGCAAGTTTGGTTCTTGGAAATGTCACTGGGCTGGGCTAGGTATGCTGGGTTCATTGGGGGATATTGATAATGGAAGTTGCTAAGCATATGTATGATATTACGGCACCGATGAGGAATTGCTTTATCTATGCAAGCTGCCCCGCCATTTCCAAAAGTTATCCAACTACCACTCGACATCACATCCCGAGGTTCAAGAAAGGCAAGCGGCCGTTTTTTTACATAACGAGAATGGAGATGCTAAGTATCAGTATTTGCCTTGAATAATATTTCGGCAACTAGATCCAAGCTTAGGAACCTATGGCTACTGCTAGGTTCGCTGCGAGATAGGACTATCCCATAACTAGTACCAGTGTCCTGTCGAATCCCAGGGAGAGAAGCCATAGTTGAGGTTCTATCCTGTCCTGTAATATCATGCAGTCAACGTTCATGATGCTAGTGCACGGAAGCATTGCCAACGCAACATGCTCTTAAAGTATGTTTCCGCCCACCATTGATACCCGTTCCCCCTTCCCTTTTTTTCGCAATTGATAGTTTGTCAATTGATTTTGAGGTTTTTGTTATTCTGCAATCATGTTAACGAACTTCTTTACTGCTGCGGTTTTTGCTGCTGGTGCATTTGCACATGGGGATCATGAGCCTCAAATACCAATTGCTGGTCCACATAAGGCGCTGTGGTATAACACCCTACCTGGCGATGGAGGAACTCAGGTAAGTTCTTTGTGCGCCGAGTGTTCTGTAATCCAATTGACATATCTGCAGGCCGATTCGGTATTTTCTGGTATCTCAACCTTTGGTCGCCTGCCTTACTTTCCATGTCTAGCTTCAGATGAAGTACAGTATGATATTGCTTTCATCGGTATGTCCACCATTCTTAAGTCTTCCAAAAATAATCGATGCTGACAAGTACGGTTCGCAGGAGCTCCATTCGATACAGGAACTTCCTATAGACCAGGGGCTCGTTTTGGACCCTCCGGAATCCGACAAGGTTCTCGACGTCTCAATCTCTAGTCAGTTGTCTCCAAACAGCATAGAAGCTGATCTATCCCTCGATCGAATACACAGGCTCACATAAAATTCGTTTCAGCGGAGGGTATAATGTGCCATTGGCCACGAACCCTTTTAATAGCTGGGCTACCATCTTGGATTGTGGGGATATTCCTGTGACTTCGTAAGCTTTTTGGATTGTTTGAAGAGAGGAGTGCTGAGAGATGTTTGCAGATATGATAATACTTGGGCTTTGCACCAGATTGAGGAAGGCCATAACGCTATTCTCACTCGCAAACCTGCTACGGATGCAAAGAAGAAGGGACCTGCGAAGAATGACAAGACACTTCCCCGTGTAATCACACTCGGAGGGGACCATACCATCACACTACCATTGCTACGTTCCATCAACCGCGCGTATGGTCCTATCTCGGTTATCCATTTCGATTCTCATCTTGATACTTGGAAGCCAAAGGTATTTGGGGGTTCTCCAAGCAAAGTAGCGAGTATCAACCACGGTACATATTTCTACCACGCTGCCCAAGAGGGTCTCCTCGCCAACGATAGTAACATCCATGCTGGAATTCGAACAACCCTTAGTGGACCAAGTGATTATGAAAACGACGGGTATTGTGGTTTTGAAATCGTGGAGGCGAGAGAGATTGATACCATAGGAATGGAAGGAATCATCAAAAAGATCCACGATAGAGTTGGTACTACCAAGCCTGTCTACCTTTCCATTGATATCGATACTCTCGATCCAGCATGTAAGCAAACTCAGACCCCCCTTACACCGCTTTCTCTTCTGCACACCACTTTGGCAATGCACGACTTGAGCTTGGCTAACATGACATCGCGTAGTCGCACCCGCAACTGGAACACCAGAGACCGGAGGGTGGTCCACTCGTGAACTTCGTACGATCCTTCGTGGGCTTGAGGGGATCAACCTTATTGCTGCTGATATTGTGGAGGTTGCACCTGCGTACGATACTAATGCTGAACATACGACGATGGCAGCTGCAGATGCTTTATACGAGGTGATGAGTTTGATGGTTAAGAAGGGTCCGTTGAGCAATATGGTGAAGAGTGAGGAGGAAGGAAGGGATGAGATGTAGTTCTTTGACCGAGTAGGTAATGCAACTGTGAAGGGGATGTATGCAGAGCTTTGGAGGATAGGGGATTTTGGGTGAGACGAGATGCATTGTGTGATAGTGCAGTGGAATGAGATACAGAAAGGTCGTGGTGTACTGTCAGAGAAGGAAAGATTGGGTAGCAACTTCGGGAATAAATGAATTCCCAGTCTCCCATTTCTCCTGCCCTGTACTCCGAAAATCGGGGAAGATCGTCCCTGATCACGTGTTGGCTTTCGTCCCCAACGGGCCCTGTTTATTGCAGGGTCGGATCCTTTCACTTTTCCTTGGGCTCGACATCATTGCATTCAGGTCCCTCACAAATAAGCTTCTTTAGTCCCACGGGAGAAAGTTAATAAACGACGTATTCGCTTATTGACCTGCTAGCGCTCTTTTAGATCGTCGTTCGTTCCTGCACGGTCCCATCCCAAGCTGAATAGAGCATTGCTGCGCCTCGATGCAAGCCAACGAGGTGGTGAGAGATTTCCAAATGGAATCAATCAGCAACCAGTAATTCAGCCCGTCACATCGCTCTGCATCTTCTGCACTGCTGCGGCAAGACTACTAAGGTGATTCCCGCTTTCTGTCTTTTTCTCAAGTCAGCCGTTTCTTTTCCCTGTTTGCCTTTCTGTTCCTGTTCATTATTCCATCTCAACTTGTCACTTTTTAAATCTTATCTCTTGAGTTATAAAGCCTTCGCGCCCAAGATTCAGTGTGCAGTATAGAGCGTCGTTTTGTGCTGTGCTTTTCTCCAAATCACACCACAGAGGCAAAACGCAAGTTCCTCAAGATGGCTGCATATCCTTTTCCCACACCTGTCAGCGATTCCGTCACCACCATCACCGTTCCTGTTTACCATCCTGACTACTCGCCTACCCGAATATACCGAGCGAAAGAAACGGCAACGCCCGGCTCTATCCCACCCGAAGATCAACAGGCTTTTTGGAATAGACTTTCTCCTGGTATACAAGCGGTGATTGGGGTGATTGCGACCGTTTGTGTTTTGCTTATAGTCCTTTTTTCCGTTTGGTTTTGTTGCGGATGTTGTGGACTTAGAAACAAACGAAGGGGAATGGCACCAAATACACCAAGAGGCGCAACATCAAACCCGAGGCCCGAACTTCATGGAAACGTTATGCCATTGCATGCAATAAATAACCGGGCACCACAAACTGGTTTCAACGAAATGCCAGCCGTGGAAGCATCTCCTCCAGCCTACGAAGAATCCGTTCCACCACGACATCAGAGAATTGCGGGTGGTTTATCAACTACAAGTGAGGAGGACGAAGGAGTTATCTCTGACGGAAAGACACCTTTGAGCGAGATACCATTCGAGGACGTCAGACTCGATCAAATCCGTTCGGGGTCTTCCTCGAGTCAAAATTTCGAGCAGAGACATCATGAGTTGGGGACAGAGCACAGGAATCATGAATTGGGTGGAGACGACCACTTTCAAAGACAACATGAATTAGGAGCAGACCAGAGACACCTTGATTTGGGCGGAGACGCTCGCTTGCAAAGACATTATGAGATGGGTGGGGATACCCGGGGACATACAAATTCTTGAGGAATGGATGGAAAGAGAATTGGGATACGAACACAGAACAACTCCTAGAAGATGGGGTTATTACGAATCTCGACAACGTAATGGGTCTCGATCTTTAGGAATACCGAGACTCTATCGGCACGGTCTTGGGTCAACGAGACATCAATTTACATGGTTGAGCTGGTCACGCCAAAGAAGACGATGATATGTCGGGATGATGTTGATTTTCTAGGGCAAGGCTCACGAGGAAGTGACAATAGGAGGCAATGCCACGGGGCAATATGGGACACAAGCGACATCTGGGCCCAAAGGACATATTCCAAAGAAGGAAACGGCCAATGAATGAAGATATTAGGACGAGAATGACGAGGGAAAATGTACTACAATATCAGGCACAGGTCACGATTATCAATAATGTTTATTTCGAAGCAAAACAATTGCAACCATCATCCGATTTATTGTCATATTTTTTATTCAGAGTCCGTATTATTGGGATATGTAATCCGAGGGTTGCAGGTCACAGCGATCATCATTTGGAATTTGGGATTTGGTGTTCTAATTTTTCGGGTTCTGTCTTGGTGGGCAACCGAATTGAGGCTTAGACATGTTACGCCCAGAAACAGAGCTGACATCTGCCTCGAGGCAGTCCATGGTTGCGGCTAGGTAGGGTTACAACACGAGATATTGAAATTAGGGTGACGCGTTCGTTCGATATTTGCCTTGTTTGGTAATTCTTTTCGTTGCGTTCCAGATTACTGACCTCAGCGTTTACAGGATCAACTTGTTAGGTTTATACCATTTTACTCGGCGTTTACTAGCAGGGGCCCCCACCTTTCATTTACGACTTTTATTTTTTGAACATCGTTTTCTCTTATCATTTGCAGGAACTGGGCTCCGAAGAAGAAATTTCTGGTGTTGTGTCACTATTCTGCAAGGCTTAGTCACTGCCTTGTGGGACATCCGCTGAAGATCAGTACCCCCTGGAAACCTTGTCTCTGGGGTACAATCTAGCGAATATGACCTCGAAACTTTCGTGACAAAATCCCATCATACAGCAAACCGATCGCCCTTCGAGGTAAAAATATAATTGAGATTGTAACTGCCGAATTGGAAACCATCGGATCGGCATTGTATGTGGGAAGCTACATTAGCTCTGCTGCGTCTGCAGTACAATGCATGAAGCTATCCACAACCTGATAGAGGAGAGTACAAGATGATCAAATTATCCCTTACAGGAAACAGTATTTATTTAGAGGATTGTTTCCTATTTTCAATCTCTAGGCGAATTTCTGCTTCTTCGCACGCTCGATTTCCTCCGTCAAAATGGCTCCTTTGTGCTACTGGAGCAAATTGCTTCTGTTATTACCCCTCCTTTTCAGTACCTTGACTGCCACACCAGTTACCCCACCACAAAATGGAACCTGCAGAACGACGAAAGTAGCAGTTCTCGGCGCAGGAATGGCTGGAGTCACAGCAGCCCAAACCCTCCACAATGCCTCGATCTCTGATTTCCTTATTCTCGATGTTAACGACTAGTGGGTATTCCCCGAGTTCTCTTTTTCTTTTATAGGTTGTTTTGGAAGGATTGGGGATTCATTTTTCACTAGACAAGTCTTTTCCCCTTCTTCCTCCTAGAAATGGCAATACTGACTCCGAAATCTTGTGCAGTATCGGTGGAAGAGTAAAGCACAGCACCTTTGGCAAAAACCCTCAAACCGGTGAACCATATGTCATTGAACTTGGAGCAAATTGGATCCAAGGTCTCGGATCACCTGGCGGACCAGAAAATCCGATTTGGACTCTTGTCAAGAAATGGGGGGTGGAAAGTCACTATTCCAATTTCTCGAGGATCGAAACCTTTGATGAGAATGGGTCTTCTGATTATCTTGATATGATGGGTGTTTATGAAACTGCGTATAAGATAGCCGAACAAGATGCGGGGAGGATTTTGACGGAGAATTACCAGGATCGGACGATGAGGACAGGATTGAGTATTGCAGATTGGAAGCCGAAAAAGAATATGAAGGATCAAGCTATTGAGTGGTGGAAGTTCGACTGGGAGTTTGCTTATTCTCCCGATCTTTCTAGTCAGACTTTTACTACAGTGGTTTGTTTTCCCCCTTTTCATATTTTTCGATATCCACGGGTTATTTCCAGAAATTTGACTTGTAACAACATGTTTTAGGCATACAACAGCACTTTCTACCAATTCAGTGATGAAAACAATTTCGTAATCGATCAACGAGGCTACAACTACTTCATCGAATCCGAAGCCTACACTTTCCTCAAACCAAACGACCCGCGTCTTCTTCTCTCCAAGAACGTAACTTCCATCACCTACTCCTCCAAATCCGTTACCGTAATCCTCTCTGATGGCTCTTGCATTACAGCCGACTACGCAATTTGCACCTTCTCTCTTGGGGTTCTCCAAAACGATGTTGTCGCGTTTGAACCTCCTCTCCCAGCATGGAAACAAGCCGGCATAGAAGGAATGGAAATGGGAACATACACCAAAATCTTCCTCCAATTCCCACCCGAAGCAGATGGTTCTTTCTTCTGGGAACACGGACCTGCTGCAGGGACAGAATACTTCCTCTACGCTGATCCCGTTGGTCGAGGTTGGTACCCTGTCTGGCAATCTCTTACAGCTCCTGGATTTATCCCCGGTTCTGGGATTTTCTTTGTTACTGTTGTTTATTCCCAGTCTTATATTGCTGAACAACAGGATTATGAAACTACGAAAGAGGAAGTCATGGCCGTTTTAAGGAGTATGTTTGGACAGGGGATTCCGGATCCAGTGGATTTCATGTATCCCCGTTGGAGCGTGGAACCCTGGTCTTTTGGGAGTTTTTCGAATTGGCCGCCAGGTTTGAGTTTGGAGACTCATCAGAATCTCAGAGCCAATCTGGGGAGGTTGTGGTTTGCGGGTGAGGCTACCAGTGTGGGGTATTTTGGGTGGTTACAAGGTATGTTTTCTAATCCTTCTTCGTTCCCTTTTCTCACTTGCTGTTTTCGTTTCGTGAATTCTTTATCGATTGAAAGCAGAGGATCTGACACTTGTAATTTAACATAGGAGCATACACGGAAGGCCAACTCGCAGCTTCTACAATCGCAGGGTGTTTGACTGGGAACAAGACCATATGTCAAAACAGAGCCTCTTACGAGACCATTCGTGGTTGTACTACAGGGGATAGAATGAGGACTCCGAAAAATGGGTTTAATGTAGATACCATGCAGACTTGGGGATTTGGTGACTGAGTTTCGCATTTTGTTGTTGGCAGTGTAATGAATGAATAGAATACAATTGTGAGGTGGATGGTAGGCGATAAGTCAAGTTGAATCTCATATGAGGGTAAACAAGTATCAGATTCGGTACAGAACTAATCTCTGCCCCTCCTTAGAGGTGCAGGAGAAGCCTCGCTTTATAGAAGCTCTTAAACTCTAATATTATGTAAACTCTGTTAACTCTGTAATTTCCACCCACTAGAATTAATCAATTCCTGATTGATTTATAATAGTAGATGAAGGCTTCCTTAGATCAGACGAAAGGTCACATGACCTACAGGGCCTACACATATCACAAGAATAGAGTAACAGCCTGTTACTCTATTCTATTCAACTGATTTAGGTGTTACTCTTACTTTAATCTATTCTACTCTGAGTAATTCAGAGTAACTTGAGTAACGCCGGGCCGAATTAGGGCTAGCTCGGACCGATACGGAACAGCTTCCGGAGTAGCTTCCGAAGTAGTTTAGCGAGAGTAAATAAACAAAGTAAATAGCATTCCTAGAGTAAGAATGTTCCTAGTAAAGAATCTAACTAATTACATTCCTAGTTCAGAATCTAATCAGATTCTTTACTAGGAACGTTCTCTACTTTATTTACTTTCCTTTTTAGTAGTAAATACATAATAAAAATAAACACCTTAAAGTATCTATATAAGAATGTGATATGTGGAGACCTTGTAGGTTATGTGACCTTTCGTCTGATCTAAAGAAGTCTTCATCTGCTATTATAAATCAATCAGGAATTGATTAATTCTAGTAGATGGAAATTACAGAGTTAACAGAGTTTACATAATATTAGAGTTTAAGAGCTTCTATAAAGCGAGGCTTCTCCTGCACCTCTAAGAAGGGGCAGAGATTAGTTCTGTACTGAATCTGATACTTGTTTACCCTTATATGAGATTCAATTTGACTTGTTGCCTACCATCCACCTCACAGAAAAGAAAGCTGTCAACAGCTTTCCACCCCCAGACAAATGCTGGGACTGAACAAATGAATTAAGTCATAGAAGCATACCCACGCTTATATGTGAACTACTAACAAAACAATTGGGTAGAACTCCTATCATTAGTATAGTTTACATACTGTGAGGGTTAGAACCCATAGTGGGGCTCGGGCCAAGAGCCCTCGCTAAGCTAAGCGACCATGCCCATGGAACATCATAGAACAAGACAGAACGCTATGACTCAGAAGATTGGTAATGCTATGGAAGGGTTACGTTTGATATAAGAATGGAGGGGGGAACATGTATTTATAGCCCACGTACTTCTTAATTGAATATTTGAACCACACCTTTGAGTTGTTCGAAGTTTGGCCTCTCACACATACAACAGTTCAGCCATAGAAACTACACTTGTTACACCATTCTATGCCAACTATAGGTATAAATTAATAGTATATCAAGAACCTCTAATGAGGACTATCGACAATGAGCAAGCAAGAATACAAATCCATGAACTCAAGGAACTATATGAAAGACTTGCAGATCAGTTGAAATTCGTGGCAGAACGGAATATACACTACTATAATAAGCGACGTAGTCAGGAACTAATGTTAAAGGGGGGGGGGTAAGGTCTACTTGATCTGAAAAAACATTGACACAAAAAGACTAAGTAGCAAACTAGACCACAAGAAACTTAGGCCATTCAAAATCAAACGTGTCAAAGGACCTTTGAATTATAAACTCATGCTACCAAAAACCATGAATATCTATCTAGTTTTCTATATATCCCTACTTAAACTAGCACCACTAGGAGCACCACTAGCCCTACTCACAGAAATCTAACCTGTCAACCCAAACGCTAAATATAAAGTCGAGAGGATTCTTGACTATAAGGTTGTCAGAGGACAGGTTAAGTACCTGATTAAATAGTTGGACTACCTATATTTGGAAAACACTTGGGAACTAAAGAAAAACCTCAACCAGTGTTTAGTAGAACTTCAGGAGTTCCATTGTCGAAACCCAGGCCTGCCCACATCTTGTGGTCAGGCGGGAAAGTAGCAAAGAAAGACAGGTCTGGAACGTTAGAAGGATAGTCCAAATGATATGTATTGGACGCAGTCATTAATTGACAGGGGACAGCTAGTGTCAGGGTTAGAACCCTGTTGGGACTTGGGCTATGCCCGCGTGAACTTTCTGGCATGTTCGGTGGCAAGATGGTCTGTGCGGAGAGCACGTCTATATAAGATGTGCCTCTTCCTGTATTTTAGTTCTCTCTTCTCGCAATCCTTAATAGTCAATCTTGAACCTACATTCTTGAGTTATTCGGCATGTAGCCTCTCACAGCTAGACGCCTAACCTCCTCCTCTGCCTCGTCCTTTTCCTTCCTCTCCTTTTCTTTTCTTTCCTGCTCTTCGGCAGCGTCGAGCTCGTCAAGGGTTTTTAGTCTACGACGTAACATATCTATTCCACGATTGCACAACTCCTGTTGACGCTGTTCAAGCTCGCGAACACAAGCTAACCCAGCCATGGCTGCCTTGAAGGCTATGTCTCTTTCAAACTTTAGACAATCCTCCTCTAAACGAAGGTTCTGGAGATCATCTAGCGACGCCTCGAGGGCATCACATTTCACACCACGGCGAACACATTCCCTGCACCTTTGGGATTTGTTGTTTAGAACCAGACATTTTCAGTGATATTGCTTATAGTTAGAACAAGGCATGATGGTAGAACTGTAGGACTATATAGTTTCGTAAAGAAGGATACATTGTTTATATTTCTAAGTCTTAGTTAACATGTTGAAAGAAGAAGAAGGTCGCTGGCCTTCTGACGATATTTCTTAGGTTGTACTTAAGCTTAGGGACACGCTAGGCTAAGAAGGGGATAGTGTCACAAATCACGTGTCAGCATGTGGTAAGTAAGTCCAGGCGGCGCCCTGACAGGACAAGATACTATTGAGTAGTTATAGATCATAGGGATTAGTTAAGGCAGTTAACCAATCCAGGGATTTCTTTGGGTCAACTGTCACGTGACTGTTGGAGCTTGGGATCTTAGGATCCAAGAGAATGAAGAGTTCTATATATGACTAGCACATCTGCCATTAGATAGGAGCTTCATGCTCAACTTAGTTTATCAATCTAATCATCTTGTTTGACTTCTTTGATACAAGTAACGAGTTCACTCCCAAGTAAACAACCCGGCGCACTTTACTTTCTATTCGCATACCAACCAACGAGACTTAGTCACTTTTGTTAGACCTATGAGGTAGTATCGTTACATAGAGAGCTTTTAATTAAGTATTAATAGATTAACCTCTGATAGTATTAATACAACTTTTTTATATCTTAGCAGACCTAAAGAAGAAGGAATATACTGGTTGACTATTATCTACACCTATTTTAGTATGTGGCTTGTTGATCTTGAGTCAAAACTACTTTACGCGCTCTTCCTGGAATGGCTTGGCGGGACCCCTACAGGGGAGGAGATACGATAGTTACATGGACTTAGCAGCAGTAAAAGTTACTTTTACTGCTTATGGGAGTGAAAGACAGGTGAACTACTCGAGCTTAGTTGATAACCTTATTTCAATTTAACAAGAGTCAGAAACTCAATGAGAACTAATATTGCACTTTACTACTCTTTACTATCCACTCTTGTAGTTTTACCATCCACATGAGTAATTTGAGAGCCGAGGTCCACGCCCGTTATCGCGTCTCTCATTTCAATTTTGTCCCCAGCCCACCCATTTCAGAAGTTGGTTACTCCACGTATAAACGCAATCAACAACATGCCTCACAAGATCCAAGAACTGGGGATGCTGGGCCACAAGTGCACCCGGGCCTCTCGGCCTATCCAGCTTTCGATAGTACCCCATCCCACTCTCCACATTTAGACTTACAGTTATGATCGGCCAACCACCCCAACTACCTACCCATCAACCCAGACAATCATTCCACAATACGTTTCAATTTATCGCCCAAATTCTTTCTATCACTAGTTTTCCTAAGATGCCAGGCGAAGAAATTAAACGGAAGATCAATCTCCAAACCCGGCACGGAGGATCTCGGGAATCTCGTAGTCGAAGAGATCGGCCTTGTGATAAGTGCAGGACTAGGAAATCGGCTTGTGTAATTACTGTTAAACCTCCTTGTATGATGATAGTAACATGGAGGAGTAAGGAGTGTTGCTGACTTTTTGATATCTAGGTCGTTTTTGTGAATTACGTGGGTTGACTTGCACTTTTACAATCGGACCTCGTATCAGGCATAGAAAACCAAAGGAATCTGTAACAGACGAGAACTTGTTAGAGAACAACGGTGATTCCGCGTCTTCAAACAAAGTCACGTACCCCAATGATCACGTCTCGCCCCAAGATTCGAGATTTCCGGTTTCTTCACGAAAACAAGTTCAGCATCAAACTGCTTCCCTTACAACCTCTCTATCACCTGGCTCCGAGCCAAATGAAACACGGCCGACGATTAGACAATATCTTTCATTGGAAGAACTTACGTCGAGTCCCGCATCTCCAGATTCAATCAATTCGCCGGTGACTTTTCCATTACGTCCAACCCAAGAAGGATATACAAGTCAATCTTCTTCCCAGGAAAAAGAGGATGCTCAATTCTCTCTTGAATATGATAAAAAGTTCACCGCTCACTTCATTGGATTATCGGGAGAGCAAGACACGGATCTCTTTTCTTCCATTCGCTATAATGTGCTAAACGAGACGAAATTCATCGATTTCAACGTCCGTCAAGTCTATGCTGGAAATTCGGCTACTGGTGCACCACCTATACACTTCTCCATTCTACAAAACACATTTCCAGTGCGGGATCAACTCGTGAAACAAGCTTCCTCTGGGGCTATAGAGGCCCACATCCAAGGACATGGCGATGCATTAATACGACTTTACTTTCGCTTCGTCCATCCGGTCCTACCGATCTTATCAAAATCATCTTTCCTCAGCCAATACACTACGGATAAACTGAGCATACCAGCATCCTTGCGTGGAGCCATTTATGGACTTGCCTGTGCATTCTGGAGCCAAGACCCAGCACTGAAAGATTACCCTCCGATCGCCCAACCCGCACTTTTCGAACATGCACATGCAGCGCTAAATCGAGAACTGGACTCCCCCAAACTGTCCACATTACAAGCATGTTTGTTGATTCTCCACGAGCAACCAGATATAAGTGGTACCACAGAGAGCCCGAGAATTTGGGTACTTGCTTGCCAATCGACGGCTTGTGCTCAAAGTTTAGGCTTACATCAGGACCCGACGAATTGGAAGTTTCCTCTTTGGGAGAAGAGGCTCCGGAAGAGACTATGGTGGGCAACCGTAATGCATGATGTGTGGATATCGATATGTCATGGGAATACTCCACATATTTCTGTTGAGTCTTTTGATACTCCTGAGTTGGATATGGCCGATATGGCTTCTGATGAACACGTTGTGGGATTTGGTGGTTTTTTGCTTGAAGAAGGAGATCGAGGATTTGGACCCCATAATGCATTGCGGTTCTTGGAGACAGTAAAAATGACAATGGTTCTTTGGGGTGTGCTAAAAGAGACCTAGTAGGTTCTTGACCACCACCGTACTTTCAAGTTCGTACTGACTTGAAATAGTACTCTTCAAGGTTATCGACAAGCAGCCCAAAAGACGGAATCGGAAAATCGAGAAGCTATGCTTCTAGATTACAATGGTCAGATACAACAAGTTCTCATGGCACTCCCGGAAGAACTGAGTATGGAATCCCCACTACCCGGGAGCGGAATAAATGGTATGCATCAATTTCCGAAAACAATTGGGTAAAAGCTTACAATCCTAGGATACTTTCACCTTTCAATCTTCACCCTCAAATTCTTGGTATTACGTCAATTGATGGCACCAGCGACACCTGAGTCAAAAGCAGATCCAAGTTCAGCACTTTGCCAGTATTATGGAGAAGCACTCCAAGAAGGAGAATCATTTTTGAAATTCATCTCTCATACACTTTCCATGGGTTTACATGCGTTTTGGCCTCGGTGTGAGTTTGTATCACCACTTTTATCGAGTATTCGCTAATATGTTTTGATAGACAGTCGTTCCAATCTGATTATTGGGGGAAACCATCTTATATACCTTTTCTTCTGTGCCTCAACGGAACCTCAAGTTTCGAGGGCATATGAGATGTTGCAGAAATATCAAGAAGTTCTTACCGGTGCAGCTAAAAATGCAGTCTGGAGTACCATTGGTCTAGTCAGACCTTCCCTCCTGAGAACGGACTCCTTCTTTCACGGCGCAGCGGAAGGAATCAGACTCTTTTCACGAAATTGAGGTTTGTGTTTATTGCTTTTATTGTACAACAAGACACAAATAATACATAATGAATGGCTAGGAAGATCTCAAACTGTCACCCCTGGAGGCTGTGTTGCTTTGGTGGGATATTGTAACCTCGCCCTCATGAGTCTGTAGTCTCGCTGTATGACCGGCTCATACTTTTTCGGGTTGCTTTCTGTTGCGCATTCTGGCATGCATTCAATTTTGGAATCGATATCTGGGCTGCAAAAGTAAGGAATTGAGTATCGAGCTCGTGTCATGCGCTCTTCTCCGGTGTAGCGATCTGAGGTTGGTGGGAGAGTAACTCGATGGAGTGTCGATTTTAACCAATCTATTTGTATTGTCAGCTTCTATAGCTTTAACAGACATGATGTGGACTTACCATTACTCCATCTCATCAACAAGTCCCCAATATTCATCACAATGGCGTTTTTCAGAGGAGTAACTTTGATGAACTCGCCAGGAACATGCTGATTCTCGACCTCAAGTCCTCCACAATCATCCTGGAACAACATAGTAATAGATCCCCAGTCAGAATGAGGTGGCATCCTGGCACTCGATTCACTTTCCAGTTGAGCAGCTAGAATAGGTGGGTAATGCAAGAGTCGAAGTTGGTTATTATGACCGGTATGGAACTTCAACATGAATTCTGGATCTTTCAGTTTCATCCCTGTTCCGATGGCTTTCAAGATTTCCAACGAGGTCGCTGAACACTTCCAGTAGAAATCTGTGAAGAATTGTCGGAAGCCGGGGAACACTTCTTCGGGGAGCCAGACATTGGGTTGCTCTGTGTTTTCTTCACTTCCGATTTCGTAACTCTCCTGGTAGTTTGTCAGTACCTGGTTTTTTCTAATTTAGACGTGCACTAACTTTACAATCCGTCACTTCCCTCAAAGCTTCTCCAACTTCAAGGTCCGAACTTATCACCTGTGATACCTTCTCCAAGCCAGGCCAGGAATAGCCACGATGCACCGTTGGGCCATCTGGATGGGGAGCAAGCATTTTCTCTTCGGTTTTGAGATCAAAGAGTTTTTTAGACATTCCGAATGCCTCTTCGAGTAGTTCAGGCGAAACCCCATGGTTGATAATTGATACAAATCCCACGTTGTGACATGCATCTGCCAGTTCTTTTGCTATGGCGAGACGGTCTTCCGGAGAATTAGGTGACATCCATTTCGAAAAGTCGATTACCGGAATGGAGACCGAAGGCGCTGAAAATGTAGATGTCATTTTGTTGTGCGTTTGATATCCAGATGTTTCTTCGAAGCGTGATGGAGAATCCGTGAAGTGTTCAAACAGTCCTCAAAATAGGTTACACAACACAACACGGTTAAGAAACTCCGATGTTACATATGCACAGAGATCGGGCAAAAAGTAAGCTTACTCATTCTCTCCTCTCCCACTCTCAAGCCATCTAATCAAATTCTTTCTTGATGTTCATTGAGACATGCTACGAAGAGTTGCGCGATCGAGATATGTTACTAGGATAGACCCTTACGTGCCCACCCCACTTTCGTCCTCGATCGGCCAACTTTCCTCGTTTAGATAGTCCAGCCATCTCAAATCCCGTAGAAAACAACCAATGAGAGAAATGAGAAAGTATTGTTGTAAGAACTGGTGATACTCCCCTTGTTTTCCGGGTTGCAACCCGTTAATTTATGGATACAGAGATGGAGCTTAGGTTGGGGAATACTGGGGCGAGGGAATATTTGGGTTCCTTATCTTACAGCTGTACAATAGGGCCATGAGATAGGTTGTGATACTTTAACCTTGGATTGAGGTGACATAGAGATTTCGTTGCACCTCCTCCTTTTCTCGTCTGGTCTGCTACTGCTTCTCAGGAATTGAAGCCATCCAACTCCACACTAACGAAGATGGTTTCCCAACGGACCAAAGAGCGAATCTCATACTGGGCCACTAAGCTCGAATGCCCTGTCGACGAAGATGCAAATTACGAGAATACATATGTATGTTCCCCGAGTTCTCGATATCAAATATCTAATCAAGTAACTAACAAGAATGCCAGTGGTGCAATAGAGATCTAATACCCATTCCCGAAGATAGAAGGACATGGACATGGCAAGGTTTCGCAGGATACTGGATCATTACCGGAGCGAATAACTCAGCATGGACAGCTGGCTCTACACTCCTCGCATTGGGATTGAGTGTTGGACAGGCGATGGGCGTCATTGTGGGATCTTCCGTGATCATTTCCATGATTGCAGTTATTGCTGGTTGGATGGGGAGTAATGATCATTTGGGTTTCACTGTTATGTCACGGGCGTAAGTCACTCGCTCTACTTCAAAAATAGATTGTCGTTCTGGACTAACAAGTTTGTAGGTCTTGGGGAATGCTTGGTGGATTCTGGCCTGTTTTAAATCGGATCGTAACTGCTTGTATCTGGTAAGAATAACAATTGTAATAACGCAGAGGAAAGAGCTGACATTTTCTAGGATGGGAGTACAGACTTACTGGGGAGGACAAGCAGTAAAGATCATCCTGGGAGCCGTCATCGGACCAAAATTCGCTTACATGAACAACACCCTTCCCCTCTCGGCAAACGTCGATACTTGCAGTCTAGTCAGCTTCTTTATTTTCCTCGCAATTTTCTCACCACTACTTCTCATTCGACCTGAGAAGTTACAGTTGCCACTCAGAGTTAGTTTCTTTCTTTGGTTTTGGTTTTTGTGAAGGGAAAGCTAACCAGTGGGTAGATTGCTTTTGTAATGATCACTTGTAACATCTTTGGAATGTTAATTTGGTCTGTCCGAACTGCACACGGTGCTGGGGAATTGATCAGTTCTCCGGCCACAGAGTCTGAAAGTGTCTTGAGTTGGAACGTAGTTTATGGCATCCAAGCCATCCTCGGACTGTGGAGTGGTGGAATAGTTGGACAATCCGGTAAGTTCAATCAACCACTCCCCGATTTCTATTCAATTTTAACCAAAACTAGACTGGACCAGATACGCAAAAACTCCCACTGCCTCTTACTTTGGCCAGGGTGTAACATGTCCCCTAACTGTAGGTTATAGGGGCACAGTCTTCCCACTTTCTTTCTCTTGAATCACTCCTAAATTATTCCTGGACCCTAGCTTTTATCCTGTGCCGTATCCCGAAACATTTTTAATAGGCAAATACTGACTCCTCCATCACCTAGATCATCATCACCGCTCTCTGTGGTGTAATTATAACCTCAGCAACAAACCAAATATACGGCGAATACTTCTGGAATCCCTTCGAACTCCTCCTCCACATCCAAAAGGTCTCTCTCACTCCCACAGCAAGAGCAGGAACATTCTTCGCCGGCCTCGCCTTCCTCTCTTCCCAAATAGCACTCTGCATCGTGCTCAACGCCATCTCAACAGGAATGGACATGGCCGCTCTCTGTCCACGATGGATCAATATCCGTCGAGGATGTTATATCCTAACCGTCATCGCTGTAGCGATCTGTCCTTGGAACTTTGTGAATAGTGTCATGACTTTTATTAATGTTCTTTCGGGTGTATGAAACTTTTCCCTTATCCCCCTTTTGAACTCCTATTCTTAGGTGGTCGGGAGCAAGTTTCATCCTTACTCACTGCTCCCGGCTCCTAAGTCAACAAGAAAAATGTATGCTAATTTGTTGCAGTGGAGCATATTTTTGAGTGGGATGACTGGTATTTTGATCTTTGATTATTTCTTGGTGAGGAGGGGAGAGTTGCATATTGGGGATTTGTATAAGAGTGGGAAGGAGAGTGCTTATTGGTATACCATGGGGTTTAATTGGAGAGCAATAGTTGCGTGGGCCATGGGCGTTTGGCCTCTTTTGCGTACGTTGCTTTTCCTTTCCTCCCCTACTCTCCTCAACCTCTTTTCACGGAAGGAAAACTGACTTTGACATAGCTGGTTTCATTCGGAGGATCCAAGTAACCGCCAATGGCAACGCATGGGATCATGTCTACGATCTCTCGTACTTCTTTGGGTTCTTCGTGTCGGGTCTTACACATTGGATTCTTCACACCGTATTCCCAACGGAGAAGCAGAGGGGAAGCAGTCCATTCGAGATGGATTTACATCGATCGATGGCCATTGAAGGTCAAGCGCCGATGGGATACCGAGGAAGTTTAAAGAGCGGAAGTAAGGAAGTCATGAAGAGTGATGTTTAAATTCAGTATGGAAAAACGGAGGGATGATAATGGTAGCGAGTCAACGCCTTTTTAATTCACTGCTGGTGTCTCTTTACTTTCCCCCATAGACCCACCCACCTCATCCAACCAGATCGCGCCCTCACCCTTTCCCCTCCCAACAAATCTCTTAAATTCTCATAATCACAAATAAATATTTTCCTGTCACCTTCTCAACTACGGTTGAGAGAGGGTGGCCCAGCGGTTGGCCGGCGGGCCATAGGGGTGACTGATCACCACCCTTAGAAAGGGATACCTCTGGTATCCTAAACCAACTGGACCCAGTGGGTCCAGCGAGATGTCCTAAGAGCCCCCGGGGGTTCTTAGGGTTTTGCTGGTTTTTTCGTTGGTTTTTTCGTATTCTTTTCCATTGAAGGTCATCTCTGTTCTTGGGGTGGAAAGTTGATACGATCGAAGCTTGAACGCGTCCGAGAGGCGCGACGTGATATAATGAGGTTTGAAGGGTAAATGCTCAAGGAAGTAAGAACGTGGATACTCCTCTATCGTAACAGCAGAGCTGAAAAGTCGCGTCCTAACTTCCACGGTGCTGTTTTCAGTATTATTCTTGGTGAGAAGCTTGCTAATGCCGAAGAAGCGGTTGGTATGTTTTCAAACAGGCCAATCCCCTGTCAGTATGTTGTATGAAGAAAAAAAAAGTGATCGCGAGGCACGCACGTTAGAAGTCAACCTCAGAATGGATGTTGGATGGCTTCGGTTAACCTCCAAACCCACCTATAAAGCAACAACAACACAGAGGAAAATCCCCTGTTTCCACCCCAAACCCTTAAACAAAAAATCCAAAAAAAAAACAAACCAACAAAAAGGTTCAACGCACAGGGCGTCTACTCCTTTCCAGTTACCGCCTGGATTTTTTGTGTCACTCAAGCTTCCAGTACAGGACTAGACGAGGAACGAACTCGAGGATTATCTCTAAATTGAACGTTCAACGATTCATGGTTTTGCAACTGGTGGACCAATTGTTGTGCCATTGGGGTCGAAACAGGTTAGAGATCAAGTTACTGTCTTGTGTCTCAGGTCCTGTGTTCGTGCCATCAACCTCTCAGGGAGGTGTTGCGAGGATGGGGTTGGGTAAATGTGCCCTCCTGTGCTCAACTCGGGAGGTATATTGCGACAAACGACTGCTTATTTGTGATTATGTAGATTTCTAGAATTCTAGAGTTATGGGAATGGGTGGAGATATGGGAAAACTGCAGAAGGAATCTGTGGAAGATCATTGGGGGGTTGTTTCTGATATTTGCTTTTTTCGGCAGCAGCTACCAAGCGTGTTGAGGCAAGAGGTCAAGGTCAAGGTCGTTCTTTCCCTGACTTCGTCATCAACATCTCCACCCTTGGACTTGAAGTCGCTCCTTCCCCAAGGTACAGAGTACTTGCAACGACTCCGCCGGCTCACCCCACTTTAATCAACGAGAAGTTCAAGGCGAGTTCCTATTCCCCGCGATGCTGGTGGAAATGTAACTGTATTCCACAGCGCAAGAGATCAAGTATCATAAGAAGAGCTGACAATACTAAAGACAAGTAGAACCTGTTAAAAGGAAGGATTGTTAAGCACAACGCGATGATACCAACTTGATCGCAAAGCTTCAAGAAATTTAGGCGTGAAGTTGATCGTCGGACTAGTAGTCGAGTGATGTCCTTTTTCAAATCGAGAACTATACACGAGGTTTTTCTATAATTTGAACTCACGAGTAAGCCACTCCCATAAGTGAGCGCCAAAATGTTGCGAGTTATCAAGTGAGCCAGCAGTTATGGAGTAAGCCAGCAGCATTTTGGGGGCTAATACGAGAGTCGCAGGTAAGCTACTAACAATGGAGTAAGCCAAACAAAGAAATCGGACTCAACCCCATTTGTCAAGTAATCAAATGGGGCATCACAAGCAAGCAAGCAAACCCAAGGATCAATCTAGAAAAGATCATGTACTTGTAGCAAAATCCAGAAGAAATAAAGTATGTATTCAATGCACCATGCACTCCGCACGCCAGCCCATAAACCCAAGCCATCATTACATTCACATATCACATTCACATCCCTATCCAACGGCCTCCCCTCCTCATCTCAACGCCCTCACTTAACATACGCATTACCCGGCTGTGCAACACCGCCCTGTTGTCCATAATAGCCCTCATTCCCGCCATAATTTGGTGGAGCTCCCGGCGGAGGTGCATACTGCTGACCATAGCTTCCATTCTGTCCATACTGTTGCTGTTGATAACCCTGACCTGGCGCCGCGTATCCACCGCCATTTTGGTTCTGTCCTTGGCCGTAGGGTAGAGGAGGTTGGGTGTGGGTGTTGAGCATGCGCGCGCGCTTGCGTTTGCGGGAGACGATAAGGAAGGTGACCATGATTAGGAGGGCGAGGACGATGAGAACGGCGGCTACGATCCAGCGACCGAAGCGTTGCCATGCTGAGCATTGGTAGGTGTATCTGTATCTGTTTTGGGTGAAAGGATTAGTTTCAGGTTTTGGAAGATGGGTGATGGAAGATGGGTGAATGAAGGAGAGGGGAAGGGAGAGAGAGAGGACGAACCCATTTCTGTAGCGATAGCACGTCGATGCTCTAGGGAGTATTTGTGACATGTTGATAGATGTTTTGTTGTTGTTTCTCTCGTATCGCGAAGTGATTTTGCGACTCGATGGGAGAAAGGAAATGAGTTTGGAGAAAAGGTCGCGGACCCTCTGAGAATCCAAGCTCTTGGCTCGCGATATCTAACCTTAAAGGTTAAGCTAAGGTCGATGATGTAATAGCTCTTTCCCAACGCTAAGTCGTTCGTTTGTCGTTGATGCGTTGTTCCTTGGTTTCTTCAACTCGCAATCAAAATAATTTCACTCAAATAGATAAATCTTTAATACGCAGGGAAATGGCCACCTCTTTATCTGTCAAACGCCTCCGACCCTGACAGCAAAGCCCCATCGCCAATCCTCACGCCCTCTTTTCACGCCACACCAGCCTTCCGGCATCAGAGTACCGGGAACACTACTAGCCTACCTCCCATACTTACTCGATTCACACCCTCACAGATTCTTCAACCAGTCATAGAAAAGAGAACCAGTGAAGTCATGAATACTACGGTGTGCATATAGAAAGATTACAGGGATAAGCACTGCCCAGAGTTTAAAACGCGACTCCGCCCATTTGCCAATGCTTTCCTATGACACACCTATCATGCCATCATCATCAAACGCGAACCGTTTTTTCCGTGACCACCACAGCTGATACAAGTATTATCTTTACGCTGTGCTATGTAGCGTTGAAGTAATTATTTGTAAGTATATAGCAGGACCGACTCGCTGCATTCACAAATAAATATCAAAGCTCTCACCTCAACTTGGGAAGCAACTTAGATGCCTAAAAATCATTCTCGTAACCCCAGAGTAAGCTCTAACCACTAGCTTCGTAATTTCTCACCCAACCAATCCATCTAATCCAGCTAAATTCAAATACTTGACATCATTAGTGAAGACGAGAGAAGTCTAGACTCCAACTTACAGCTTCAAAGAGAAATTGTTGCCCATCGCAAACCAGTCTAACCAAGTTTATGTTCAAGTTCAGCCATGCTTTCATAGACGGGGGCAAGTTCAAGTCCAGCAATCCCCTAAACAAAACTCAGACTCCCTTCCCAGAATTGTTGCACATCGCAAAGAAGAAATCCAAACTCGAAAATCCCATGAATACGGAACGCTATCCAAACTAGAAAATAAGTATAGCTCAAGCTCGAAATGCACATTCAATGTGTCACTATTTCAGCTGGGAAGGAGATTCGTTGCACATCAATGCCACCAAAAATTCACAGCAGCTCGCTGAACAACTTTAGCTGGAAGAGCGATGATGTCTTGTAAATCTAGAGTCTTCAACCTACCTTTGTTGCGCATCGCAAGAATGACTACTACGGCCCTTCCGGGTTCCTATTAATTATTGCACATCGTAAATTAAACAGATGACAAGACTTTGAATCCAGAGAATTTTACTTAGTTTTCTTGTTGTATATCACAGGCTGGGGCACCCTAATTCTGAGTTAAAATCTAGTCTTCTATCCAAGCAGGCGTCTTTTGAATCTCACCAACAACCTCACAGTAGTTCGCTGACAAAATCTAGCTAACAGAGGAATTGTTGTACATCGCAAGGTGTCCCGTATAGACTGGCAAATCCAGATCTTCTATCCAAGCAAACTTTCGCAACCACACCGGCATTGCCAAGGGGTACTAAGTGAACAAGATTCAAAATTCAGCTGGAAAAGGAATTGTTGGAGTCAAAAATCTAGAAGCCTTCTACCCAGCTTTGTTGCACATCGCAAGAAGGGGTCGCAGACACTAACTCTTGTGAGATGCAAGAAATCTAGCGCAGGAGTGACGGATGATGTATACATGCAAATCCAAAAAGTCTAGAAGCCTTTTATCCAGCTTTATTGCACATCGCAAGAAGAAACCGTATACGCTAACCCTTCTCGTATTCCAAAGAAATCTAGAGTCTTGCTACCCAAGTTTCGTTGAGACCGCGGATGATGTGAGCCCCAAAATCTAGGGATCTAGAAGCCTTCCATCCAGCTGTGTTGCACATTGCAAAAAGGGTACGTTACAGAACAACTCATTCTACTATAATTCGTTGCATATCGCACCTTATCAGAAGTACCACCATCCATCCCACCATCCCTTTACATTTTCTTGTTGCACATCGCAACAGGACCGCAGATGATACAAACCCCAAAATCCAGAAATCTAGAGTGCTTGAGCCAGCTTTGTTGCACATCGCGAAATTTCCCTGTTTTACATTCGGCATTTTAGCTTTGATGCACCTGGCCTGGGCTGCCGAGCTGGGCAAGACCTAGTCCAAGCTAGGGAAGTAGTCTATGACCGTGATGGTAATCCTTGCCATCATTGGGAGAGATTGTCAGGATCACCACTTCTTTTGAAATTTGAGCGAGTATTTAGTATAAGGACTAACGTGAAGTAATTAAAACTCAGCCCATTTTCATTTTCCCTTATTCTTCGACACCAACTCCCACAAATTTCAAACAACACCAGCCAGTAAGTAGGTCGCAAGTCAATAAAGTAGTAAAATCAATTCCTTCAAAATATATATCTATACAAATATATAAATACCCCAAAATTCCCCATCCAAAAATACAGAGAAAACCATCGTATAAAAACGATGCAAAAAGTCCCAAGGGGTATCTTATAATCACCCTACAAAAACTCCCAATTTTTCTCTTTTCCTGTCCTGATTTTCCAGAAGACCAACCCAACCTAACCCAGCCAAACCAGCCAAAATAGCCCATATATATGAATTACGTGAACGCATATATATATATATATATATATATATATATATGTATTTATATGACAAACCGTCCAAAAAAGAGCTCAACAAGCAATCAACGCCGTCGCGAACAGATGCGAAAATAAATGCCGCTAAATCGCATGATAAAAAAACAAATCAACATCAGACTGTGTACCGATGAAGAAAGCAATGCCCCTAGGAAAAATCAGTTCAACTCTTCCCAGGCTCACCATCCATCTCCCAACTCTGCGACTTTCCTTCCCGATGTTCAAAAGTAGGGAGACCTGGACTTCCCTTCCCATTTCCCGAACCCCCACGAAACTGTCCAATCTTCACACCCAAATTGTGACTAAACCTCTTAACCGGCGACCCAACAGGTAAATAATAAGTAGGATCAACCAACTTCCTCGCCTTCGGCACAAGATTAAGGTAAGTGGGGAAGAGCATGCCAAAAGCGAAGAGGGCGATGATGACACAGTATGAATACCGCACACTATGATGATGGAATTTTTGAACGGCGAACATAACGAAGGGGAAGACACCGCCGCCACTTGCGGCTGCTGCGAGTGCAGCGGCGCCGATCTTTGTGTGTTTTCCGAGACCGCGGAGGCCGATGGCGTAGACCATGGGGAAGACGGGGCCTTCGAAGAAGAAGAACATTATTGCTGGGCCTGCGATACCGTTGATGGAGAGTTTGAGGGCCATGGTGAGGGTGGAGAATATTAGACATCCGATGAAGATGATGAGGAGTAGGATGCGTGGCTGGATAACCAGACAGAGTCCACCAAAGAGGAAACGACCGATTGCGAATGCGGTGTGCCCGACGAGAATGTAATTATCGATTGTGAGGGTGCTACTGCCGGAACCCTGGATGGTATTGAGTACGCTACTGATCCAGACTGACATGCTTTCTTGAGCAGCGACGTAGCAAAATTGCGCAAAAACGGCAAGCCCTAGAGTGACGTATATGAGTCGAAATTTGGGCGAAAAGACAGTTTCCTTATGATTCGCACCCATATTTTCGGCTTGAATCTGAAGTTCCGCGTCGGAGGCCTCGGGTAGAGGCATGTAGTAAAAGAATAGGGCGAGGACGACGGTAAAGAGGGCAACTGCAAGATAAGCCCACTGAACATCAATCAAACTCGGGGCGTTCTGTAGGTCTTGGAATAGAACCTTTTCTGCCAACAACTGACTGAGAATACTTCCCACCGCTTGGACACCTTGAGCCATGAGAAGCCTGAATTCTGCTGAAGAGGTTGGTCCACAGAGTGCGATGAATGGGTTTGCAGCGGTCTCGAGAACCGAGAGTCCAAAGGCAACGACAAAATTGGATACGATGAATCCAGGATAGGAAAGCAAAACCGCTGAAGGCCAGAAGCACAAGGTCCCTGTTCCGTAGATGCATAATCCAACGATAAAGGTCACTTTGAATCCTCCATGTCGAAGGGTGTACTGACCAACAGTCATGGCTCCGAAGAAATATGCTCCAAAGTATGCTGTTGTAAGACCCAAAAGCTGTTCAGTGCTTTGCTTTGCGATGTTTGAGATCTGGTTATTCAAAATATTCAAGAGGCCATAAGAGAAACCCCAGAGGAAGAATAATATGGTGACCATGGTGCAATATTTGAAAGACTCCATCCCCTGTGTCTTGAGCATACTCTTTGGTCTTTTCATGTTTACGAAACCAAAATAGACTGAATTGCTGCTGGTTCCGTTTGTTTGCAAAGCGGTTTCCATGCGGGCTGGCATGACACCTCGGGGGTGAGTATCGCTCCCCATACCTCGAGGTATTGTTAAAAAGTCCATCATATCCATTTCCGTCTCTGGGTCCCGACCATGCTCGTGGGGAGGAAGAGCACCAGGAGGCCGAGCTCTTGGCTCATGTTCTCCTCCGATGCTAGGTAATCGATCGTGTGGTTGATCCACCTGGGAGTTCAATGACCCGTTTTTGGAGACACCGGTGCGGCTTGGGTCTCTAATCATGGATGGCAGGATTCGTTTGATAAGGGGTTTCAGTGTTGGAATACAGGCGCAGATTATTCCAACGTTCACTTCAACAGCAGACCACAAAAAGGCTGTACTCGCATACCATCCAAAGTCCATCGTTGTTCCTAGCCTGTTTTGAGTCGAAAGTTGATCCGAAGAGGCTTGCTGAAGGTAAAAGATACGAACGACATCCACAATGGTTACAAAAACACCCAGCGCGAAGGTGAATATTAGCACAGTTTTTTGTCGTGAAGGTAGTCGCATGCCAGTCAGTACTGGAATTGGAAGAACCAAAATCGCGAGATCTGTAATGATATTGACCGGGGCAGAACACAAGTATAGAGTTACGATTGATATGCATTTTGCTCCCGTTTGATGTATGTCGTAGGCGGCACTGACGGGATCACATTGAAATGCATTCAAGAAGGATAATGTCAACCCGGCGATATTGACAACTCCGAGCGTGACGTACGAGGCGAGTCTCATATGGTTCTGAGTATTCCTTGCCATTCGTAGGTAGAATATCAAGATGGAGTTTTTGGTTGCCATCAGAGCCGGGTTCTATCAGTGTTAGAAAGGGTAGATGTGGTAAGGCAAGGGGAAGCTACATAGAGAATGGTGAAGACGTATTCGGCACACCTTAAGGAAGGGAGCCAGTCGAGTGGAATATCTACATCATGGCGTCCCAATCCTTTAGCAGTGCCGTAATCGATAGAGAAGGACAATCCGAAGGCCAGGAACTTAGAGATGTTAGCTGGCATGTTTTTCTTGTGATTAGCGATTCTTCACTCACCCAAGCCACTATCATACACCAATCATCTGCGGTTCGAGTCTTCAGAATGACGAAACGACTGATCAATCTCGCAATGACGAAAGCCGTTGCTAGCGCGAATGTGACGGTGGTCACGACGAAGACAGCACCTCCCCGTGATGGTATTTCCTTCGTCTCCATGTTGTAACGACATAGAAGTCTCTTAGATGACGATCGTCAAGATCAAGTCATGGCTGTCGACGAGAGCCAGCGGCCATCTAGGTGTGAGGTTTAGGACGAGTCTCTCCTGAGTCGGTGAAGTGATGAACGTTTCCCGGGGAGCCAGTGAGACCTTACGACTGAGTACGTTGAATGCTGTGGGAAAAAAGTTGGAGAGGGTCCAAAATGGTGGGTCAGGCCGGTTGTTGAGATGGATATGAGGACGGTTATGGGTGACCAGGAATTGAATCAAACTCGGGGTGTTCGTTGGTGGATACGTTTGTAAGGAAAGCTGAGACCGGCTTCGGATCGATAGAGATGGGGTGAACAGTGAGCATTGAACAGTGAACATTGAACAGTGAGCATTGAACAGTGAACATTGAACAGTGAACAGTGAAATTGGACGAAGAGTCAGGTTACGAGCTGGGTGCTGTTCGATAGGTAGTGTAGGAAGAGAATTGACGGGGACACCCCAAGGTTGTAGTCAAGGCAGAAAATCGCAAGGAATCGGCTATGTTGGACGATTCGAGTTTGACTCGCAGCTATTTGCTATACGGGATGCTCCCCAGCATTGGAAGGCTAGTCGCGGACGGACGTTTACTTAAGAGGGAGATGGAGATGGGACAGGGAGCGTGAGAGAGGAGAGTGCAGCTGTCTGTGCCATGATGTGGTGGGTGAAGAAGACTCGGCGAGGCGTTTGGCGGGGTTGATCCATCATATAAGAGTACAAGCACAGAATTAGGTGGCGGTGGAAGGGAAGGACGAATCATAGGCCATCTTCCCAACCACTTCTTGGGAGAGCCCTTGCGCTTATATATGACGGACAATGTCCAATCGTTACTCCGTCCTCGCCAAAAGGTTCTTGGATATACCCCGTCAACACTTGTAGCCTTGACCAAGGAAGAAAAGAAGTGGAGAAGGAAGGGGAACAGGAACGCAGAACCGGCTGCAACGGTTACGATACCACCGCTGTACTCTTAGGTACAGTAGAAGTACCTCCCAGAGAAGGCAGTAGTGTTCCACAACAGAAAGGCGGGAAATTCTGAGATTCAGGGATTCAGGGATTCAGGGATTCAGGGATTCAGGGTCTCCAAATATAGGTGTCGTCGGTGCATCTTTTACTGCCATCCAGATACCTCCACCACTCTTTCGGCACCCGAAGGAAAGAATGACCCCCCCTTTAGGACAAGCGCGCCCCACCCACCGATCGCCATGACGCGCGCCTGCATTTCGACTATTTCGACTATTTCGACTATTTCGACCATTTCGACCATTTCGACTATTTGACTCTGGCTGAGGCACCAACAGCACCAAGAGCACCACAAACACCAAGGCAAAACATGCATTCGACGACCCTGAATCTTGGTCCAAGAACAAAGAAACTTTCCTGCGGAACATTCTGTCAACAACGCATTAATGCACCACGTTGCAGGAAAAACTTCTTTGTGGTTTCCTCACTCTTTCCGTACAAGGACTCGTTCCTGAGAGACATCCGTTCGTCTTGATCTTTCCTCGCATCTTCACATCTTCAACACCCGTCCCTTGGACAGTGGGCAGAGTTAAGGTTTGCGGGGTTGGTGAGTGGCTAGTGGCTAGTGGCTAGTGGCTTTTGCCTTGGAAGAGAGTTCACCAGGCAAGCAAAGCTCTGGAAATTGCCTCACCTAAGCTGTCATGCACCACAAAATTTCTTCGTCAATTTTCTTACCGACTTCATCAATCTACGACCTCAGCGGTGAGACAATCATGGAAGCCAAGCATCTACCATGACCTAGGTATCATTCATGAATATCAAACGTTACCTCGCCTCGTTAATCGCAGTTTTGGAGAAATTCCATTTCCCCCAGATTTCATTACTCCCCGCAGATCCTCTCTGCCGTGCCGTCTTTCTCCCCGCATGCCATCGTTCTAGGCGACCCGGGTTTCTGAGTAGAGCGATAAGATAAATCGCCATAAACATGACATTTAGAGATGCTCTCGAGGCTGGGTTGCATTAGTTTTGAGGACCCATTAGTTTCGAGGACCCATTTGTTTTGTGTTGTTGTTGTATGGTGTTATTATTCTATATTGAAAATGCAGGCTGACGATGCCTTAGGTGCAGGCTTACGGCGCCTTGGGCACTCCGGAGATAAAACGATAAAACAATACACCACGTGATCCGAAAATGAGACTGCCTTTTTTTTCTCTGTCAGTCTCGACGTTGAACAAATAGTTGAGACTAGAAACTTTAGATCAGTCTTTATACACAAAAATCAAGAAAAAAAGGATAGACATCACGAGATAGCTCTAACCTTAAATGGCTAGTTCTATGTTCATCTCGGAAAATAGATCTTACGTTCCGGCAACGCCAACTCACGCTAATGCAGCTGCTTTCTAAGGACAGGCCGCATAGCGCACATAACTCCCGATTTTGACGGGGATTGGCTCAGAAATTCCGAGATAGTCGGCTCGCGCAGGGATGTGCTCCCTATCTGGGTTTGGGCTTGCTTTGCGATGTGACAAAATCAACATGAACCTGGCAGCCGAAAATCGACGGTCTGTCACCACCCTGCCAATTGCAAGAAGCTGCATGAAGAGAGTTGAAGAATGTGAGAAATCGTAGACACCTCCACCTCTCCTCGTCGACCACACCAACATCTCTAATATTTGCCTAAATTACGAACCTGCAAATCCCTTATCGACACCGCATCCTGCAGCTCGTGGCACACAGCGTCACCTCCAACAGCAGAGACAGCCACCAGGAACCGCGCATCGCATCCACACTAGTTTGCGGATGCATCTCTAGTTTGAACGCCGCTTAAATCGACGAGACCGCTCTTCAGCACCGCTGCCGCTGGCTCTGCCCCGAGACAGAGACAGACAGAGACAGCTCGAGACGCCTTGGACGCGCGACACTCATCAACACCACGAGGCCGGGAGATAGTATTGGGCACCAAGTACACGAAGACCACGAGCCAACAACAATGTCATAACTCGGACGAAGAAGTCACCGTCTGCTACAAACAGCCCTACACCAGCTTTAATCGGGCTTCCTCCCCCTCCACAACCTCATACAAACATCCTCGTCGCGAAGGATCGAAGACATCATGGATCCAAGACAACCAAGCCTACCTTTTTCGCGAAATACCGCCTCGCCTTATGACGGTCGCGCCCCTTTCCCTCCAGCTCCAAACCAGTCGCCTTTTCCTCCCTCCTCGCACCCTCCTAGCACGACTCCTGCGTATGCCGAACATCATCGAAGACCATCCGATCCTCCATTCTATACTGCACAGCGGAGCTATGCGCCAGGAGGACCACCGATGTCTGGTGGTCAGGGACACTCGAGACACCAAAGTGCTTCTTCCATCAACCATGGAACTCCAGTAAATCGAGGGATGCCACCTCCCTCCTCGCCTCAACAACAATCTTCACAAGCTCCTCAACATCATAATTATGGTCAGCCTCCTATGCGTGGTCCCCCAGCAACTGCTGGTCCCTTGAATTTTCAGTCAGGTCGGGAGCTGCCAGCACTTCCCCCGATAGGCAGTCGACCCCAAGGAGGCATGTCCATTTCCTCGATACTAGGAGGGCCACCTGCAGGTAGAGATCAACCACCTCCATCACAATATGCGTCCCCGATTGGGACAACTGCTCCTTCAGGACCATCGTTTCCTAGCACCACACACGCCTCCCCTCGAATGAGCTCGACGGGACAAGAATATACTCCATTTAGACGACCACTAACCCCTCCTGAACACTCAAGAGCATACGAACCCAGAGATTCTCGTGCCAACTCAGCAGGCTCTCCTCCAGGCGCGGCGCAATATGGAACTCCAGAAGCCCGAGGCAGATATAGTACCCCACAAACATATTCACGACCTCCACCAGCTATGCCAGTGGTAGATGAGCGCCGAGAACCAATGCGTGTACCTAACCCAAGCGCAATGCCACCGCGACCTCGAAGCCAACCCAACTCTGGGCCCCCACCTCAACGTCAGTACGAAAATCCACGAGTCTCAGCACACGGTGAAAATGCATTCTCTAGGAGAGAACCTCTGGGACGACCAACTGAGCCAAGCCTCAGAGAACGAGACCCATCATACGGGAGACCAGCATTTGACGAAAGGCCAAATCCTGCCTATACTTATGCTGAGAGAGACAGACAAGAAAGGGAGGCGGCTATACAGCGTGAGAGGGAACGGGAACGCGAGCGGGAAAGGGAAATACGCGATCGTGAGACTTTGCATAGAGAGCGTGAGCTAGAAAGGGAACGAGGGAGAGACTTGGAGATTGAAATGGAACGGGAACGATCCATGGGCCGAAAAGCTGATCCACACATGGATTTCGCTCGACATGTTGCCGCACAAAGAGAGGCTTCCCAGAGAGAAGCAGCCCACAGAGAGGCTATTCATAGAGAGGTAGCCCAGAGAGAACCTGTGCATCGAGATGCTCAGAGTTCCTACAACCGGCCACCTGAACCTCGCGAACAACAGCCAGCATGGATGAGGCCAAATTACGAGCCTCCTCGAGCCCCTCCCTATGAACCCATCCCCCCACAACCAGAAGGACCACCGCAGCAGCGCCCTCCTCCGAGCAGATACGAATACCCCGCTAGTAGTGCACCACAATATGGTGGACATCATGCCTACGCCCCCAACGAACAACGATATCCACCAGCGTCACAACCGCCTTCTATGCCTCCGCAGCATAATGCACCGCCTCCACAGTATGAAACTTCTATGATTGAACGTCACCGACTTGCTCAACAACACCAACAGCAGCAGCAGTCAGGTCAACCTCCTTATTCTGCTCCTCAGAATGGCGCTTATCAACCACATGAATCCCCAAGGAGGATGATTGAAGAACCACAGCCAATGTCCCATCCAATGCAGCAACAACGTAGTTTTCTGGGGGTACAAGAACTCAACCGTAAAGGTCGTCTTTCTCCACTTCCACGAGCTGTTCAAGGAGCTCAGGCTCAACTTGGTGGGCCTGGCGGGGAGCCTGGTATCAAGAGCGAGTTTGGTAGGATGTTTTCGGGAATTGGAAATGGAGTTGGCAATGCTGGAGTGCCGAGCCCGATCTCTGCTGGGCCTCAAGCAATGCCCTTTTCCAACTCGGGGCAACTTCGTCGTGAAGATTTGGACAATATGGCAAACCAGGATTCGCCAATGGAAAATGGTGGACACAACCCACGATCCGCTTCCCGTGGTGGGGCACCCTCAAGACGTCGCAAGTTGAAGGAAGATGATAGCAGAGGCGACGATGAAAGCAGTACTGGGAGACGCACTCCAAGTGGAAGAGGAAAGCGTGCAAAGACGGGTCATCACCACCATCATCATCAGTGTGTTTTCCCCATCCCCATTATTTACTAACCGCTAACGAGGCTTTGATTGAGTCACCATCACCATCATACAGAACCTACAAATAATAATACTACTTCGCCTGCACCCGCTAATATGACACCTTTCAAAAGTGCCAAAGGATCCGCTGTCCCATCGCCCTCTGATGGAAAATCAGCACCAGGAACGCACCATCATCATGCTCCGGTTGCAAAAGCCCATTATCACCACCACGTGACGGCATCTAGACCTGCCCCGCAAGTAAATCCTATAATTCCAATCCCGATACGGAGAATCGATTCGCGAAAGATTCTCGAAAGTGTTGCAGATAGGCAACGACTTCATCTTGGATTCCAGGAGTATCAAGCCAAATTAAAACCCAAAGGAAAGGAGTCTAGAAATCGAGGTTCAAATACCGGCTTTGCCAGCACCCCTCTGCCTCTACCACGACTGGAAGGAAAGGAGAATTGCACACTAACCATCAAGATTCCTCGAACCCACCTTTCTGATATCAGTAGAGAAGAGATAACACGCCGTAAAGCGGTATGGGGAACAGATATATATACCGATGACTCTGATGTAATTGCTGCATGCATTCACGAAGGGTGGTTCCGCGGTGCTTGGGCTCCAGATGTGGATACATCATATCTCGGTCTCGAGATCGGGGAACCACCTGCCGGGCCCATCGATATTGGACAGGTTCTCACCAAACCTCCCCCATCTGGACCATGGGAAGTTCCGAAGAGACATGATGTTCATGTCAATATTTTGATTTTGCCCAAACTGGTGGAATACAAAGGCTGCGTACGATTCGGTATTAAGAGTCGAGAATGGGGTGTTAAGCTGGAGGGGTATAAAGGCACACATGATGGTTTGAGTTTCAAAATCATGAGTGTGCAATGGATCGCTGGGGCAGGGGTTAATGGTTCCAGGAAAAAGGCTATTTTCAATGAACGACTCACAAGGGAAGAATTGCAGGAAGAAGAAAGGTATGCCAGACTGCTCTCGAATGGAAATGGCAAACCAGAAACAGAGATGGGTGATGTTGAGGAGAGCTTCGAACGCGGAGGTGGCAACTCGTGGAGGGAAGGGATGAAGGGAGTTGGGTCAAAGTCCTGGAACAAACCGGTGGCAAAGGTCATTCCTATCTCCTCAAAAGAATCTGCGGCCGTGGAAGAGGCACCGGAGCCAGAAAAAGCTCCGGCTTTAGTCGTTTCACCACCTCGGGTACCGCTTCCTCCGCCTATACCATCTCCTATTGAGCCTCCCGCGGTACTTGAGCTTGAGCGATTGCAGCAGCAGGGAAGGTTCGCCCCAGCTGAGAAGGGAGTTGTGGAGATGGTCACGGAAAGGATGATTGAAAACGCAAATGCGAACGCCGTTCAGGCGCCCATTACCGACCTGGGTGCTGTTGCTGTTTTGTTGGATGCTGCCGCAAGAGCTTCCGCATCGGCTCAGGGGGAGGCTAGTCACTCCACTGAAATGAACGGGAACCACCAAGCTCCTCCTACCTTTTAAAGGTCGTATAGAAAGAGGCCCTCAAACCGACGGAAGGGTGTGATGGAGGAATGCCTTTCGGAGAATTCATGTTGGGAACACATGTTCCCAACATGCTTGGGATACCAATGATTCTACACCACCTGCCTTCCATCGGGGCCTTGGAAAGGGCTGTGTGAGATCGCGCCAAGAGGAAACTGAGAGTAGCAACTGTTTGAATACCTTTTTTTCGAACTGCTGGTTTTTGCGCATGCTTACGAAGCCTGGATATATAAACGATCAAGCGAGGAATTAACGTTTGCATTTGCATGGGCTTATGGCGTTTATCTTTCTTCTTCTCCGAGGGCCAGGCTCACTTCATTGGTTTCACTGTTGATGTGATGCGATGAGTTTGTTCATACAGGAATGGTTATGAAATTTGTGCGATGATTTCGGGGTGCATGGTGGTTCTTTTAATTTTCCGCTTCTTCTGATTGAGGGATGGATGGAAGGATTAGTGAATGGGGATTAGCGGGCGTTTTTTGAATCGTTTTTTTGATACTTCTTTCTAAGAGCGTGTAGTTAGCTAGCTTGTGAGCGAGGTAGATAGATAGCGAGATTTTTTTTCGATTCTTGAAATGAAAGATACCTTTTTTTTATGTATTTGTATTAGGTGGACTGGGAACAGGGCTTTTGTGATGCTAGTTTTGTAATTTGTATAGGTAACTTAAATCACTGGTTGCCTTGGAAGTTTGTTTTGTGTTGAGTTTACTGTTAGGTTTACTAGTAGGTGACCTACTATTTATCCGGGGTATTCTTAGTTGTGGGTTGGAAACTATTTGTAGGTTACCTACGAATTACACAAACTCTTTGTGGCCTGTTGACTATTTGTAGGTGACCTACGGATAGGTCAATGGTTTTGAGCTGTTTGTTTTGTTGACAATTTGTAGGTCACCTACTGGTAGTCTAAGCTCTCGAAAAATAATTCATCTTGGGATGATGATTTCCAAGGATGTTGAATTTTTCTCTTTGGTAAACATATATGTTTCATCATTTTATTACACACAGCTCCATAGTTACAACTTCTACTTTCTTATAGCTTACTTCGTATCCTGGACTCAAAGACATCATCAGCACTCTTTGTCGTCTTTCCAAAACCCTTCTCACCCTCATCAGCTCCTAGAGTTTCTTTTTCAAGTTTTCCAGAATCACCTTCCCCACCTCCAGATCCAACATCCCATAACCCCTCAACCTCACCCCAATACCTGTCCCCATTCTCCACAGGCAACGCACAATGCTCCCCCTTCTCGAAAACCACACTCTTCACCTCAAACCCTTTTGCCCTCGCCTCCCCAGCATGTCCCAAAACCGCCTCCCAATTCACAACCTCATCCCTTCTACCCACGAGATATAACCTCTTGGCCTCCTTATCATCGAAAGTCTCTAGCAGCATCCGTCGCAAATATTCCATCCCTTTCAGTACCTCGGTTTTCATTAATGGATGCATTACAGCCATGCTTGCGAAACTCAGGGATTTGCCGATGAGCCGGGTAGGGAGGGGGGAGGAGGTGAATGCTACGGCGAGGGAATTGTAGGCCCGCCAGAAATCTTGGGCGCCGGGCGTGGAGTCGTGGATTATTGCCCGCAAA
The DNA here is from genome assembly GCA_001414455.1 of Hymenoscyphus fructigenus. Lineage (NCBI taxonomy): Eukaryota > Fungi > Ascomycota > Leotiomycetes > Helotiales > Helotiaceae > Hymenoscyphus > Hymenoscyphus fructigenus. The sequence goes on along the minus strand of LKUV01000038.1, from coordinate 134,228 downwards.
TAGTGGGATAAAGATATAGGGGAGGGGGAAAGGGGGGAGGAGAGGGCCCAGGAGAGGATTATTGAGGTGTTGGAGCCGCCGCTTGAGAGGAGGTGCAGCAGGATTGGTCTTGTGCTTGTGCTTGGTGGGGTTTGATTTCTGCCTTGGCTTTGTTGGAATTGGTGGCGCGAGAGGAAGGAGAGGATGTAAGCCCGTGCTGGGAGTATGTTTTGTAGTTGGGCCGGGATGGGGCGGTATGTCATGTCTGGGGTTGTGGCTTGGATGAGGAGGATTGAGGCGTGGGGGAGCAGGGAGTTGTATTTTTGGGTGTATTTTGAGATTCGGCGGGGTGTTGCGCCGCCCATCCAGGTGCAGAGTATTATGAGGGAGGGAGGGGTTGTCGAAGCATTGGTGGAGGGGGTTGATGGCGGGGTAGAGGGGGATGAGTTTGGGCTATCGAAGGAAGGAGAGGAGGATGGTGGTTCGTAGACTGATATTGTTGGGCTTAGTCTTCTGAAGCCCTCGAGGGGGTTCGGGTTTGAGGCCATTTTTGAGGAATTGGGGGAGGAGAATGCTGAAAGTGACGATGGTGTTGTCAAACAGAGAGCTTCCAGAGCTTCCAACGGCGCAGCGGTTGGCGAAATGTGGAAGGGGAAATTTGAAGGGCAGAATGTGTAAATGGGATATGTGATTTTGGGGACGCGTACTATCAACTGGTCACTCTATTGAAAGGTCAACATATCCATTGAGACGTTGGTTTTGTGGATTGTAGTTGTTGGTAGTTATTGGAGCTCAAAATGAGCGATTCGACCATCTATACACCCTGTAACTTTTCACGAGCTGCCGAGGTTTGCTACAGTTCGGCCCCTGCAGCCATGTGCCGAGATTGGCAGGGACGGCGACGGCGCACAATCCATTTCGGGTTGGGAGAGGAGAGTAGGAGGGAAGCGCCTCCAAGGAAGTAGGTATTTGACTGGAGGCTCGTAACCCTTCCCATGAGCGTTGCCATCAACCGAAAAGCGCATGACGAAGAGAAATGGTCCCTTTATTTAAGTAGAATACCGTCTGGGCACCAAGCTGTAAGAGTCTCCTTGCTCGTTCTACCCCACTCGTGGAAATATTTTGTACTAGATGATCTGGAAGAATTAAGTCGAGAACGAAACAAGGTTAAAACGGTATCTCGAAAGTCTCAAACTCCATGCGATTATTTTAATTGCCCCAGATGGTCTAGTAGATTTCGACTAGATAATTGTTGTTTAGGTGAAAGCAAAACCATAACTGAAGCTCCTGCCGCATGGAAATTCGAAGGGACGAGAAGAAAAGAACAAGACAAATAGACAAAGAATAGACAGAAGCTATTGGCAACAATGGGGAAAAGTTTTCTGATGAAGGGAGTGCTAACTGAGACCAGGCTTGAAGACATACGAATTTCTTCTTCAAACTTGCTTGCCCCTTGAATATTCCCAAAAATGATGACTCTTTTCGTCCACCAGTGGCTACTCGATCATGCATAGAGGTTCGTGTAGTAAAATCTTCCAATTTCCTATCCTTTAGCAGGGTATATTTAACAAACCCAGGGTATGCCCATGGGTACAAGTACTGCCCCATAATCTTACAATATACAGCACTTATTTGTAAAGCGCCCTTCACCTCGAAAGAAGTTTAAAAATCCGTCACCCGTCCATTATAACTCCAATCCCCCCTCTCCGCAGTACTTCCCCATCTCAAAGGCTCATTCTTCGGTCCTCCCACTTCTCCAGTCTTAGGGTTTATCTCTCCTTCAAATTCGGGTTTGGCCCCCCTTCTAACATCTGGATGCAACTCCTCCCCTTTGCCTGTTGCTTCCACTCGTGCGTTTATCTCTGTTTCTTCAGTGGTAGGTTCGGAGGCGGGAGATTGGTTGATTTGAGGACGCGGTCGCGAAGTTGTTGCGGCGACCTTTGTAGGTTCTAATGGTCTTGGTGTGCTGAATGCACCGGTCGAGCTCTTTTGCAGACGCTCGAATTCTTCTTGCTCCTTTGGAGGGAGACGAGGTGGTGCTGGGCCGGAGGCGAATGATGGGCGATAGAGGGATTGGGAGAAGAAGCGGCGGGAGGGGAGAAGGAATGTTGGTGGAAGAATTCGTGGCATTGTTGCTTGTCGGAAGTAAGGCTTATTTAGGGATTTGATTTTCTTCTGTTGAAATCAGATCGGGTTTGGAGGATGAATTGATGCTGTTTATATTTCAACCTTCGGACTGAGTTCGGAGGAAGAAGAGGCCGAAAATCGCAGTAGATTACCTAAAGATCAACAGCCCACTGAGGGCGGTGAACCCCTTTTGGTTGGAGGGGCGTAAATATGCCCAACGGATAAAGACAATCCTCCTATCGGGCGCCTTTGACTCACTCTTGAATTATTATATCTGGCCAGCTAAACTCCTTTCTTTCTTGCAATTGAACCTCACATACATCCCTCAATCACTTTACCATCATGGAGCACCTCAAGAGAACGTTTGCACAATGCAAAAAAGACAATAGGGTATGCCAATGGCTTGTTTTTTTTTTGCCTCCGGATGCTAATTATTTTGATAGCCCGCACTCGTAACATATGTTACTGCAGGCTTTCCAACAGCTGCAGAGACAGTCGATATTCTTTTGGGAATGGAAGCTGGTGGAGCTGGTATTTCTCTGAACCCTCCACATACTCAATTGCCTTCTAATTTCTACTCTAGATGTTATTGAACTCGGACTCCCATTTACAGACCCAATTGCCGATGGACCAACAATTCAAAAGTCAAATCTTGTTCGTACCCATCTCCGTCTCATGAACAACAGCTTATTGGGAGCTCGCAGATTGCATTGAACAATGGCGTTACAGTCGAGTCGACCCTACAGATGGTACGAGACGCACGAAAAAGGGGATTGAAAGCACCGGTCTTATTCATGGGCTATTACAACCCTATGCTACAATACGGAGAAGGGAGATTATTAAAAGATTGCAAGGAGGCTGGCGTTAATGGCTTCATCGTCGTTGATCTTCCACCAGAGGAGGCTGTCACATTCCGGAATTTTTGTACAAAAGGAGGGTGAGTCATGTCAGAACTAATCCGAGATTAAGTTGCATTGACAATTATCTTGCGCAGATTATCATACGTTCCCCTTATTTCCCCAGCCACCTCCGAAAGTCGGATGAAACTACTCTGCTCGCTCGCCGATTCTTTCGTCTATGTCGTATCTCGAATGGGTGTTACTGGTGCCACTGGTTCTATGAACACGGGTCTACCAGGTCTTCTCAAGCGTGTAAAGGAATATTCGGGGAATGTACCAGCAGCTGTGGGCTTTGGTGTCAGCACAAGAGAACATTTCTTGAGTGTTGCCTCAATCGCTGATGGTGTAGTTATTGGAAGCCAGATCATCAATACCATTGCAGACGCACCTGCCGGTCAAGGAGCCAAAGCCGCCGAGGAATATTTGGCAGTTGTTGGTGGTCGAAGAAATGTCCCAAGTGAGGGTCATTATAAAACAGAAGACGGGGAAAATATTCAAGTCGATGGCATAATCAAAGAGGGAACTGGAGTCAACTTAGTCGACCAGATTGAAGCTCTCAATACAGATGGCCCCGTTGATCCGGCTGTACTGGCAGCACGATTTGGTCAATTTGGAGGACAGTATGTTCCCGAATCGTTGATGGACTGTTTATCAGAGCTTGAAGAAGGTTTCAACAAGATGAAGGATGATCCAGCTTTCTGGGAGGAGTATCGAACATACTATCCTTGGATTGGACGACCGGGCCACCTTCATTTGGCCGAGAGACTAACTGAGCACGCTGGGGGAGCCAATATCTGGTTGAAAAGAGAGGATTTGAATCATACTGGAAGTCACAAGATTAACAATGCGTTGGGTCAAATCTTGCTTGCTCGAAGACTGGGTAAGACTGAGATTATTGCCGAAACTGGAGCTGGTCAACACGGTGTTGCAACGGCTACTGTATGCGCTAAATTCGGCATGAAGTGCACCATTTATATGGGAGCTGTAAGTAGAACGTTCATTTCCCTACCAATAAACGTTATATGCTGACCTCAATCATAGGAAGATGTAAGAAGACAAGCCCTCAACGTCTTCCGCATTAAGCTTCTCGGTGCCGACGTCGTTGCTGTCGAAGCAGGGTCACAAACTCTCCGTGACGCTGTTAACGAAGCCCTTCGAGCTTGGATCGTCAAGCTCGACACTACGCATTATATTCTTGGCTCTGCAATTGGTCCTCATCCTTTCCCAACAATTGTCAGAACCTTCCAGTCGGTCATCGGAAACGAAACCAAAGCCCAAATGCAAGAGTTGCGCGGCAAGCTTCCTGATGCAGTTGTTGCATGCGTTGGTGGTGGAAGTAACGCTACCGGGATGTTCTTCCCATTCTCCAAAGATGCAAGTGTCAAACTACTCGGCGTTGAAGCTGGTGGAGATGGTGTAGAAACCAATCGTCACAGCGCAACTCTCACTGGTGGGTCGATTGGTGTTTTACACGGCGTTCGAACATATGTTCTACAAGACAGACATGGACAAATCTCAGACACCCATTCCGTCTCCGCTGGTCTCGATTACCCAGGTGTCGGACCCGAACTATCATCTTGGAAGGATAGTGAGCGCGCGAAATTCATTGCCGCCACTGATGCCGAAGCTTTCATTGGTTTCAGACTCCTCAGTCAATTGGAAGGTATTATTCCGGCTTTGGAAACCGCACATGCTGTCTTTGGCGCGATCGAACTAGCGAAGACCATGGAGAAGGGACAGGATATTGTCATCTGTGTTAGTGGCAGAGGTGATAAGGATGTGCAGAGCGTGGCGGATGAGTTACCGAAGTTAGGACCTAAGATTGGATGGGATTTGAGATTTTAGAGTTTTTCCAAGCAAGCATATAGCGACTAGGTAATCTTTCTAGGGAGACAGTTTTGAGCCTGTGCTGCAATGTCTTATAGAATGGATTCAATAAAAAGTTTTATTTTTTATCTGTTTTGAAGTGGAGGGAACTTTGTAGTTGAAGTTCTTTCCAGGGTTTGGGTTCATGCTTATTTTCTTACATTGTTTTCATCTTCATGTCCTCTCAAGTAGTCTCGTCTTGTTCATACCAAAAGGAGAATATATACAGAAAGAGTAAAACAGACCAGTGCTAGAAGGGTTCGAGGAACCTATGATCACCGCCTTCACCACACCACAAGAATACACTACCATCGAAAAAGGTGGTGATTGATTTCGGCTATCTCAGTAGGCAGAATCTTTGGAGCTTTCTGAGGTAGAGTGACACAAAGGAGATACAATGACTTTCGGCTTGGTTGTAGACAATGTGAGGCTGGTAATATCATTCTATTCATTTTCGTCCGCACTTGGCGCTGCTCCACACCCAAAGCGAATTCCATTTCAATACCAATTCCCATAATTTCCCAAACTACCTCTCAATCCCATGTGGCTGTGGTTCACGTGGTATCCATCCTGTTGAGCCGAGAAAGTCAGAGGGTTTCCTCGAACCCGGCCTTGAAATGTGAGTGAAGATGAACGGTATACTTTTCAGACTTTCAAATAAATTCCTCCTCAGTCATGATCTCGACCACATGATCTTTCCACCAGGGGCAGGGCTCAACTATCCTAACTGCACGAGACCGGTTCAACCTGACGCGTGTATTGAAATCCCCGGCCATTCCGTCCTTCAAAGCTCACTGGGTTTCGGTTTTGAGCTTCTCGTGCTCATTATTATGAGTGTCGGTAATGACGATAAAACGGTTTAGTGCAGAGAACTTGAAGAGATAATTCAAGTAATGCCCATGTAGGGGAAAAAAGTTGGTAATTTCCCGAGAATCGACAGTCACAGAAGTAACACTTGTGGCGTTCAAGTCTGTGCCGCGGAAAGCCAAACCTTTGCCGGTATAGCCATCATATCTCCTCAGCTCTTCTATCGAATTGAAGAGTATGTTGAGTTTCTTGTCCCACCAGAAGTATCGAGTGATTGGTTGTTTGTACCGAGGAGAGGTCGGTTGTTCAATCAGGTCATGTTTGTAATACAAGTACTTCTCCCATCCCTTGTGTGTTGCCACGTCTCTCGAATCCCTGCATACATGGAGGGCAGGGTGTGGTCTAGGGTACAGAAGCATGAGAAACCACGGGGAAATCTTTGCGTTAGGCTCGATGGGATATGTGAAAGCCGAGACATTGGCGGATCTAATGGTGTCGAAATATGCCTCCCATATCATGAGTCGTATCTCTCGAGGGAGTTTGTCGAAAAGATGGAATCTCTCATGACTAGAATGAGATACTTGCGGAGTGAAGTTGTATGTTTCAGTTAAAAGTAGGGAAAGCAATAGGGGGGAGTGCAGGCTCGAGTTCTGCCCGAAACCGCGCCATATTCATGAATTCAATGACCGGGTTCTTCCACCATGCAGAGAATGTGTTGGACAAGTCCGCGAAAGATACTCCGCTCAGCTCCATGTGCTCCATCATCTTAGTCTTCAGATTGCGTCTCACCCTCTTTTGAAACAAAGTAGTGATATTCATCACAAATTTCCAGTAACTGTTGGGGGGCTGTATGGAGCCGGACGCTCCATACTCTGAAATTAGTCGACCATACAATGATGTTTACGAAAAACCACACGCTCCAGATTCAAGAAAGGAACGAGCATGTCGGGGATAGTTTTGCTCAGTTCCTTGAAATTATCGTACATTATTTCCTTAAAGGCAAGAGATCTGATGGTGGAAGCTCGGAACCCCCAATCTGGCTTCACATCGGGGCCCCAGTCCCAGAAGCTGTCATCGTCTTTCCATTTGAATTGGGTGAAATGGAGATGTTCGACTCCGTCGAAAAGGAGAGTGGTATTTGGATCGAACCATACGTATCGGATTCTGCCTTGACTCTTTTGGTGGTAGAATCTCTTCTCCCACTTTTCATGCGCAGCAACCCACCTTGAAGAATAACAGACCCGCAAAGTTGGGTGTGCCTTTTTGGTAGCGACCAGAAAAGTATCCTGGATACTAGATTTAGGGTCTCACTTCAACATATCAATGACTTCCTCGCCTCGAATAAAAGCAAGCTAGATCATCCGCTGCAACTCGGCTGGTAGTTCTGCAAATTTGATGAATTCCCCCTTTTTCAGTTGTAAGGCTGAAGTCTCTGCGGCTTGCACGGCGCCGCGAAACTCGTGTTTCTTCGACTTCGCCATCGTTGTGTTGGAAATGGTCGCTTTCTGAAAGTTGTCGTCGTGTGTTTTGGGAATGAGTTTCTTCTGCTTCCCTGTCGAGATAAGGAAACGAGCTTCTTGATATTGGCCATTTTGCTTTGGTATCTTGTCGTAAGTTCTCGCTGAATTACTTCTGTTTTCCTTTCAGGAGGATACCAGCCAATGAAGGAAGCATCTCTCTCCTGAATGATGTTTCAGGTGCAATTTCTCGCATGGTATGGAACTTGTAATTCGATAAGAATGTGGATAAGCTTTGTTTTCAAGACGATGCCGCCCACTTGACGAATCTCTTAGAGTGTTCTGATATGCTTTATTCATCAATTGCAGAATTGACTAATCACGTTGCGACTTTGTAGTCTTAAGTAGTATATCTAGTAAGCTAATATGTTAAATTATTTGGAATCGAATGATTAAATCAATTAATTAAAGCGTCGAATAATAGAAAAATGTAAATTAGTAGATACTCCTCAGAGCAACTTTTAATTAATAGGAATATTCTACACTATATAGAATACTTGAATCATTTCAACAACCTTTAGAGGTTGACTCTAGCGAATTTAGAGTACGCCAAGACAGAATTGGTCAATTACATAATTGGAGAATAAAGTATACCAGTCCTCACTATTACATATAGAGACCTTGAACTCTCGCCTAAATAATAGGCTTCATAGCACACACAATTCATTTGTGATCTTTGTATCACGTGCCACTGGCGCAGAAGAGACACGAAATCTTATTTGAAAGGCTATCGGAATGCCAGAATATGTTTCATAGTGCCATCATAGCTTAGGCGGGAGATTCAAAGTGTGACTCGTACAGTAACTTGTTGATATATCTTGGAAAGAGTAGAAAGTGGTTCGCTTAGAAAGGTCAGTCACCCAGAGTTTTCGAGACTCTCGCCAGCCCTTGCGAGTTATGGCACCATCATAGAAATACCCAACATATCAAAAACGTGGCAAACAAGGAACGAGCAATCATGTGGAGGATTTCGAGAGTTCGACGTGACCTTTACCCCACAAACACTATATTTTGCATAAACGCAATATATCCGGCTACCCACGTGATAGAAACGGGTATAACTAGATCTTAGCCATTATCATCTTCCGGAAATACCCCAGTATAACAGAAAATTTAGGGATTTCATTCACTATCACTTTATCCTGCCGGCTATTTACAGGGAAGTGAAAGGGTTTAAATTCTCGCTGACCTTTTCTTTCAATTAGTTTATCTAAGCTTCCAAACTGGTACCACTTCATCACTTGCTGCAAAGCCGAAGTTCATATTCTGAATTTCATATTCCAGCTGAAAGCCCGAAATATCATCGCAATGAGACTATCAACATTGACTAGCCTTTTGGCTTTAACAACATTATCCACTGCACTACCACTCGACCAAAGCCGTCCCTTCGCACTTGTCGTTATTTCGCAAGATAAAACATACAACAACAAAACCCTGATTCCATGCGCGAAAGGCAAAGGAGGACCATGTGAGATTTGAAATTCCCTATCAAAATCTAAAAACAAAAACTGACTCCCCAATTGTTCCCGGACTTTGTCCACTCGCACCATTCGGTTACCCAGTCGCACAGGTTGAGAGCTTCAATCTGAACTACACTTTGGGTTCAAATCTAGGCTATCTGACCTACGATATACAGAACAAAAAGACGAGCTCGGGACTCGCCAACGTCTCGGCTCCCATGGCTTTCAACAACGCGGACTCGTATAAAGTTCCCATTTTTGGAACTGTTGGGGTGGAAGGTGCTACCAAGGTGGCGTTCAATGATAAAAATTATCTTGGAGTCCCGGAGAGTTCCGCTTCGACTAACGCTAAATTCAACCAATGGTATATTTGCGATATAAATGGTGGTATGGTTTATCCGAGTGTGGTGTGGAGTTCTAGCGATAGAGCGCCGCCACTTTCTTCGTGTCTCAAGGTTGATGTTATGAGAGCTTTTGCTTAGGGGGATGGAAGGTTTACTGAACAATAGTTGGATGGTGTGGTTGTGAGGAGGGAAATGCCAAGGTGTTTATGCTTTATCTCTTGTCTTAAAAAATGCAGTGTGGGCAATAGGCCGTAAGTCTCGATTAAGCCAAAATGTTATTCATAGAGAAGTGTGAAGAGACTGAAATAGTTTTAGGGTAGGATCTTTGAAATATAGGCCACAAGGTTAGAAAACAATCATTTAAGTATTTAGGTACTGTACAAGAGTTTGTGTTTATAATTCATAAAGATAGATAGCTCTTAACTATTTTTTGAAGACTGAGAAAAGTGCATTTTAAAAGGGCCCGAGGCGGTGTAAGGAAAATCCTGGTTAGGGAATAATAGAATAGGACCGAGTACAGACCCTTCCTAACCCCTGTGCAAAATAGCGGAAAACTTGAGTTTTATTATAAATTTAAGCCGGGTTTCAGTAATAGAGAGTAAGGTAAGACTTTTAATAATCAAAAGTTCTAATGATTATCATCTGGTATTGTTGTGCTGGATTTATGACATCACCTGATTTTTCTCATTGTTTATTCTCATAATGAACTACTGTTTGATTTACTACTTCATCGGCAGTTTTATCTGCTATGATGATCAGCTGGTAAGATCACTAGTGTTGTGCTAAATCTACCATACCATTGTATCATCATGATATTATTATATCATCATTATATCATTCATTTATTATGATGTAATCATCATTCACTCCTTATATATAGACCTTAGATAACTCCCTACACAAATCAATCAATTCTCCATGACCTACAGTACTGAGGACCTTCCCAACTTAACAGATATCGAATAAGTTAGGTTTAACTACTTATTAAAAAGAAATAAACCCGCACGAACTTCACGTATTTTTTGAGTTCAAAATATCTAAGAGCCTGTTTGGATTAGATTATTTAAGAGATTATTTAAAATTAAATAATCTTATAACGTATTTCCCAGGTGAGCCGATCACCCGGGTGAGCCGATCACTAGAACACTAAAATGCTACTGCTAAATTAAGCCTAACTCTCTAGTAAAGAGGGTCGCATATTGTATTTTAATATAACGTGGTTTATCAGCGAGTCGATCATATCAGCAAGTCGATCACTAAAAATACATACAAAAAACGTCTGTGCAACCCTAGTAAAAATCTGTAATTCTGAATAAAAATTAATAAAATTAAAAACCTTACTTTATTACTATATATGTAAATAATATTAGAAATCTTAGATGCTAACTAATTATAATAGCTAAGTTATTAAAGAAATTAAAAGAAATCTATGAATACAGGGGTGATTTTAAGCGAATCGTTAGTTATAGCTAGTAAGCGTCTAAAAACTTCAGTATTACTTATTTATATAGTAATAAAGTAGATTTTTTAATTTTATTAATTTTTATTAAGAATTACAAATTTTTACTATGGTTGCACAGACGTTTTTTGTATGTATTTTTAGTGATCGACTCGCTGATAAACCACGTTATTCAAAGTTGTGATATTATTATGCTCGAGTGATCGGCTCACCCGGGAAATACGTTATACAAAGTTAATTCTACCCAATTTAGGTGCTACTTGAGCCTCGCTCTACATACGTGCAATACAACCACATCTACAACTATGCCACTGCCACCCCTCTCAACACTGTACGTCAGGAAGAAGAGAAGGAGGAGGATCGCTATCGCCTTTTACTACTTTTACTTACTCTCCTTGCCTCGCAAAGCATCCGAAAGTCGCCTCAATCACTTAGTATGAGTCGCCTCAAGGGACCTCACTATGTGAAGGAGATTCTTGAGTGCAATAGCCATCCTCGCATATACCGAGTACTTTATATAAACCTCTCAACCTTCTACCAATCACGGGGTTAGATCTACGATAATACAAGTGTACAAGACTCTCAAACTCAGCAAGTGTACCTTGAAGAGGAGATAATTATCTTCTTGTATATGGTTAACAATAAGAGCTCAAACTACATGGTTTAGGGGACTTTTGGTCATTCAGGAGAGACAATAAATAGAGTGTTTTACGAGATCTTGCATGCGATTGTTCAGCTCCATGACGAAGTTGTTCAAATACCTACACACGATACCCCTCTCGGAAGCTGGATTGCGGACGATCTAAAGTACTTTCCATACTTCAAGCCTTGCCTAGGTGCTCTTGATGGAACAGATATAAAGATGGATGTGCCCAAGGATGATAAGTCAAGATATCGGAACCGCAAGAAGGAGATCTCTCAAAACGTACTTGTAGTATGTAACTTTGATATAGAGTTCCTATATGTATTAGGAGAGTGGGAGGAATCGGCTCATGGTGCTGCTGTACTTCACAACGCAAAGTATATGCATGGATTTACTACTCCAAAAGGGAAGTACTGGCTTAGAGACGCAGGATACGCTAATACCGATACCATACTATCACTATACTAATCTACGCGCTATCATCTCAAGGATCAAGCCCGCGCAAAGTTAAGGCCTAAAAACACAAAGGAGTTATTCAACCTACAGCATGCAGCTTTACGTAACGTGGTAGAACGTATATTTAGGGTTTTGCGGAAGAAATACCATATACTTTTGGGCTCAGAGTTTCCAGTAGACACCCAAGTTCTACTTGTTATTGCTCTTACTGCTCTCCACAATTTAGTACGCTCAAGAGAGGGTGGAAAGGTATAACTAATAAAAAAGGGGGTGAATTAAAGACTATAGGGGTGTGTCGGCGAACGGATTAATATTTATACTTTAAAAGAATCTTTTAAATAAATCGCTAAATAATCTCCAAATAATCCCTTAAATAATCCCCTTAAAGAAGCTAATCCAAACAGGCTCTAATTCGCGAGTTTAGTTGATTTTACACTAAAATCCGCTTCCAATTTTCATGAATTTCATATGGTTCAGATTCATGTATGAGCTTTATGAATGAAAGCCCAGAGTATATTTTATATATGATTCAAAGTTTATCAAAAAGGGTTTATAAATCAACAGCATTTATTGTTTACCTTTCAAGTTTAAACTGTCTACAGACACAAAATTAGACTGAAAGGTGGATACCAGTGGGTACTTTTGAGGTTTAATTGCTTGTGAAGTGGGTCTGTGTGAGAGCATCAAACTCATTGTATATCTTGCATTGCTAGTCGCTTAAACTGCTGGCTCTGGTCTAAAAGCTTCTACTTTACATGCAAAGTGTTTGAAATGAGCCTTTCAATTGGAAGGGAAAAACACGGGATACCTATTTGGAACAAAAACTTAGAATAAAAAAAATTCCACCAGCAATGTTAGTACACAAACAAATTTTGAAACCCCTTATTTTGTAATAGCACCACCTCTCCTTTATTTATTTCCAATTCCTGACCAAGCCTCGATGTCCCTTTTGTAGGGATCTGCCGGGTGCTGAGGGTCATGGTGAAGATCGGACGTCACCATTGTTGTAACTTGAATATCCCTTGGTCCAGGTTGCTTTGCACTCAACTCGACATAATGCGAGCCGTTGAGATTGGCTTCATCCGAGGGGTTGCTCATCTTATAACGATAGCTCTGCGTGGTCGGTTTTCCTCCAGAGTTTGTATATGACTCTCCTCTGCGGCGGCTTGTGTTGTATGAGAATAAGCGGGCAAGAGATGATCCAATATCCTTAGGCCCATGTTTTTTAAGAAATGCCGGGAAAGCCAGTAACGATGAGCAGACGATACCAACGTTTACTTCGAGAACACTACGAATTTTATCAGTATATCATACTATGAGTTATTAGAAGCAAGACTCACGCCCAAATTGCAATCTGTGACAGTCTCCATGTAGAATCGAAGTCACTATAAAGTAGTGCTGTCATACCGAGTCGGATAATACTGGTGGCACAAGTGCTAGATGTGTCAGCAGATCGGAGCACGGAGAAGCCGAAAGGAATGGGTCTTACAATATTCCAAGCCCGAATATCGCCATGACCCTTATCTTGCGAGACGTTCCTAACTTCAAATTCAATAGTGCTGGGATGGGCAGAATCAGGACATAAATATCCGTGACAACGTTGATGGCACCAGAAGTATAAGGGAGAATCTTTTCTTTGAAGCAGTGGCCAGGAGTTGCAGGATACCAGGATTTTTGTACCGGTGTGCATTCAAAGATGGTTGCGAACAGCATTGCCGTGTACGATACTACAACAAAAACAATACCTGCATGTACGAAAAATAGGGTCTTCGCACTGGGCGAGAAAACCCGCCGATAGAATAGCAGACAAGATAGTTTGATGGTTGCCGCGAGGACCAAATATACATACTCCCCAATTGAAAGTGCCTAGTTGTGAATTTAGTACTTTTCTCTTTGCTGGCTACAATTTACTTACTCTTAGTGCATTAGGGAGTTCTGTAAGACGAACATCCCACAAGTGTCTCCCAAGTCCATTTTTGTTGCCTCAAGCTAGGTTAGCACAGTTCAACAATACAAGTGAACAGAACTCACCAACGATCATTAGAGTAGAGAATCCAATAGTAAGACACTGTGTGCAATATGAGTATTAATCCAAAAGATTTGGTGTACCCAACTGACATAAGCAAGAATGCAGCAATCTAAGGTTCATTGTGAGCACTTGTAATTGAGAATGACCCAAGGGTGACTTACAGTCATCTAGACCAAGCGCATTGTTGATGAACTTTCTCGTGTATATTCGAGCAGCGAAGCAAATTGTAGCAAAGAAGAGACAAATAGTGTGTAGAGCAATTGTTCCATTGGTCTGATTCTCTGGATTGACAAAATTCGCCGTCTTCCCTGGAGGGGCAGGCATAACACCTGGCCCCATCCAACCCATGGTAGGAGTAGATGAATTCATGACGATTTGCCTCTGTGAACTTGAGGTTGAAACTTTGAACTTGACGGTCTGTCGATATTTGATTTTGCAGCAACTCCGAGAGAACAAATTGTTAAGAAGTGCTGAAGAATGACAAGGTTTTAAGGCATCGATGGTGGATAGATTTAACCACCACCAGAACGATGGGGGGCACAAATCCTCCAGGAAAAAGTAGCTGCAGAAAGTGAGAAGGAACAGGAAGGAGCTGAATCCTAGAAAACCTCCGCGGTCCTTTTTTTGCGGCTCTCATGAGGCGTTGCACCTGGCTGTATTGCATATCCAACCGGAGGCATTGCATATCCAACCGGAGCACACCCAAGCTATTTATCCGCAAATCCAACCAACATAGAGTAGCAATGGACCAATAACATACAACACCGTTAATGGTGTGAAGGGCAAAACTATCCTCTTGCTATATCAGTGAGTCCATCGGTGAGCCGAACGGTAATCTTACCACCATTGTGTGGTTTTGACAGCTGCATAAAACAATTGCCTCGTTTGATGCATGAAGTTACATTTCCTACCACACTACAACAACCACGCCCCCAACCACACATCCTTAACCACCAACGTCACAAACCAATGAATATACTATCCTGCCAATATATATGACATATTGCAACCTGATATATAGACGACACGCGTATCAATGCTGCACGCCAGCCCCAGATTACCCAGTCTATCGTAAGATACCTTGGAGGTTCATTTCCCCGTTGTAGAATTTATGAGGCACATTCGTATTTGGTACCTGCCTTTAGTCTTATCAAGGACGGTGGGGCAATTTTAGATAAAAAGTTAGCTCCCGTAAAATAGGGCTCTGGACTAAAATTGTCGTAAAACATTCAAGCCCCTATTTTAATTTGATCCAAAACTCACTTTTAATACTTCGCACGTTGAGTTTGGAAATTCACAAGATTGGGTGCCATAAAACAATAAAGCATTTGTTCACAAACAAAAGATCCATGCGAAAGCCACAGCTTTCGAATGCCAGTGAAAAACACCAATCGTTGTGAAATCAAATATGTAAAAACTGTTTCATTGATCAAGTTTTGCTATCTAGGAGACAAAAGAAAAAATATTCTCCCACGAAAAGTTCAAAAGCAACTATTCTTGTACGACTGATAGCGAGGACAGTAAATGCTCCACACAAGATTTCCACTTAAGCTGTATTGTATGGCTTCAACATATGTTCTCAAATCTTTGGAAAACTTCAAGTTTGCTTTCGTCTCCAGAACAACATTGTTGAACTCCACAACATACTCTCGAATCTTCTGTCTGCAAAAATGCTTCGCTTCTTGTTCACTCATAGAACGTTCTTTCATTATTACCCAGATAGCATTCACCACATGCTCCAAGCCTGCGTGCTTGGCAGCGTCACGCTCTTTTTCCCATGAGTAATGGTCATTTGTGAGACTGATGGCGGCAAACCCAGAGCGCACGAGTGGTGAAACCAAGTCATACTCTTCTTCAGGAATTGTAAGAGCCATCCCAAACGTCACGGTTCCAAACCATATCCTGATTTACAATCAGCTATAATATTCAATGCTTTGGAGGGCGGGGTTCACACAATTCCCCTGCATCAATAATTCGATATGGGAGGTACTCTTCAAGTGTTGAGAAAGGCTTGGTTCGCTCCCGTGCCGATGACAGTTGAACAAAGGAAGCCCATGCTTTCATAGTTGTTAGAGCTCGTTTCTGGTCAATCATCATCATTTCTGATAAGATCTGAGCTTGGATCAGCTTTTCTCCCCGGGTGCTCTTGTCGATATTGATGTTGAGATATTCTTTGCCAAATACATCCAGTAACCCATGCTTCTCGTCGTTGTCCTTTTCAGTATCCATTAATATTATATGTCATAAACGGGGGATGCTCGTTACGTACCTTTTCGACATTGAAATTTTCCATGATATCTTCTGCATATTAGCTAACATTCACTTTGTGCAACATGGGTTTCGTTGACTTACCATCGTAAAGAAATGCAAACTCATTTGCATATGATATTATCCCCAATCGTTCCGGAAGACATTCTGGAACAGTGACACGAATGAATGTGTAATCGTTTCCAAGGCCGCCGTTGTAATTGGATACTGGACAAACGAGTTTACACCAATCTTTCTGTGCTCGCATTGCTCCTTGAACTTCTTTTTTTGGATCTTTGTGTCTTCGAAGGGGAATTCCATTGCAAAGTCCTTCTGTTTCGTAGGCAGATGCCTCGACAACCTCCGAGTGTTCAAACTCCATGGTTGAGTAGGACAAGGAGTCGGTTAAAACATATATTTCGAAATGAGAATCTTGAATACTGAGTCTTAAACAAAAATTTGAACGTAGGAAACTAACTTTTAAGTCCGTTCAGAATTAGGGGTTGAAGGAAAGAGTTTAGTAACGATAAGTATACCTGTACGTGTACATGAGGTACATCTTTGAACTGATTCTGGTTATCTACCCTTGTCGATATTGTAATTGCAGATTTAGGAGTGCCGAACTCCGTCTCCCTGATTCATGTTGTTGGTTGTTGGTTCTCAAGGTTTCCAATTTAGGCAAAATAAATTTTCTTCAGACCATGCAACGCCGCCGCGTGAATGCTTGATCTTCAACAGACAGTCAATCCCAAAGCTGACTTCCAACCACGTCTTGCATGCCTCTATTTATTACTCGCCTTCTCTTCGTGTCCTTTCACTCCAATAAGTGCATATGCAGTGACACGCAGTAAGATATCACCCAAAAGACGTAATGGGGCAACCCCCTCACTTGTGAGAATTTAACACAGCCTTATCGCAGCGTTCCGTGCCTATCTCCCAAACTCTTACCGAGCTCACTTAATCCCAACCTGAGGAAACGGAATTCTTGTTTTAGTGTCTTCTCTCTGACAACTTGTACCCACCAAAGGGTGACTGTTTGCAATGAGTTCTCAACTTACCTATATTTCGTTGCCAGTTGCCATAATATCAGGTTGTATCATAGGAGCTTTATATGCCTTAGGCCTGGCTGCATATCGTTTGTTGTTCTCTCCTCTTGCAAAGTTTCCTGGCCCCTGTATTGCCGCAGCAACACATTGGTATGAGTTTTACTACGACTATTGGCTCAATGGCAAATATATCTTTGAGATCAAAAAGATGCATGAAAAATATGGTAAGTGAAGTGAAGATACTTGTGAAACAAACTAACTAGAGATATCAGGGCCAATTGTGCGAGTAAACCCCGAAGAGTTGTCGATACACGACCCCTCGTTTTACAATGAGCTTTACGTCACAGAAAGTAAAAGAAGGACTGATAACTATGACATTTTTTGCAAAGGAATTGACTTCGACGGTGTGTCTTCCCTTTAATTTGGGATTTTTTTTCAGAAGACTAATCCTCACAGGTTCTCACTTACTAACCACCGATCATGATCTCCATCGTCGAAGAAGGAAACCTTTGGAACCGTTTTTCTCTCGCATGGGGATATCTCGTCTGCAACCCATGGTAGCCGACGTCGCGAAAAGATTTGAGGAACGTTTAGTCAAATTGAAAGGAACCGGGACGATAATTCGCTTAGACCACGCCTTTTCAGCATTTTCTGGTGATATCATTGGGGCAATTTGTTGGGAGAAACAGGACCATTTCTTAGATGATCCGAACTTTTCTCCAGATTGGTCAGTTTAACTTTCACAACCCCGAAAAAAGTGTTATATTGATTTTGAATTTTTTAGGTACAATTTAATACACATGATCATTCGTTCGCTTCCACTATTCACTGCCTTTCCCCTGCTGGTTCGGTAAGCAAGCGAATAGTTTCACCAAACAAACTGGACGTGGAAGATCTAACCATTGAAATGAAGGATAGCAAGCTACATTCCAGAATCAGTACTTCTTTGGGCATTTCCCAGCGGTCAAAGTTTCAACAAGTTCAAGAAGGTAAGTCACAATTCCCAAACATAATGAATCCAATATTAAGAGATTATGTGGGAAAAATAGGTCGCAAAACAGCAAGTTGTTTTAGCGAAACAAGAAAAGCACAGCGATCTAAAAAATTCAAATACCGATGGGCATGTTACTTTGTTTCGCCACATTGTGAATAGTGATATGCCTGAATCAGAAAGATCTGATGAGCGTTTGGCAAAAGAAGCCCAGGTGCTTCTTGGAGGTGGTACCGCAAGTACAGCAAGAACCCTTGGGTTCATTTCTTACTACATCTTGGCAAATCCTCAAATCCATTCAAAATTAAGGGGCGAGCTAAAGGTACCGTTGGAGAAGTGGCCAGAAACGGTCCCATCTTGGGCAGCTCTAGAGAAATTGCCGTTTTTGCAGGCACTCATCAAAGAGGGACTTCGGTTAGTGCTATACACGCCTCATAAATGAAACATTCTGACCTTGCCCCTAAGTCTTAGTTATGGTGTGATGCGCAGGCTTCCACGTTGCTCCCCTGATGTTGAAATACAGTACAGGAATTGGAATATTCCCATCGGAGTAAGTAAAACCAAACAGCGAATAGTGTTTTAGCTGACAACAGCTTCTTCACAGACACCCGTTGGTATGTCTGCATATCTTATGCATTCTGATCCTACTGTATTTCCAAGACCGGACGAGTTCATCCCAGAGCGCTGGATTGGAGAAGTAGATCCTAGCATGTATAGGAGCTATGTTCCATTTTGCAGAGGTTCACGGAATTGCCTAGGCATGAAGTATGTATTGATTTCCTTCCCCTTCTTCATAAATCAACATCGCAATTAAAAGCTCCCAATATCTGGAAATTATCTACGTGAAGGACCTGGCGTGGAACTCACTAACGACCAATTTTTAGTTTGGCGCAAGCAGAAATGAGTCTCGCTCTTGCGGTTATATTCAGGCCAGGTGGCCCACAAATCGAGTTGTACAAGACGGATGAAAGTGATGTAAAGCAAGTTCATGACTTTTTGATCCCTCTACCGAAGATCAACACGAAGGGGGTCCGAGTTGCTGTTCTTTGATTGGAAGCTCTTTTGGTCACATTTCCCCCCTAGAAATAGTTTTTCATCAGCTACAAAATACAAGATTGAATTTCGGAATCTGTTTGGCTCCAATTGAGACATTATTTCCGCATACATGAGGCACATGGAAGTCGTCGCTCGGTTAGAGCGGTTGAGAGACATTGTTGGTTACTATTCTATGATTGGCCGAGACCCCTAAAAGGATGACCTCGTTTCGGGCATTCATGCAGCTCATAGCCCGCCATAGGGCGTGTGCATGAGGCGCGGAATTCGCAATATGTACTTGCCGGAAGCAGGATGCAACCAACCTTGGCTATCTATAGGTTACATGAAAACTCCTGAACGGTGGCCGGCTCGAATTTAGTACCGTCTTGGCTGTCAGGGTCAACTACGCCCGCACCTATGTTGGATACGAATGAAAGACTTGCTTTCTTGTTCTTTGTAAACGGCGACCGAAGACTGCAACCTCGAAGATGTTTTTGAACGCGAGTTTGACTTTTACCGAGCGATTGATGGTTACGGGTTTGGTAATTTTAGCAGCAAGTTCTCGCGCTGAATAATTTTACACCTTACTTACATTTCCTAGTATCCTCTCTTTAACGTCTTTTACAACCTTTACTTTCATCCTCTTGCTTCTTTCCCCGGCCCTTCCAGTTGGGCCGCTTCACGGATTCCCTATGTAATCTCACTTCTGCGTGGGACTATCGTTCATGACATAGAGAAACTTCACCGGAAATACGGCCCAATCTTGCGTGTTGCACCCAACGAGATCACTTTTGCACACCCTGATGCATGGAACGACATATTTCAAATTCGCCCAAGTCATTCACCCTTTCCAAAGGATCCTATCTGGTGGGGTCGACAGCCTGGCCGACCCGAGTCTCTCATCAGTGCCGAAGGAGATGACCATGCTCGAATGCGAAAACTGCTTCATCGTGGATTTACACCAAAAGCACTGCGCTCACAAGAACCCATGATTCAAAAATATGTTGCTCTGTTGATTGAGCGTCTTGCAGAACTAGCACGGGGCGACAAGGAGGCAGTGCTAGATATTGTGCCATGGTTCAACTATACCGCCTTTGACATTTTCGGTGACCTTGGCTTTGGAGAGTCCTTTGATTGCTTGCAACATTCTCGGTACCACCCCTGGATTGCACTACTTTTCAATAGTGTCAAGGCAGCTTCTTTTGTTATATCCGCACGATTTTACCCTCTGGTGGAGTTCGCTTTGATAAAATGTATCCCCAAGTCTTTGAAAAAGATGCAGAGTGATCATTTTCAACAGATAGCCGACAAAGTACAACGACGCCTCAATTGGGAGGTGGAGAGGCCAGATATCATGTCGTATGTTATTGAAAATAACGGCAACGAGAAGGGTATGACGTTGGGAGAGATACAGACAACTTTCATGGTTCTCACCACGGCCGGAAGTGAGACAACTGCAACAGCTCTAAGCGGTACCTTGAGCTATCTTGTGAAAAATCCAGATATCATGGCCAAAGTAGCCCTTGAGGTGCGCGGGGCTTTTTCTACAGAAAATAGCATCACGTTCAATGCAATTAGCGGCCTTCCCTACCTCAATGCCGTCCTGAACGAAGGTCTTCGACTTTGCCCGCCAATTCCAGTCATGCTACCAAGGTTGGTTCCAATGGGTGGAGACACAGTCTGCGGACTCTGGATGCCTGGTAGGGTAAGTTATAACTACTCTCCAACCTTGATTGCTATATCTAACAAAAGAACTTCAAGACAAGCATTTCCATACAAACCTGGTCTTTGTTTCGCGATCCGAATTTATTTCACAGGTCCAAGGAGTTTCTCCCTGAGCGCTGGCTAGAAGATTCGGAGACGCCAGGATCCCCATTTGTTAATGATAGACGAGATGTCGTAACCCCGTTCAGTCTTGGGCCACGGAACTGTCTGGGCAAGAACTTAGCGTGGGCAGAAATGCGCTTGATTCTCTCGAAGATTTTGTGGACATTCGATGTGACGGCAACATCAAATACACTTGAGTGGGAAAGTTTACGAACATTTTTACTGGTTGAGAAAAAGCCTGTTGAGGTGCGATTACGACTACGTGAGCTGTAAAGCTGCAGATAGCAAGGTTTTTGGAAAAGAGATGGAATCAATTATACCTATTTGAAAACTTCTCCGATAGTCGACTGCAATTTCTTCCTTGTGCAAAACGAAGTTCATAGCTTCCAGAAGCCTCCTCAATACTAAAGTTATGAAATGTCTAGATTTTAAGAACTTCCAAGTATATCTCAAGTGGTTTTACGATTTAACATGAGACGACGGAGGGGAAATAGAAAGATGTGCATGCCATTAACCCAGTTATATTATTATTGAACTTGAGAAGTGCATAACGAGCTTCAAACCAGACAAGAAAGCCAGGGCTTCACTGAACCTGTAGTGCAACTTTTAGTCTCTGTCGCATGCCATCAAGAATACGAACAAAAGTTCTACAAAAGAAATGATCCCATCATCACATGTTATTGTGATTACATGTACTTCTCCGTATTCTTCTCACACCAATCCCAAAAATCCTTTCCCACTCCATTTTCGCCATTTTCTTTCTTCCCCATCTCCTTCACAAGAACTGGACTTGGTGCAGGGTGGATTCTCCCCCATGGGATCACATACCCACCATTATTCTCCATCTTCAGTTCTGTTGACAAACCAGCCCAAAGCTCAGTGTAAGCACCACATTTTGCTTTGTGGAGCAACGGGTAGGAAGCATATTTCATCCATATAGCATGTCTCATCAGTGATGTGTTCAGATTTCCCGGATTCTGAGACACGCTGAGGACCCCGGATTTTCCCACCTGGTTTGCGAGTTCGTTTGCAAGAAACCAGTTGCCGATCTTGGAAATTAGGTAGTTTCGCTGCTTATCTGCGGGTGGGGTTTCAACGTCGGCCATTAGAGTCTCAACTTTTGGTGAGGATAGCTCAATAATTTGCGAGCTTGTCCACACAACCCTCACAGTACCCGGTGCGGAGGATTGTACAGCAGCGAGAAGAGATGTTAAGAGTAGGCGGGTGAACAGCAAAGGTCCGAGGCAATTGGTTGCAATTTGAAGTTCGTGGTCTTGTTTCGATTTGCTACCAAGTGGCGGGAGAGAGACTCCAGCATTATTCCAGAGAACATCGAGCTTCGATTCCTTGCTCTTGAATAATTCGACAGAGGCCTTGATGCTGCTGAGGTCGTCGAGTTCGAGAGGAAGGTATTCAAGCTTGCCCGTGGTTTGGATGGACTGCTCGCTAACGAGGGACTTGATTTTACTGATGCTTTGTTGTGCCTTTTCCTTAGAACGTCCTGCAATGTAGACCTTTCCTCCCACTTTGTAGAGGATTGAAGCTAGTTCAAATCCAATACCGGATGCACCACCAGTAACAATAAAAATCTTCCCATCTTGACGAGGTAGATTTGATTCCGTCAACGTTGGACTCGGAGGGAAAAATTGGCTGAATGTGACTCCCATGATGACTGATGAATTTGTTGCTAGAGACAAGAAATGTTTTGATATCTAGTAGAGTGGTTTTGGTGGCATCCGATTTGATGAGGGGTGTGTGTAGTATTTACCCCAATTGGAAGATAGCGCTGGTGCAGCTGGGGTTGGATGAGAGGACTTCGGCATTGCTCCCCGGCGTTTCGGTGTAGAAAGTAGTATATGCGCGTAGAGATTTTATGCTGTATGGTGCCATAATTTTCAATTAGGCAAAATTGCCCTGCCACTCTGCACCAGGCGTGGTAAGAACACAAGGCTGGAGGGCGTTTGCATGATGACTGCATATGCATGTGATTTATTACCAGGTTCACTTAAACTGGTTCAGAATAACAACATGATGTGCACAGTGATTATAGTACATGGGGCCAACATCTTCATGTTAGGAACACCCCTCAAAACATGTGATGTAGAGCGGAGAAACAATATCCCAGTGTAGGGAATAGTTCAACTATCGTAGTTTTAGCACAGTTTTGAGACCTGGAAACTATCTATAGTTTTAGTAATATTAGTAGAACTAAGTAACAAATCGAATAAAACTAACCAAGGAAATTATCGTTAAATTATTGATAGTATACTCAGTCAACTTCCAGCGCTCCAGCAGTCTTTGGCATATGCTTAATAACCCTCGTAGACCTCCGAGAGGGTGTTGGTACGTCTTTTGGTGGCATGTTCGTGAAGTGTTCGTAGTGCTGTACTGCTGAAGGAAGTCGCGATGCTGCAGTTTGATGTTCTTGAAAAATGGGCGGTGAGCCACCGGCCAATAGAAAGGCTAGTAAATGCCGAAATAAGCCTAAAATGGTTAAGCTTATCCCTTTTTCTCACTAATTATTCTGGGAATTCCTGGAATTCCAGCCAAAACACCAAGATATATTTATTTATTTCTATTTCTATTTAACGTCAGGCGGATTCTAGCTCGCGTGGGCTAGGTCCTAAAAGTCCCAAATTGGGCAAATGACGCTAGGGGGTTCCCTAGGCTACAGTGGGTGTAAAGTTGCTACCTTACAAGAGACAGTTTAAAGAGAAGCTCCACTTTCGGAACAGCTCTTATCCTTAATCAGGTAAAGAAGTCAAGTTAAACAAAGGAAATAGACAATTCTTGCTCTCCCCCTTCTCTCCTATCCTCTCCCCCTACATACCTTCCTCCTAGCGACCCAAATCGACAGCGGTCTTCCACATCCCCTTGCCCGGCCATTCCCACAGGTGCAACTTTCCTCCATTCCTAGCCTTCCTCCACTTGTTGTCCCCAAAAGTGTCGTACTAGGATAGGTCTAATCATAGGCCCTCAAACTTTGATCGTAGTAATCGTGTGTATGTTTTTACCGTGAAACCAGGGCTTGTGTTGCTGCTTCAAGGATTCGTTGATTTTGTCGAGTATATAACCACCCCTCCCCCCTCCTGCTTACTCAGCCTTCCCACAAGTGTGTTCCAAAACTCGTATAATAGGTAGGTAGGTGGATAGGTATGGCTGTTTTGCTGATTTTCGAGTTGGAGCCTCGTAATAGGTATTGTCTTAAAGAGAGGATTGTGCTTGTCGTTGTGGTGGCACCTCTGAAATGGTGATTCTTGGCGTGAAAACTCTGCCTCGGGTTTGCTTCAACCCCAAAAACCCTCCAAACCACCCTTTCTGGACTGAATCTAAGCTCTGGAATAATATTGCAAAGCGGCCTCGGGCACAGTGCGCAATTCCAGGTTCGTAGAGGGCACCACGTACAGATGTTCAGCCATCGCCCTCTCACCAAGATATATATATATAAATCCTACTTAGTTTACCCAAAACTATACAGTTTTGTCTACAAAACTGCACTAACTACAGTTCTAGCAAAAGTCTTTAAAACTAACTAGTAAATCGGCAAAACTAAGTAGCAAGTTAGTTTGGTTAGTTCAATAAGAAATGTACGTATTCCCTACACTGCAATATCCCAGCGTAGAGAGCCACTTGCCAACTCCCAAGGACTCATGGGTGCTAAAGGAACTTTTTATAGACCCCACTTACATACTACTGGTCTACAATTTTTATGTATATTTCTGTTTCCATCTACAAGCCTAAATAAGTTAACTACCCGCCAATAACTCCACCAGCGCCAGGACCCCCAACAAACATATAGCTCCCCATATCAGTCTCGCTTAAGAAGTGAACCTCGTGAGTATATCGGGTAACATCCGAGTCTGTGAATTCCCCGCCAACAAAAGGCGTACTGACGTTATTGGTATTCCTGTATGTTATGTTCTTGATATAAGCAGCCTTTCCAAGCCCCTGGGAGGCAAACTCTCCACTTCCCATACTACAACATGTTAGCATAAGCTTTCCCCATAAAAGCGAAGGGGGATTATGAAGCCCCAGGCCACTTGGGTTAGAACTGAAAAGGAGAGAGAAGGGGAAGTATCTTACTCGGTGGTTGTGAGAGTTTCTTCCATGTTTAAAACTTCGCCATAAAAATGAATTTTACTTGATCCTCCCGCCAAAGTTGTTTCGGGAGGGTCAGTACTAGGGAAACTGAACAACGACGCTGGATAATATCCAATCCATCGATCCTCCACCGAAAGCCACCAGTTGTCTTGGAAAAGCGCATATTCGATTCGTAGATCATTTTGAGCACCCCCGATGACGCTCAGCGGTGTAAATGCAGAGCCAGGATGAATTGTTGAGTCGACCTGAACCCAGCCCACATGCTCAGTGTTCCACCCCCCTTGGTTGTCTCCCTCACTAATGTAACCATTGGTGTTGAAATAGGTAAAGAGATGAGGTTGGGCGAATTTATCCTTGTAGTTGATCCATCCTGCTTCTACAGTTTGTGTGCCGGGTATCGGAAAACCTCGAAAGTTGATCGTTACATTCTCTTTTGTAACAGCGGTTTGGAGTAGAGAAAAGTCCGCAGAACTTTGGGTGTATGCTTCGAATAGACTGAAAATACCCGAGCCGCCGAGATTGCTCACAGATTGGTTGGACGTGACATACCAATGTGTTCCCGAAATCGAAGTCTGCCTTTTCGCGTTTTGGTTTGTGGGCGAGGCTTTGGTACCGGAATTTGTGAGATGGTCTAGGTTGGCACGTGGAATTGGAACAGTTCCTGGAGGTCCTAATTCAGCTCCATGTTTCTCGAGTTCGGCTAGAGGTCTGGGCCCAGTTCTTGGTGTGAGTTGTGGAGGTGCTTGTGCAATCTTCCCTTGAGATTCGATGGGGATCCAGTCGATGGTTTGTGAGTCTGTAACCGTAGTCTTGACAACATTGAGACTTGCTCTTTTACGTAAAGCTTGTTCCTGAAGGTTGATGGAAGGACCTGTTGGTTTCGAAAAACTATAAGCAAAGAGAAGCGAGAATACGAAAAGGAGAGACAGATCTTTCAATTGAAGCGGGGACATTTTGTTGAGCTCAAGTCATAGAAAGACTACTCATG
The DNA here is from genome assembly GCA_001414455.1 of Hymenoscyphus fructigenus. NCBI lineage: Eukaryota > Fungi > Ascomycota > Leotiomycetes > Helotiales > Helotiaceae > Hymenoscyphus > Hymenoscyphus fructigenus. The sequence goes on along the minus strand of LKUV01000038.1, from coordinate 108,407 downwards.
AAGATTTGAGAATGATTCTAGAAAAAAGGAATCGTTCTTTAAGGGGCAGAGTGAGCTGCTTTATACACTTGACTGTTCCCATCGCCCCAAGATATATTGGTCATCGTGTTTAGTATGCCACCCGATATTTTTACTACTTCCAGCTACCCGAGATAGGTAGTACAAGTCACGAGTTCTCCACCGTTTTCCTCTTCCAGCTATCCGAGATGTAAGTTACATCGACTGTACGGCGAAGCCAAATACGAAATATGTGGCTGACATTTCATGTATGCAACTTCTAAAAATTGATTTTTGCTTCTAGAACACCCGAATGGTTCCAAACCTACTGGGATTTATAACAAATGACTTGGATTTAATTTTGAGGGAAGTTGGTGAGGAGATTAATTTAGAAAGTCTTGTTCTTTTCCTCATGTTGGCACAAAAACTCACCTCGCCAGCTTACTTCTTTTCCGCCGCACCCCATCGAGTTTGTAAGACTTACCTCCTGATTCCAGTCATACGATAAGGGATTTACTTCTAGATAATTGTTCTAGGTTCACAATGCGGTTTCTAGCAATCTTATTGGTTACCAATTTCGAAGTCATGCTTATGGCTTATTCGGGCCCAGCCACCAGAATCCCTGCTTCAGTGCCACACAGGATGGCAAGTGAAACAAAACATTGGGATGAACACCTGCAAAGAGCATTAAAAGGAACAGCTTTCCTCAATGCTTTCCAAAACCGGAAATCGAGCATCACTGCTTTCAATTGTAAGCTTACTTACCGAGATTACTCTTTATGTCATTTTGTATCAGTCACCTGGTGGTAACAATCACTTGGCTCCCATTGATGGGCGAGAAAACTTCTTGAGTATCGCATGATAGCTATCCAAGCGTTTTTGCAGGTTTACGAGATATATACAGAGCAGTTCACCTCATCCGTACTTTTTTCTCTAATAGGTACCGCCACTTTCGTAAGAGAAAATTACAATTTTCGTATGCATCGTAATTTTGAAGCTCTTCCTATTCTCTCTTTTACCATGGTATATAACAGAAGAGACGAAATCATCGCATGGACGTATATGGAAGATATTGTATCATCAAGCACAATTGCTTTACGGGTGAGGTGATTTTATACAGTAAGAAGTCCACCTTCAAAGGTTTGCTCACCGAGAGCCCAGAAGAGAAGAAGAATGAACGAATTATCCCTTCCAGAGTTCATATGTACTTTCAGAATCATGCACGAAAAGTGGGTGCTTTTGACCAAAACCAGCACTTTAAACGAGTGCACGTACTAGAAAGAGGTCCTTGAGCCCCAAAAAGCCTCCATTTATACCCCACCTTTCGTGCACCATTCTAAAACTACATATGAACTCTGGAAGGGATATGTATGTACGGATGTACTGTTTAGTAAATCGATTTGGAATTTGTAAGAGATATGGACTTTTTTCCACTTTGCTTATTACCCCCGATATTCTAAGACAAACTACCATTTTCCTCCTTCTCAAGAACTATCAGAAGAATCAAGAATGCGGATTTCGGCTTGTAAACGTTTGGCACAGTTTTCAATATAGTAGGGGCACTCAGAAGTTTCTCCTACAATTTTTATTTTCTGCTTGCAAGTTACCCCAGATCGAAGGATACAATGCAATTTGTTATTCCCCGACACCAAATGTGTTCACCGGATTGTAATATTTCAAGGTCTTCATCTTTTGGAAACAGTCGTTTTTCTCCATCCTGTAGCTAGCCATCATCTGCTCCATTCCATGTCTGCCAATATGTCCTAGGAAAACCCCGTCTAAAGAATCGCCCAAGATTTTTATAACCTCCATACTTCTGTAAGCGCAACTATTTGTTTGTAAGTGCGTCTCCTCTCGGTAGGCCGTGATCAAATCGTGCGGTTGCCAATGACGAGTATAAGGAGATTGAGGTCGACCAAGAGAATCAATAGAAGAAATAAGTCAATTTTGGGAAGGGGGCGTGTCGTTTTGGTTTGATGACTTACTTAAGAAAGTGAATCAAACTCCTCTTGGCTCATTATCTCAATCTTTGGATCATCCCACCAAGACGATTTCGTCAAACTCTGGAACCTTTCTTCATTTAGTGATTTTGTTGAGGAATTTCCCAAACGATTATCGGTGATCCGTTCGCCAATGAGGCGGTTAACGATATTTTGTTCCTTTATGCCTTTCTCCATCCCGTTCTTCACATCAAGAATTCGTTTGGCGACGTTTCTTTTAAATCTACCCCCTTTGCTAGATCATCCGCGTAGGAAGGTTTAATAAGAATGAGTCGTTCGAGGGAGACAAAATTTTGAAGTACTCCAAGGTAGCTCCAGGTGGTGGCAAAGTAACGAGAGACTTGTGCTGTGGTTTTGTATTCTTTGAAAAGTAGACCTTTAAGTGCTATGACCTTGACTGTGGTAGCCTTGAATGTTCCGACATCCTTGTCAGAAGCTCCCCAGACCGCAAGACACGATTACGACATGTGGAGAGGTGATTCAAAAAGAAAGATGGTTCTTGGATGGAATGTGAGGTAGCGATGGTCTGCTTTGTTTGGGAAGACATAAATGAATTTTGTCCACGCGCAATGTTTTGTGCTCTCAAACACATATCTTGAATTCTTGCATGTGGCTGAGAGAGGATGAGGTTTGATTCTGGAAAAGCCGGAGATATATGCAGACATTCGAAGATGGTGGGGTCTAGCAGTTGACATATCGACAACTCCCACAATTTCCTTGCAATTTTCCCAAATCAAGAGTTGTATCTAATATTAAGAGCGAAGGTTTAGTTTCCTTCGTTAGAAAGATACTCAAGAGTCCGCCTTGGGGTACAAGTAATACGGCCGCCCTGTTTAAATAGCCATGATAGGTCATCACTCCTACTGGAGCAATGTAGGTTGCGTGTCATGATTCCTTCAATGGCAAAAGGACAATCTGATGTGCTCGTACCCCATCACCACCGATCATGCCCAAAGGATTTGACTTACCTCAAGTGGAAGTTTTGGAAACAGCAGAAATTCGGAGAGGGGTTGCGCGACCGCGACTTCGACTGCACCGGCGCCTGAGCTTGAGCTCTGGCGTGTCTTGACATCCCCAGTCATGATGGACAAGTTTCGGTGGGTTCAGGATTCGAGGTTGTTGAATTCAATGCCCTGCTACGATCAATTGAGGGAAAGATGGAGGTTCAAATTTTCTTGGTAGAGGTTGAATTTATGAGGAAGCTAGGATGGGTCGGCTTGGCACTGCAGCCTGTGTCTGTAAACAATTACTTATAGCTAGTGAATTTGACTATAATTTTTCTAGGAGCAAGGGAAGTGTGTATTTTTTTGACTTATGGTTTCCCGAAACAAGGATTTTACCTTTTACTAGATACCTGAGTTCAAAACATGGGGCTAATGGGTTGAGGACGTTGGCACAGGGGTTCTTTCCTAATTCACTTAACCCCCCGGCTACAAATGTGCTTACCGAATTGCAAAAACTTAAGGCACTTTCTTCCTAGCTATTTTCTCCTCTTTCACCATGCCTGCCACTATTTGTCCCCCTCCAAAACGGTACATGCATCATGTCCATATCCCCCAATACGTGTGCAACCCCAAGCCCATAATTGCGTATCTCTCTCTTGCAAATTGCGATGACGAGCAGAGGGATATTGCGGTCGATGACGATAGTCTGGACACCAGAAAAGATATTAGCATTTGGAATGGACGCAGGTATTAGTTCTACAACTTACTCAAGATAGTGAGTCAAACTCCTCCTGGCTCATAATCTCGACTTTTGGAGTATCCCACCACGAAGGCACGACGTAGCTTTTGTTGCACTTTTTTTTTTTAATAGTCTGACATGGGATACCACTCGCGACTTCCTGGATTTCATTTCATTTTCGATAGTCGTCTTCACCTCGAGAAGTTCTTTGCTGACGTCTCTCTTGAATCTACTTTCCTTCGCTGGATTGTCCGCCCACTGCAATAAATTAGACATGTTTTTCTTGATGATTCGGAAGCCGAGAGCAGTGAGTAAGGATAAAACTTGCTACCGACCACTAACAATAGGAGTCCAAAAGACGACACAAAGGGAAAGAGTGCTTACGGAGGGTTTGACAATAATTAGTCTTTCAAGAGCAGAGAACCAAAGGAAACCACAGGAAATACTATCGCGGCTGGATTGACCATTCACCCTTGCCGTGGTCTTGTATTCTTTCCAAAGTACTCCTTTGATCGCAACAACCTTAATGTTTGCTTTGAGAATTTGCTCGCTTCTGGTGGAAAGCCCTGGCGCGAGGCCGAATTGGTGAGTTTCATAAGGAGAATCGAAAAGGAAGATGGATTTTAGGTGGAAGAAAAGGTGGCGGGTGCCTGGGAACTTAGGGTTGTGGGAGCGGAATTTAATCCAAGGGCAATCTTTCATATTCTCTAAAACCCATCTGGAGGTCTTGCATATATTAGAGAGAGGGTGAGGTTTGATACCTGAGAATCCCGACTGAGAATGCCCTTTCATGGTTGAAGTATCGATGAATACTGCAATCTCCATGAACTTTTCCCAGATGATGATTTGGATATCGAGAGGAAGTTTTGGAAATAACGTGAACTCGGAGAGGGGTTGCGTAGCAGTCGCGGCTGCGACGGCATGTGTTCCTGCTGGCGCACTCATGATGGACGAGTTTCGCAGGACCGAGATACGTTTTGGTTGAAGTTGACTCAATCTTGAGATCGACAGAAGGAAGTCGCGAGGAAGTTGGAAATTCCCTGAAGTGTTTTGGCTTAGCTTTGGGGCCTGGTTAAGGCAGCAATTGAGTTGTCAACAAGGCAATTTCTTTTGGGACACGGATTAGTCTCAAAATGGCTGAGCTAGATCTGCTTTTCGCTAGTGAACGCTAGCGCAATTTAGCGCGACTGGATTGGCTAGATACAATCAAGGAAGAGAAGCTGCCAACGTCTTCACTTTTGGTATGAGGTCGAGAAAGGGAAGTTGCGCAAAGTTCTAGACAACAACCAAGTGTGCCGAAGCACAGGTGGAACCATGATTTCCTAAACATATCAATTGCATCAAGATTTCACCTTCACAAAACTTGGAGCATACAGTTGAACTTCTTTCCAAGGCGTCTTAAAGAGAGGAGACTCATCGTACTCAGCAGCTTGATCATCGCCCACAGGGTAGCTAGCTATAAGTCCATGGCGGGAAGTCTTTGGTTTCTTAAAAGTCGTCGGTCATCGGTCATCGATCTCGCACGTATCTCATTCTGGGATCGATTTACTCTGATTTTTGGTGAGAGTGCAATTAATTTAGTCATAACATGGGTAATAGAAGAGGTGGCATAGGTTTTGATTTTGAAATTTCGTCTGACTTGAGAACTTTTACGCAGTCATGGATTTCTGATCTCTAATAGCTCATTTCTACAATATTCTGTTTTATATTTTCTGATACCTCTTGACTAATTTTGACTACACCTATTGTAGATAAGATGTTATTGTTATCGATTTTTAGGTTTGATCTTACTTTCTCTAAGATTCTCGCCATTTATTTGACTTTCTACGGCTTAGAAAAGGTTGTAAGTGTTAACATGGTATTCAAAATGTATTGGTACTGAATCCATTTTTAAAATAGCTGGCTCTTGCACGTGAATTAGACAAAAATTGCCAGGGTAATAAGACTCGCAATTGAGTTACTTAAAATGCTTTTTTCCCCCAAGGATCTCTGGCTGCTTGTTTCTTCAAATCTAGACTTGTATCTGGTATTTAATACTGGTCAAATAAAACAAACTCTCAATCTCTTAAGCGAGCCTGGTAGAACAAAACAATGGATGTAAAATATCAGTAGAAAGAATTAAACTATGAGATTTCTTTCAAAGTGTTCTTGTCTGAGGGAGAGCCGTCTAAGTGACCAAAGAAATCGATATTTAAATTAAGTGCTGAAAAAGAGATAAAACATCCTTTTGAGTTTGAGAGTGCCAAGGCGCATCACGTGAAAATATTTTCACATGTAGAACTCACGCCAAAAAAAAAAAAAACGTCGTTGAGTTCTACTTTCAATCTTTATGCTGCAAAGACATCCATCGATGTCACCTATCACCAGTGCGTGTGGCTATTTGTGGCAGTCAAATAAAACATTCCTCAGAGAATCACTTATTACTTTAAACCACTTGACACAACATGAGATGTGGTACAAATTTAAACTTGGCCACACACAAAAACCTCTATCTTTTCCCCAGATTGCCCGTATAATAAGAAATTAAAGACTAGTAGCGTTACGCCTACTCACTCTGCATGCTACGCCCTCTGTGTACTGCCTCTGGTTTAATATGATAAAGAAGAATGAACAATCAACTCAATTATCATCAGTAAAGCAGAACATAAACTTTTTGACTTTACACTCTGAGCAATGGCTAAGAAGTACTTGATTGTTTCTGTGTATCAGCAATTATTTCAAGTCAGGACATAATAAAAGTTCATTGAGCCAATTTCCTCATTATTAGGTTCATAGGTAGACAGTGGCTGGGTGGAAATTCCTTGTCCTAACTAAAATGTCCAAAGCATTTAGGTCAATTATCTGGAATTATTCTAGAAAATTAGAACAACGAGTTAGGTAGGAAAGGTACGAACCTGAAGTATTTACTGCTGTTCCCTGTGAGCAAGGGTACCTTAACATACGCAGGGGCGTCAATGTCAATCTACAGTTTGACAAAAGAAGAAGTGCTGAACTGTTCTGTGGAGAACCAAACTGGGTAGAAAAGTGAACTCCATCCCAAATGCCTGTTACCGTACCCCACCCCCTCTGATAACCCCTGTCTGTAAGCACAACCTCTGCACTTGCTGGTGATATCTAGTCTTGGATCTCTTCCATGTATATCTGTAAGATGAAATCTTTAATTTAGTAACCAAAAAGCCAACTACTATTTCTGCAATTTGGAGCTTGCTTTTCAAAAGTACGTGGGGTGTGTGTTTCAGGCGGTGGTGGCCGATTACCTACAGGCCAGCCACCCCAGCCGCCCCAGCAGCCTGGCCCAACCAACCACTGGGAACCAAAAAAAGGGGGGTTCTACACTTGAAAAGTTTCAGCGCTCTGAGCCGCTTTCAGAAAATTTAAGTAATTATAGAACGCAGCGTAAGATAGTCATCGTGCTTCTAGAAGTTCAGACTGGCCCAATTGAAGTCTCTGACAGGAGCTAAAACTGGTGGAAATAAGAAGTATTGAAAGCGGTTGGCTATCAGCTTAAAAATTAATTACGGGATAACCGTGCGCAGCTCTATCACAGCTGGCTCACCACTTGCACACTCCGATCTGCAAAATCCGACCCAATCCACCATTGCACCCAAACCAAACCGATATTCCTATTTCTTTCACTTCTTCCATACGACTATTTTCGGCTCAAGTTTCTGTCCGATCGCTCATGCCTACTTGTTGCCCCCCTATCTTTTGTTGATGATCTCTTTGCCGCGTGGCATCGTCGTCTTCATACATACCTATTGCTCTCAGGCCCCTCGAAGCACCTCCCAGCCACGAGCATAGATTACAGAGACGATCGAGCAGAGCAGGTGGAGAGAATGCCCTGGACGCCGCTCCCACGGATCGCATTCGCCGTCGCAACCTACCCTTTCAGCGCCTCCGCGCCAGCAGACCTCCCCCTCGAACTCGGCGATGAGCTCTACATAATCGAACAAGGTGGCAGCAATGGGGAATGGTTCCGCGGATATTTGGTCGCACCTCCAAGTCTGCTAGCCGGCTTGACCAGTACCAAAGGGCAGACACTCGAGGCGCGCGTTTTTTCCGGCATATTTCCCAGAAGTTGTGTCGAAGTACGAGAAGTTTTGGGCGACGACGAGGAGGAGGGAGAAGACGAGGAGGGGAGGCAGAATGGGGAAACAAGGCCAACCTTAACTAACGGAAATGGGCCAAAAAATCATGATGGTCTACCCGGAAGCGTGGAAACAAGTCCACTTGCAAGCCCACGATCGGTGCAAAACCTCAAGAGCAAGACTGGCAGCGTCAACAAGGGGATTGTTAGGTTGAGTTTGACGGGGAAGAATAACAAAAAAGCATCCTCGAATGGAACCTTCTCCGACATGTCCTTGCTCCAAAACCGAGATCACAATGAGCCAAAACCTCCCGCGCCGGTACCGATGTTGAAGATTGGAGACGAGACGCCTACCTCCGCTTCCGAACCTCTGGTGGACGAAATTGCTTCATGTTTGCGAGAATGGCATTCAACGAATCTGCACGAGCTGTTACTCTCGAGGCAGTATCCGCTGCTAGAAAAAATGTCGAATTTGGTTCACTCACTAGATTTGGCGCGGCGACAATTCCTCCACAATGTCCTGACCGGACACGAGCTGCAGATGCTGCGAGAAAAGACAGTTTGGGACTTGGTCAAGGGAAACAAATTATTCAACGGAGAAGTGATTGTGCGGGATCCTGCCGAACGAGGAAGAGTACTGACGGGGGATGACTCTGCCGTTGAAATTACCAGATTGCAATCAATGATGAGTTCCCTCGATGAACGACCCGCGCCGCCTGTGAACGAGAGACTCACTCTGCATCATCTTCTCATCGACGTGAAAGCTTTCGTGGGCGCATCCAAGGAATCGACGACACTTGTCTTTTTTCTTGCTTCAAAGTCGCCTGGGCAATCAGTCACTGTTCTCTCGGAAAGTTATATCGTTGATGTTCCACCGAGTGGCGCCTTGACAAGTTTAGCGAAGACCGGGCAGATGCGAACATTATTTACAGACCTGGCGTCAGCCGATATTGGTGATCTTCAATCTGCCGATGCTGAATTGTTTTTGGTGGTTAAAGTACGAGCATCAGAGCAAGTTGTATTGACAGGAAAACCAAGATCTCGCGGCGGTTCAATCTCGCGCCAAGGGACGGCCACAACCCGGAATGGAGATAGAGACAAGCCACCTTTATCAAGTGGTGGGAAGTCAGGGAGAAGAAGTCTCATGTGGGGCCAAAGAGCAAGATCTCTCTCACGAAACTCTCCCATAACTTCAAAGCTCAATTCCTTAGCAGAAGGAGGCGATCAGAGCCGAGAGCAGAGTAAGGATGGTCCACCAAGTACTGCTGGATCTCAAGGAACAGCAACAATCGATCAGCGGACAGGTACAATCGTTCAAACTGTTGGGAGAACGGTCGGAATAGGTGCCTTGAAAATCAATGCCATTATGAAACAGGAAGAAGAAATTGAGCAAGTCATGACAGCGTGGGCCCCTGCACTTGGATTCAAGGACGACAAACAGGAACTCGGAGAAGGATGGGAAGAGGTGATTCGCGAGCTGATGGAAAGTCAATCGGGAAATTATGAGAGGTCGCGGAAAGCAGAACGATTGCAGATACATTTGAAGGCCTTTGACAACCCGGATGCTGATGCTCTGATCAAGGCAACTCCAACACTTCTCTCAGGGGTATCCAGAACGAGTAAAATGGGATTCTCTGGCGCACCAACAAAACAACGGTCTGATATTTACATCACACTTGATGAAGCCTTTTTACCTCGACATGCCCTGCTATCTCGCTCCGTCGGCAGTGCGACGCCTTTGGCATCTAACCTCAATGGCCAAAATCTTCAAATCAAACTGGAGGTGCACCGAACCGCGGGCGGACGAATCGAAAACTGTATCTTCCCATCTTCAAATGCTAAAGGAGTGAGCTCGTGGGAATCCACGGCTGCAGAACGCGGAGATGCCTGGAATCAGACAATTCGTCTTGCCATCCCCCCAAATGTTGTTCCACTCTGCTACTTGGTGATGTTTCTCGCCGATGCGCCAAATGAACCTTTCTCAATCTGTTATATGCCGTTATGGGACCAGCAGGCTTTCATTCGGGATGGCCACCATTCATTGCTACTTTATAGATATGACGAATCTACTGCCACACCACAAGCTAACTCAATGGGCAAAGGTGGATATCTCAATCTGCCTTGGAATTCAAGGGGCAAAGATGATGTTAGCAAGGATGAAGCTGTCACTGGACCCATCGCTACACTTCGATTACAAACATACCTCTGCAGTACAAGATTTTCTCAAGACAAAGTTCTCTTGGGTCTATTGAAGTGGAAGGAGCAACCCCCGGGGGATCTCCAGGATTTACTAAAGCGGGTAGTTTTCGTACCGGAGATCGAAATTGTGAAACTTCTAAACGATGTGTTCGATGCCATATTTAGCATCTTGGTTGAAAACAGCGGAAACGATGATTATGAAGATTTGGTTTTTAGCGCTCTTGTTACAGTGCTTGGAATTGTTCATGACCGACGATTTAACCTCGGCCCTCTTGTCGACCATTACGCCGAAACCCAGTTCAATTACCCCTTTGCGACACCCTGCCTGGTGAGGTCTTTTACTCGACTTCTGGCAAAACCTTCCGATCCCGAAACTTCGCGTAAGCTGCGAGCTACCTTCAAAGTGGTGCGACATATTCTCAAGTTCATTACGCACGCGAGAGGGCAACAGAAGGCAAAGGAAGCGGGTATTGGCATTACAAGCACATCTCCAGGATTTACTCGACACCTTCGGTCCATATTCAAAGCTTTGGATGGCCTCATGCGAAACACAGCGCCAATCCTTGTCGGAAGCCAAACATTGGCTGTGCAACATTTCCATACTTGGTTGCCTGAGCTCACGGGGTTATTGGAAACGGAAGAGATTCTTCACATTGCGATCGATTTCATGGATTCTTGTGCATTGGTAAAAGGTAAACTTGTCCTGTACAAGTTGGTGCTTATCATCAACTATTCAAAATTGGATCTATTCTCGCAACCGGAGCAACGAGCCGCACTTGGCACAAACACAGCTCGTTGGATAGCACCGCACTGGGGCAAGACGACGGAGGTTACTGACCAATGGAAAGATCAGGTCCGACTTTGTTGTTCAATATTGTCGACCCAGGTCGAGGGTCTGGGGCCTGAAATTCCCGACTATATTCCTAAAATCATCGACTCGTACCTCGCGATACAAGCAACACCAAAACAGGAAAGAACCCGTCTCTCATTTCTTTTTCCAACAACTTACCCATTCCCAAGTAAGCCCCTCGCGGACCCTGCCGAATTCGATGAGGCTCTCGTGGAATTATCTGCTATTCTCTCAGCACTCTCCGCATCACCTGCTGGCATGCAGCTCGAACTTGCTGATGATGAAATGGCAAATCTTCTTGAAGACACGTTGAACGTGCATCTCAGCATCCTCCATTGCGAGGCTTTCCCCGCAGAGTGGTTGAGCGTTCGTATATTCCATCACAAATCAACAATGAAAACCTTGGAGTATCTGGCTGGGATCTTGCTGGAGTCGTTTCTTCCAGAGCCCGATGATGCTGAGAGTTACAACACTGAGCTATGGAAAGTGTTTTTTACCACCCTACTCAAGCTCGTAGGTAGTGATGCACTTGCTCTTGAGACGTTTCCGGAACAGAAACGAAGAGCAGTTTGGAAAATCGCGGGTGATGTTCGAGAACATGGCGCTGCGCTCTTGAGGCAAACCTGGGAGGCGATTGGTTGGGATACGAGTGCAGATGAAAGAGAAAAGTTCAACTTGACCAAGATGGGTGGTTATCAAGTCCAGTATGTGCCTGGTCTCGTCGCTCCTATCGTTGAACTTTGTCTCAGCGTACACGAAGGCCTCAGAAGAGTTGCTGTGGAGGTTTTGCAAACCATGATCGTCAGTGAGTGGACTTTGAGTGAGGATCTATCAGTAATCCAGACCGAGTTGATTGATTGCCTGGATCTTCTATTCAAGTCAAAGCCTTTGACTGAGAGCATCTTGCAAAAACTCTTCATCAACGAATTGATGTCGCTATTCGATTCCCTCGAAAATCGTGGCGAGGATGAGCTATATAATTCTGTTAGGGAGCTGGTTTCGACCATTGATGAGTTCCTCGATCTCTTAGTGGCCGTTCATAGTGCAGATGTTACTGGCGAAGCTTCGCATATGATCCATAGATTACGCTTGATGGAGTTCCTGCGAGATATGCAGAAAGAGGAGATTTTCATACGATACGTCCATCAACTCGCAAAGCTTCAGTCAGACGCCAGAAATTCGACGGAGGCCGGACTTGCATTACGCCTTCACGCCGACCTTTATGAATGGGATCCAACCAAAATTGTCCCTCCATTAGTCGACCCAGAGTTTCCAGCCCAATCTCAGTTCGAACGCAAAGAACGGATTTACTTTGAAATCATCAAATATTTTGAAGATGGTGAGGCTTGGAGCTGTGCCCTTGATACTTATCAAGAACTTCAGGGGCAATACCAGGAGAATGTATACGACTTTCCCAAGCTGGCACGAACTCAACGAGCCATTGCAACGATTTACGAAACAATTGCCAAGGCCGACAAGCTCGTACCAAAGTATTTTCGAGTTGTTTACAAAGGCATGGGCTTCCCCCCAAGCTTGCGTGACAAGGAATTCGTCTTTGAAGGATCACCAACGGAACGCACCTCTGCTTTCACGGATCGCATGCAAGAGCAACATCCAACTGCTCAGATCATTACGAATGGTGATGTGGATGATGTTGAAGGGCAGTTCTTACATATCTCTGCACTTACCCCACATCGCAATTTGGAACATCACGTCTTCCAACGTGCTAGAGTACCTCAGATCATTCGGGATTACCTCATCTCGTCACACCCCCAACTTTTCTCTGTGACATCCAAACGAAGTACTTCTGGTCCTGTTACGGAGCACTCGGCTGAGAAGATTATTTACACCACTGCCGAACCATTCCCGACAATCCTATGCCGAAGTGAAATTGTCGCTGTCGACCGCATCGTACTCAGCCCACTACAAACAGCTCTAGAGCGTGTGATCCGAAAGACGCAAGAGATGACAGTTGTCGAAAAGAGAGTCGCAGAAGGAGAAGAGGATATGGCCCCTCTTCTTGTAGATGCGTTGAACATTTCTGTCAATCCCAATTCTGACACCAGTGTTGTACAATACCGGGAGCTTCTACCTACCACCATCGACGGAGAAGAAGTTGAAGAAATTGAACTCCAACCTCTCGAAAATGCACTCAAGATTGCTCTCATTGACCATGCAGTTATGATCAAGCGTTGTCTAGGAATGTTCGCTCGACCTCCGCCCAAACCTCAAGTCCCGCGCCAAAGCAAAGAGGAATTAGCCCAAAGTACATATCCCCATTCCTCTCCACCCAACAAACTCCATCCTAGTCTTATTGCCAGTGTTCTAAAGTCATATGCAGATTTCGAAATCACGTTCGCCCCGGAGCTCGCTTCATTTACTTTTCCCCAAGTCCCACAGGAGCAGACTTCATCGCCAACCTGGGCAGTTTCAAGTCCGGCTCTCAGCGAACGAAGAGTAAGTGCACGATTGTTTTCAGGGAGTATCACGAATGGTACGATTGCGACCCAGGATACCAGCATTCTTGATTCTCCACAAACGAATCGCAATCGACTCAGCTTCTTAAGGAAGGGTCCTAACCCGAATGGTGAACTACCAAATCCTCTTAGGTCCCAACCTCCAGAAAACGTTCAAGGGTTAGTATTGACAAACGGACACGGAAATTCCACCAAGATATCCGCCGGCCCTGGTGCCTCAGTTGAAGAGTCAATTGCCAGCAATAGGTCACGTTCCAAGGAGAATCGAAAATCCTTCTTTGGCGGGTCAAGTACTTTGAATGGTTCCGGACGCGGTCGAGAACTATACTCCGAGAAGAATGGGCACGCAACCGTGGATGAGGAAGGAGGGGAATGGGTTACTTCAAGTGATCTTTCGCAGGTTCAAACTGGCACTGTGAGATCGAGGAGTAATGGCGGTAGTGGCTGGGATGGAGATGATGGCAGTCGCCGAAGTTCTAGCTCGCAACGACCACAGGATACTACAAGCAGTGTTGGTAGCCGAGTGGGCAGTGTGCGGAAACGATTTAGCATGCTCAAGCTGGGGAAGAAGAGTAGCAAGGCGAGTGTGTTGGTTAGCAGTGTTGCCGAGGAGTGATTGGGGAGCCAAGATATTAGGAGACTTTCGATCTTTGCACGACTACTCACTCGACTTGCGTTCTGGGTACATATGCGCAGTGGTGGATCTTGGGAATCTTCTTCTTTCTATTTTCCTTGCAGGATATTTTCGAGGGCCGTCTACATACCAACGATGGACAGTCAGACAGACGGATACTTTTTTTCCTTTTCTCTTTCTGATACTAATTTCTTCTTCGAGGGACCTTTGGAACTGGAGCGTTGGAGCAATATTATGCGTGGGGAAAAAACTAAACTTTTGCGACGGATACCCTTCTTTTTTTCTTTTTTTGCTTCTTGTTTGTTGGACGCTTTTTGTGTTTTTTTTTGTCAAATTTGGGAGGAAGGGGTTAAATACTATCTTTGCGATGGATAGTTTTGTAGGATGTATATGGATGGAATTTACTCTTGTGCTGATGGATGGATTGGGGATGTGTACTTCGCAAGGGACAAGAACAAAAGCTACAGTACATATGTTTGTTCTGTACATATTGAAGTTGCTGCCATTGTTGGATGGCGGCGGGTTATAGTGGGGGCGGATTGTCGATGAAGGGGATGTATTATAGGATGCGGGATTGAGGGGTGGAAAATGTGAATTGTAATAATGAATGAGCAAGATTTTTCGGACTGTAAGATGATTTGATGCTTTGAATAGTTATTCGTGGCTGGTCATTGGAATTGTGACGTGCATTTTTTTGTGCTCAGCCAGTAGTAGGTCGACCGCACCTCCCTTTTTGGCTCCCAACTTTTGCTGGGTAACTCGCGGGTTACTCGTGGATTACTTGTGGGTTACTTCTGGCTTACTTCCGGCAACTTTCTTTTTGGCCCCCAAATTTGAAGTGTGGGTTACCTGTAGTTGGTTGGCTTAACGCACTTCACTAGCCTCTTGCCGTCCCTAGCCTATGGCCGTGCCCCCACCATCACCCAACACAAAAAAATATATATTACAGCTACAACCTGATATATTATAATAAAATCTATACTAATTGACACGTTGATACTCAGGGCACATGGGAGCCTTGTGCTCAAACGACTGACATAAACTACACCTTGGTAGTGCGCGTTGTTGTACCCCGCCTTGCCCTCCTTGTGTAGCCTCTGTACAGCTATTTTCATTTCTTTCTATTAACACTTGGGCATCAGCGCCTGTAACAACACCTCCTCTGGCTATATATGTACGCCTTTGTGCTCTCTTTCGTTTTTGACAGTGGTTCTCAGCTATAAGCTTCTCATTTTCATTTGCAAGTAGCACAGCACTATACATCGCCATTTGACAGCCTTTTAGAAGCTGGTTTAATGCTTGACATAATAGGGACAGTGGGCTTTGAGTACGTCGCTTAAGATACTGTTTTACAAGCTCTGTTTGCTGCTGTAGCTCAGTAATATTATGAGGTGTTGCTGCTGTACAGGGCGAGGGAATAAGTTGTGGCTGTAGCTGTGGTAACAGTGTATAGATTTGAGAATATAAGAGTGATAACACCTGATTTTGCTCGTATAGTACAAGCCCTGTTGATAGAAAACCACTTTGGATATTACTCCTTTGCAGTGCTATAGCTTGGGCTTGCTAGTATAGTGGTAGGAACTCTTGCTTATCAATATAGTTCACACCAAGGATCATTTTTGTCTCAACAAGGCTGCTGTACAACCGCTTAATCTCTGCAAAGTAGCCAACGTCAAGTGTGAGAGGCCAGACCTCGAACAACTCAAAGGTGTGGTTTCAAATATTCAATTAAGAAGTGCATGAAGACTACATACATGCGAGCTCTTCCTCTATATATAGGGAGAGGAAGAGCTTCTGGAATATTCCAAGAAACTGCTTGGCAATGGGGGTAATGACTAATGCTGAGCAGGGACTTTGGTCAATGCTTAGCGAGGGCACGGCCCGAGCCTCTATCATGGGTTCCAACCCTCACAGCATTAAGCATTCCTTACTATGCCTCTTTCCGGAGTTTCTGGCAAATCACGATCTAATTTTGTAAAAGCGGGAACAATGTAAGCAAAAGTCAAAATATCGAGAAGTAAAGAGGAGCTACGAACCTGAATGATCGGTACTTGGCCTGCTTTTCGAATTTTCTAGCTACTTTGACTAATTATAGAATTTCCCCATTCTGTATAGACGTACACTAACCCGATATAAATCAATTTTTTTATCTGTTTGATTGAGCTAAATCATTTAGAATATTTATATTAAGTAATTGCTACCTTGAATAAATATCCACCCTACTATGCCTTTGAAACTTTTCGGACTTTAATTCATCTTACTAACTTAAGGGCTTTCGAACAATATGATTTCTTCTTCAAACTTTCTAGGGACATTAATTAATACTATAAAATGGTTACATGCTTGGTCAATTGTATAATTGGTGAACAAAGCATACAAATTAAACATACAATTTTGACTAACGTGGTTTATCAGCGAGTCAATCATATCACTGAGTCAATCACTTTTCCTTGGCACGAAACTTTACACCTAAATAAATCAACCACAACATATTAAATTAATCATCGCTCTCAGGATCTGACGAATTAGATATATCTATAACTTCTTGACAAGTTTGTGCGTTGTGACTAGCTTTTCCACAAGTTCTACAGCGCTGCCTAGAAGGTTGCCCCTCCTTACGACTAACCCCTGCCTCGCGTATGTCGCGTCGTACTTGCTCATCTACATCCTTCTGAGCCAAAATATCCTGTACATCCTCTACTATAAGTGCCCTCCCTTGACGGACACGAGTCCTTTTAGCCCTACGGCGTTTGCTTAGGGCTTCATTTGTCGCGCGAAGAGTACAGACCTCCGCAGACAAAAGGGTCATCTCATGTACTATTTGCTCTGTACCCTTTGCTAACGTAGCAACTGTTTGAAAAAATGGAGTTAGCAAGCTTCCTTGGTGACGGGCTATATGATTTCGTACAAGAGTTGATTGTGAAAGTGCTTTGGTTGGGTTAGAAGGGGTCTGGGACACCCAAGGGAGGGAGTTGGCACTAGACGGCCGAGGGGGAGTTAGAGTCCGTAACCTCACGTCAAGCTTTGAAAGCACTGTTTGTGGGTCAAAAGGCACTAGGCCAGCTCTACGGAATCCAGCCTGACAGTTTAGGACTGTCATTGTTTCCTTGTATGCTGCTGTAAAGGCTGGAAAGAACTCGACCTTTGTAATGTAGTTGATATAGGCCTTGATGAACGTCTTAATCTGCCGACCATACGCCTGTTTTAACACACTATAGCACCTAACATCAAGTAGCTGGGTTAGATGGGATGAATGAGGAGGTAGTCCAAGAGTAATAATGTTGTGTGTCCTACAGTACTCTTGGAACTCAGCTGATTCATGACTCTCATGCTCATCTAAAACCAGCATTCGATATAGACCCTTTGCACGAGCTGTAGTGTGTTTATCAAAGTGCTTTAACTATTCTAGACCTGTTTCATTATTTGTCCAACTATTACTTGTTGGTTTAATAACCCAGTTGGGTAGGAGGCTGCTGTTGGTATACTAGTTAGAGAGATGGTTCTTGCCATGAACTACTAAGAATGGAGGAATACTCTAGCCCTCCCCATTAATACAGGCAATTGCTGTAGCCCATTCCCGATTGCCTAGCTAAACTGCCTTGCCTCTGCCACGCTAGTCTACATGAGTAACAACTATTCTAGGATAAATAACACCTATTATAAACCTGGTTTCGTCAAAGTTATAAAATTCACAGTCTAAAACCCTATACTTCGCCCACATATTCATAATAAGTCAAGACCACGCGCTAATTAGCTCTAGATCTTTGCACAAGGCTCTTTAGAAATTATAAACGTAATTAAAACATGTCTTAAGGTCTAGTTGTTGTTGTATAAATCAATGTGCCTAGAGCTTGCTGACGTGTTTTCGCCGTAGTGATTCAAGGATGAAATTAGCTATATCTTCTACACTAGCTAGCCAGGGTGTAAATCCTCTGGAATCTATATTGGGTATATACTGAATAATCACTTTCTCTTCTAACTCAGTCAACTTATAGTAATTAGCTTTAGAATCAGGGCCGTAGGTTCTGCTAGCTATTCTGTTAGAAAGAGTCATGTACAGTACTTTGTAGATCTTTGCTGCAGAGCATTTACTTAGTTTTTTGGACAATCGAATAGCCTCGATAGCTAGAATAATTCACCCTTCTTGGGTTTGAATTTCCATGATAAATAGTTAGGAAAACACGTGTTGAAGTTTTAGAAGTTTATGTCAAGGAAAATTGAATCAACTCAGTGATATGATCGACTCGCTGATAAACCACGTTATAGCATAAATAAAGAATAGAAGTGTCTATGTTCCACTAAATTACCCCATGATAGCTACAGGTAGTCAATAAACAAAGTGACTTTCACTTAGCACTTTTATTACAAAGTCTCCCTCAAGGTACCTCATTCCGTCGCACGCTCTCATCCAACCCAAAAACTTGAAGAATCCCATCTCTCCCAAAAACCCAAAAAGCGTCCCTCCAAAAGCCCATGTACCACGTTCCATTCACATACTTTTCTCGGCTCCTCCTTTTTTCATAAACCCCTTCTCTGTCATGATCTCGACTTTTAGGTTTTTCCACCAAGCAGTCGCAGATGCGTTCCTTTTCAATAGATCTTCAAAGCCTTCTTTAGACCCATCTGGATTAATCGTGACATACTTGCTGCTTCTCCTATGGAGATTATGCCTCCCTATGCTTGCCACGGTGGATTTGACGAAGATGAGGCGTTGCGGATTTTTGTAATCCACAAGCTGCTCTACCGCCCATTTCGACTTATTGAAAAGAGGTTTTGTGACGAGTGTGTTAGTACTAACATCGTCCTTGGTGGCTTTTGTCGGGAGGCACTTGAAAGTAAGACGGGTGATCTTGTATTCTATGAAGTATACGGCATCTTGAATACGTACGTCATTGCTTTCGAACTTAGTCTCCTTATGTTGGGGAAAAGACTCAAACAGGAGAATGGATTTGGGATTCCACCAGATGTACTGAGGCTTGCTGTAAAGCCAAGTAACCCTGTCGATGACATTCTTTCGGTAGCTGAATCGCACCAATCTTTTCAAGGCAGTTGCTCTTGACTCAGAACATATGTGAAGAGCGGCGCGGGTGAAGCTTGTCAAACGTTCGAGAAGGCCTGGACAACTTCTTGGGTCGAACGAGATCTTGATGTCTTGAACCCTGATAGTTGTTTCTGCATCCATGACGTGATTCCATATCTGGTGACGAAGCTCTAATGGAAGCTTCCAAAGAGAGGGTGGGATGGCAACAGGGAAATGTTGTCTGATCATCTGGACTCGTCATCGATATTAGGACGAAGCTGTTACAATTCCGGTTGCAGAGGAGGGATAGAAAGTACTTGGAGAACTCATGGTGGTTGATTGACGCGATGTCGGTTTGTTTCTCAATAGGCTGGAGGTCGGCATTGTTGACACCATCAACAAGTGCCATATCTTGGGTTGGTTTCTTCGCACCGTCCCCGCATTTGAAGATGTTAACCGTGAAGCCGTTTGTGGCATGTAATAGTTGTTCACGTAATCTCCGTCTCATGTGGGTTTTCTCGATAGGCTCGCGATTTGACGGGGAAGTGACAGGTTGGAGATTCCAAGTCGAAACCTCGGCCATGACCGATCTTAATTCCTCGTCCTCGTCGAAGGCAGCGCTTGCAGCGCGAGTCGAAAAAGGGAGATGAGAGTTAGTGGGTAGATCTATGGTTTTGTGGTGGTTGGATGAATGCGACGTGCGTTTTAAAATGCTACAGTTGTGATAAGAGATCAAGGATTCTTGCAGTTGGGAATTCTTTGAAGTTGGGGAAGTTGAAGGATCCTTGGGAGTTGGGGGTGTTGAGATGTGGGGGTTGATATATTTATGCTTTCTAGATCTAAGCTAGACTGGCGAGACTAGGGAGATAATTCTATAGTGAATAGACAGTTCTGTCTAGGTGTGATACAGATCACCCTTGTTGATACTTTGGGTCAGTGAAGTACTTTATGTAACGCTGAAGACACTTGAACATCAACACTTCTATACTAAAAGAATCTGTTTTGTGTAAAACACAAGCGGGAAGGAAAGCATGCTGCTTTACCTAATAACCACAAGTTCCGAAAGTAGAATTGAATGTGAGATGAATAGCAGAGGTCCCAAGGAGGACAAAATCTTGCTTCTTATACTGGCTACAACGAAGACCCATGACTCCTTGTTAGCCTCCTAAAGAGCTTGCTATGCACATATCATAATGAAGCTTTCATATGACATAATAGAAAAAGAAATGACACTGTCACAAGTCAAAAAGATAATTCTAGAGCCCTCCAAATGATTTTGGGGTCTGGAATTTAAGTTTGTTATAGTGGCATGCAGTGCATTTCTCTAACTTCGTTTGTGAACAAACACCCCTAAGTTAGAGAATCTCAATTTCACACACCAATCACATAACTAACATCCTCATAACCACTTAGATAGAAGAAATTGCAAGAATGCCACGAGACCTCTGCAGCCCTGGTGGCCTGCCTTGGTCCGTTGACCACTAAAAAGTTAATCCGATATTGTTCCGCTAGCCGACTCTGAGCTAAGAAATCAGTAAATCAAGAAAATCAAAACCATCCCGCATTCAGATCAACAACACCAAGATTTGACAATTACACGCCTTCATGGTGGTCAAAAATTCAGGGGAGAAAGGGGCAAAATGGAGGGCATATATCAAAGGTGGGTCACTTACGCACGCTAGCCAATCGCGCAGCCCCCTTCTCCCCAAAGCGCGCCAACGTTTACTGGCGATATTTTGGATGCTGCCACTCGCGGCTTCACCCTCGAAACACCAACAAAGAAAGAGAGGACGAAATGGACGAAATGGACGAAATGGATCCAAGAGATCCCAATAAGAGAAACGAGGAGGAATGGAGGGGAGAAGAGGGAAAGGAAGGTGACGATTCGTCGTCATCGGCCTCCTTCTACACCGCACGTCAGAGTGCGAGTGAATCCTCGTCGGAGAGTTGGAGGTCGATCTCGCCAATCGACCCTTCCTCAACCTCTTCGACCCTCCTTCCTCCTCCATCAACAACAAACGAGGAGACCGACACGGAGATCGAGACCGACAACAACATGGCATCCTCAACTGCCAACAGCTCGTCCTCCTGGACCTCACCTCACGCCGAGAAGAAGGGCAAACTCGAACGACTCCAGAACAACGCTGGACATATCGGAGTCCTCAAGTCGCCAGTCTTCCCCAAGAACCTTCAAGACTACGTTGATCATGAGCTCGAATGGAACGTCGCCCGCCTGGAGAAGATGCAACTGAAGACCGAGTACAAGAAGGAAGTACAAGGCATCAAGGAGGATATCAACGTTGACCACTCGACCGAAGGTGAGGTCTTGTTCAAAAACCCAGCTATCTTGACCACCGAAACTACGCCATCGAAGGTGAAGGATAAAAAGATCGCCAAAAAGGGATTCTCCACCTTGGCCGAAGAAACTACGATATGGAAGCCTGAGTATACCGACTTGCCTGAGAGGAGAGATCCCACACCTGGCGCCAGCATCGTCACAAGAGCCTCATGGCCAGAGCAAAATGAGTTTAAAGCTGAAGGCGAGCATCGACTTGTCGCGTTCGGAGAGCGTCGCTTACCATTACCACGGAAGGACGAATATTCACCTGAGGCTGTCAGAGCAAAGTTTATGACTGGCACCACTATCCAAGAATTGTCGCAAGCCACTGGGGAGGATATCGCTTGGTATGAGAGAGCAACTATTGAGTTCAAAGGTCTCGACAAGCTGGAGAGCACCGAAAAGGAAAAGAATTCTCCCATGAAAACCTGGTCGGCAGTTGGAGCCATCACACCTGTCAAGTCAACTCGAAATACCAGCGGTCGTAACACGCCGGCGAAGAACAACCAAAATTCGCCTGGAAGAGGTACTCCGAAAGATGGAAACGAAACATCGCCTGGTGACAATCTCGGTCTTTGTGTCGGTGGCGTACATATCCCTGGATTTGGAAAATTCGGTGGTGGTGGTTTTCAAGGAATGGCCGATCCCCAATATGCTGAGATGATGGGAGGATTGTGGGGACAATATGGAACACAGATGGCAGCTCAAGGCATCAGTCCACCACCCGGCATGGCAAGTCCAACTCCAATGGCAATCAAACCACAAGGCTTCGCTGCTTCCGCAAATCGAGCTGTTTCCGGATCGAGTTCTCATGCGGGTAAACGACACGGCAAAAACCCATCTAGAAACTCCAAGCCGATGACCCCCAGCCCTACCATCCAAGCCGCAAGCCCTCAACCTGACGACAAGGTCGCCAATGAAGACACCGCCAACGACGAGTCCCCGGAGACGAAGTCAACTGATAAGAAGAAGAAGAAGAAGAAGAAGAAAGGCAAGGGTGTTGTCAACAAGGACGATCCATTCAGCGAGTTCGAAGATGAAGAGGAGTTTTTCCGAGAGAAGGGATTTGGATGGATTCTGGATGATTGAAATGCTTTCTGGGAGTACTGCGGTTGGGACAATTGATTTTGCGGCGCAGAACAAAGGGACTTTTTCGATATCGGATGGATGGAGTACGGAGTTGTATGGTGGAAGGTGACAATTAGAAGCACATTATCGTATGTTGTCCTCGGCTTTTAAGCATGGAGATGCGGTTGGTCGTGGGACCTTGGGGGAGTCGATGATGTGCAAAAGTTTACAGAAATTGAATTCGATGATTCTACAATTGATTGACTGACTTGCCTGACTTGGTTGAATTGAAGGCTGAGGTGGTTCGAAATGACCTGACCCGCGCTTTAAATGGTGTTCTTCCATTGCCGTCTTGAAGTTTCTTGGCGATGGATCTAGAAACCCTTGGATGCAGCTTGGCCTTGCTGCTTTTCAAAAAAGTGTGGATTCTTGGTTTGATGTTGACGCAAGAGTTTGAAGAGGCTGGTAATGGATTTGACAATGCGTTTGTCTTTTGAATTCAGCGATGAGACCTGTCTCATCCATAATAACTGAGATGGCAATGTAGTGTGAAGAAGTTGCTAGGAAAGTATGCCTTACTTTGGAAGGAGAGCATAATTGAGGTGCTACACTTAGAGGGCTGAGAAGGGATAGAATGATGCATGATAAAAAGAACAAGAGTGAGGTGACGAAGTCGAAGTGAAGTTGTAGTAAACTTTGCAGGCACGGACAACGGGTCATTCTAATTGGGCTTAGCGCCATGGCCACACCTCGCACAGTTTTTGTCAGATGGATCAAAAGTTCTAGATTTGCAAAACCTTCGAAATATTTTCCGATCGTTTACAATTGTGTTACTTTGTTAGCGAGTATTTACGTTTTACTCGAGAAAATCGAAGGATCCCACACACCAGCCATACAAGTGACTCTTGGCCACCACGTGGAACATAGGTACTTTGGTACATCATTTTGTAGTCCCCGAAACTCGGGCAATTGCCGCTTTAAAGATGATGAAGAATCAGGCTTCCAGCCTTTATCTTATCATGATAACACAACTCGGTGCTTTTTGTAAGACTGCCCATAAACACCCATCAGCTGCCGCTCAGAGACTACAACACCACAGAGTTGTCCTTTCTCCACTTGTTTCTTTCATCAACTCTCAATTGACTCGTCCATCTCCCTCCATTCTCTGTCAATATACTTCCGAATCAGCGGTGTGACAACCAACCCGACCTCTGCTTCTGCTGTCCCGAGACGCGATCGCTAGCCGATATCCGATATCGACCTACGCAAAAGAGCCTCGTGCAACCCTGTACCCATATCAACGGCAATACGCAATAGGAGAGCTCTCTTGACTGTCAAGATGCTTGGAGGAGTAATGGCCGGTTCCAACGGCGTCAGGAACAGAGAGGATATGTTTAGAAAAGGCAATGTACGTACCGCGTTCGATCTTCTTCTCAATTGAATCTCCGCAGTCTGCTTCTTTGCTCTGCCATTGGACTTGAATGCTTTGCAATTGCTTCATTGTGCTTCCTCTTTTCTGCTGGAGCTCCAGCATGTGCGTTGTTTTCTGCGTTGGTTGTTCAGCGGCATGCTTCTAGACCACTTGCCCACGTGTTTTCCTTCTGTTGTCTCTTGACATTTATATGGGGGTACGTACATCAAGACATTCGTGATAGCGGTGAGAGTCGGGGCTCAGTAGCCTCTCAGAAGCAAAAAATGGGCAGAAAGGATCAACAAGCTTTGGAGAGAGCTCCAAGGGGAAGAGTCAGTTCTCCACGGGGATCGGAAATCTTCCCGGAAAGAATATCCCATTGGAGCTTCGAGGACTCGAGGACGAATGGACGCTAGCA
The DNA here is from genome assembly GCA_001414455.1 of Hymenoscyphus fructigenus. Taxonomy (NCBI): domain Eukaryota; kingdom Fungi; phylum Ascomycota; class Leotiomycetes; order Helotiales; family Helotiaceae; genus Hymenoscyphus; species Hymenoscyphus fructigenus. The sequence continues at coordinate 84,225 of LKUV01000038.1, read as the reverse complement.
TCTCTCTCTTTTTCCGGGCCCAGGAACCCGAGGTTGAAGATATCTCCCATGCTGAAGGTTGCTCTCTTACTTCTTTCTCCCTGTCAATAAGAAAGATTGCTGCTTGCCGGGGAGTTCCAGCCTTGTGCTTCAATCGTCTCCGTCCTGTGTCACTCCCAAAGGCCAGGCCCAGGTACGGTGAAACCAATCTTGGAGCTAGGGGAGCTGTTGCTATTGATTGTGCATATGCTGCAGCTGGCTTGCATGACCCTGGAAAACGGGGCCATAGGAGTCGGGACTAGATAGAAAAAAGCAAAACGCACAAATCAAGGAGCAGCTGCGAGAGAAAAAATATTGGTGAAATAAAAAGCGATCCCCTTTTTCTGGCAGTGGATTTGAAGATATACTCTGACTTGCCGGCGTCGATCGTCACATTTTCCTGATATCGGCTCTTCCAAGTGAGGGGCATTTTTTGAAGCGCTGCGGGGTTTGCCGAGCCGAGAACTTTCACCTCAACACCACTTTCTGCAGCGTCCGATTTACAGAAGCTGCGACTCGTCGTTTTCCCTCCCAACAACAACACCAATTCTCTCACCCAATTCACCACCTCATCAAACCACCTGCCGCATGAGCCAAGCATAATTCAGATCACTGGTTCCTCTTCTTCACCTTGCCCCCCAAATCCCTTGCAAGCGCACCTATTGTTCGGATTGTCGACCCCTACAGAAGCACCCGTCGTCAACCGATATTTCCCGCATTCATTCTGCGCCGATTAATCCTCACGCGATCACCTCATATTCTTTCCCTACTACTATAATTCAAGTGGAACACCTTCTATTACCCTGGATTCCATCTTTCAAGTCGATTCAGAGTTCACCATGGAGTTGGCACGTCCTTCGAGGAGAACTAACGGCGTGGGTGTGCAGGTTGAGGATACCCAGATCTGTGTGGTAATGGTCGGTCTGCCAGCTCGTGGAAAGTCGTTGATTGCCCAGAAAGGTGAGAATTAAGCATCTGCCATGTCCCTAGTCCTCATAGATTTGTCACTGACCGCCCCGCGCCTTTAGCACAACGCTACCTTCGCTGGCTCTCGATCGACGCCAAAGTCTTCAATGTTGGCAACTACCGTCGCAATGATACCCCACACCCCACAGCCGAATTTTTCAATACGGGAAACCCTGAGGGCGAGCGTATGCGTCGTGCGGCCGCAGAGGCGGCGATTGCAGATATGATAAAGTGGTTCAGAGATGGTGGGCTGATAGGGATTCTCGATGCTACGAATTCGACCAAAAGTCGCAGACGCTGGATAAAGGAGGAGATGGATTCACATGGAATTGAAACGCTATACGTTGAAAGCAAATGCGATGACGAAGACCTCATCATGAGCAATATTCTAGAGGTCAAGACCACATCCCCCGACTACGAAGGCCAAGATCCGGAGGTAGCTGCACAAGATTTCCGCAATAGGATCCGCAATTACGAAAAGGTTTACCAGACAATTGATCAAGACGAGAGCGACTTGACATATCTGAAGATTATGGACGTTGGGAAACAGGTCATCATCAATCGGATCCAGGATTATCTACAAAGTCGGGTAGTTTACTACTTGATGAACTTGCACATCAAACCAAGGTCTATCTGGTTATCGCGAGTAGGTTACGGGCTTCTGATAAGAATTCCCGAAGCATACACTAACACACCAATAGCACGGCGAATCTCAGTACAACCTTGGTGGACAAATTGGTGGAGATGCAGATCTTTCGGAACGAGGTCAAGAGTATGCGAGGCGATTACCAGAACTCGTCCGGCAATCCGTTGGAGTATGTTCTTTCCGATATGTGCAGTCGCTATATTACCCACATGATGGCATACGCATGCGCTGTAACTAGAAATTTCTACTAACGTTACGCAGGATGACCGACCTTTGACAGTCTGGACCTCTACCCTCAAGCGAACCATCCAAACAGCTCGACATCTGCCAAAACACTATAACCAACTTCAATGGAAGGCCCTCGACGAACTCGATTCTGGTGTTTGCGATGGCTTGACTTATGCCGAAATCAAGGAAGAATATCCTGAAGATTTCGCAGCAAGAGATGATGATAAATACAACTACAGGTATCGAGGTGGAGAATCGTAAGCCTTTCCTTCATCCATTATTCCAAACAGAACTAACCATGTTCACAGGTACCGGGACGTGGTAATTCGCCTCGAACCAATTATCATGGAACTTGAACGATCCGAAGATATTCTCATCGTAACCCACCAAGCTGTTCTTCGCTGCATCTACGCATATTTCATGAAGAAAGACCAAAAGAAATCACCATGGCTCAACGTCCCCTTACACACCCTCATCAAACTCACACCCCGCGCCTACGGTACGATTGAAGAATTTACTTCCTCAGGGATCAGTGCCGTGAGCACATGGCGAGGACAAGGTAGTGTTGCCAAACACGAGGATCCACATTCTGGCACCATTAGCCTTGGCACCTCTGGCGACGGGGAGAATGGAGAGAATGGAGCTGCTTGAGAAAGGAGGGACTTGCAAGATTCTTTTTCCCTAAAATTGAGCTCGGTTGATTCGAGCTTTTTATATACGATACATGAATGATAGATGATACACACGACCACGGGCAAAATCACGATGGATAGGAGCTTCCTTTTTTACTTTGTCATGGCTACCGTCCTACTAGCATAGCGATCTGGCGTACCTCGTTGGAAGTTTGGGTTGATAGATGCATGGAATGGATGGAGGGATGGATAAAGGCTGGGTTTGTTGTCTTTTTTTGGCTTGACTTGCTTGAATGAGATGAGGGTGTATGTGTGGTTTTACCTACTCTACTCTTTCGATCCCTTCTTTCTGAAATGGGAAACCTAAGGCGTGGCTGGGAGTAATATAAAATGGGATAGATGGCTGGGATGGTTTGGGAATGGGATGGTTTGGGTGGGCGGATGATAGGATGGCTGCATGGATGGATGGAGGGGTACGGTGGGAGTGAGTACCTAGGTCCGTAGTGGATGATAGGTTTTATGACGAGTATGATTTACCTATGTGCTTGGGTATTATGAATGAGACGCCGCTTCGATGAAAAGTTGAGATTTAGCGTGCTTGCCTTTAAAGACAACCCAACGTCTACGCGGGGCTTCTGGGCTGGATAATATCGGCGCTCCTCTGCGCTCGCTCCCAAAACTACTGCATTAGTATGCATGTCGGCGTAAGTCTCACCTACCCGGAGAAGCCGTGTCCAGTTTTCGATTTTTGATCGTCTTGTTTTCAAGTCAAAGTTCGTAAAGGGTCCCTTCCATAGTGTGTTTGGATGGGTTTTGAGCTCATTCCGCCGAATTTTGGGCCGGGTTCTATTTCTATATGGGAAGTTGTATCTTACATAGAACAGTAGGGGAATATCACGAGATGAAAAGTCAGAAGATGGAAAGAATGTTGACTTTGATTTGACAAATTACGACAACCCTTTCCTGAAGAGTTTGGGAAGGTAGAGGATGCTGAAAAATATTTACGGAAGAGCGAGTCCCAATCCTGAGTCTGGAAGTTTGAATTAGCATTCTTGTTCAAAGTGATGACTTGGTTGCTTAGGAGGGATTTGAGGGGATATACGCACCAACAGTAATAGCCTGGCCAGTCATCGAAGAATTCCGTGCGATATCCACGAATGTTTGGGCGCAATCTTCTAGATCCGTCTGTATGAAAATGTCAACACATTATAACCCCTCCTCTTCAACACCCACTTCAACTATCCTGCCTTGATGCGAGAAAAGAAACTCACCTCCTTCTTCAACTTCGCAACCTCTTTTGCTTGTTCTATCTTGTCCGGGGGATAACGAAGTCCCTGAAAAGCTCATCAGTGAGTGGACAATTGTTGTAGGAAGTGAGAGAGATTGGGAGGGGTATGGAAATGTAGGGATGGGGGGAGTAAGAGGGAGTAAGGAAAGGATATGGGAAAGACACACCCATTCAGTAAGTAACAACCCAGGTAACACGGCATTAACCCTTATCTTTGGACCTTGTGTGAAAGCTAGACATTTCATTAGGTGGATTTGTGCTGCTTTTGTGACGCTGTAGGGCATGGAACTTCCTGTTTTTGAGAGCTTAGAGTGAGCTTGTTTCTTTGGAGTTGGACTTGTGCCGGGGATAAAGGAGAGTATGAAAGGAAAAAAGGAAAAAAGGATTGAAGTAGGGGGAAATCCTTTGAGAAATTTGTACTTACCACTGGGATGTGTTGCAGCGATACTGGAACTCATTATCAAAACTCCGCCGTCAGGGTTAGAGGTGAATGTTGGAGATGCTTCGCGGAGGAGGAGGTGCTGTGCTTTCACGTTCACGGCGTAGCAGGTGTCCCAGTCCTCTGCTGTGGTTGCGGAGAGATTGGGGAACTCAGAGAAGCGGGTGTAACCTGCGTTAGAGATTATTATGTCTATGCCTCCGAGGTTGGAGATTGTTTCTTGAACGGCACGGATGACGTCTGCTTCTTTTCCCATGTCCTTGTTGGTGTTAGTTTGTCTTTGGTTATCTTGGGAAAGTAGTTTTGGTCATTCAAGAGAGGCTGGAAGCGAAGTATGGTTTACTCACTCCTTGAATGAGAATTGCTTTCACTCCATACTCTTTCACGAGCTTGTCACCCAGAAGCTGGGATTGCTTCGCGCTGGACAGATAGTTGATGGCAATATTGCAACCTTCCCGAGCGAACTGTTGACAGATTACTTCTCCGAGACCTCTGTTGATCGAATCAGTAATTGTTCTGCCCGAAAACTGCGAGTAATACAAGATGAAGTAACGAGCCTCAATTCATGGTTTGCGCTGCTGCATGCCACAACACGCTGAGCAATTTTAATGCCGAACGTCCTTGACTTGATACGAACGGAAGGAGAATAATCTATTGATGAGAAAGCAGAAGTATTGAATGATTAGAAGGAACGACCGATTTGAATTGCCATTCCCCGACCACGATCAGGATGCCCACGACGGATGGGCCTATAGGAGGTAAGAACTTACCGGGAACCACCGGTGACCAACACATTTCGTCCTTTCAGCGCGTAAACCATGTTGACTCTGATACTTGGAGGTATGAAATGATAAGGAGTTCAAGAGTTTGACGCCTTTTATGATCCTTTAGGGTGTACATGTAAGACGGTACATTGTTTCGGGTACCTGTGATGTGGGGCACCGAGACACCATACCCCGCATTTAGGCAAAGTCCGGCGGGGTTGTGTACTAGTCAAGCACTTTGGTCCGCGCTTATATACTTTGGTGGTTTGTGGTTTCGTATACAGTTGAGTTCAACGCATGATCTTGTGAATTCGTATGGTCCAAGAAACGAGGCTGGTTTCGGCGATAAGAATTTTTTAAATCCTCGGGATGTAATCTGTCCTTTATGATTGATGAGCTGACTATCTGACGTGTATTTGAAATTAAGTCTCTTTCTACAGGCAATTTGGGATGGAAATGGACCCTGACCAGTTACACGGGTCACGTTAAAAATTGTGCAACGTGAAAGTTATCAATACTTGACTTCTAAACCTCTCGTTCTTAACAAAATGAGAGACTAATCACAACAAACAACTTACTCCCTGATCATTCCCTACTAAACCAACAATCAAATGGAAAGAACCAACTAAATTCACGTAAACTTTCGTGTATTACTTTCAGGTTCCTATCCCCCTATATTAAGCGAGGGCATTCAAATCTAACTGCTGAGAAATCCAGCATAAAACGATTAGAAATGCAGGATGTAGCAGTCCTGGTATCTTCAATTGTCTTCCTGGGTATAAACAAGCTGACTCAGCTACCATTCGCTATCTGGTGCGATTCGCACGAGATATTTCAAGGCTTCTTTAAGATTCGATTACCCCTCTATTTCCTATTTCACAACATCTCATCATTACCCAACTTCCTTTGAACACAGCAATATACATAGCTTCAATAATTCAACACTCTCACTCGACAGCAGTATGTCCTCCAAACTTTTCAAGCCCATCAAGTTGGGAAACCTCCAATTGCAAAATCGAGTCATCTTGGCACCCCTCACTAGATACAGAGCAGACGATAATCACGTCCCACTTCCATTCGTGCCAGAATACTACGCCCAGCGAGCCTCAACTCCCGGTACTCTTCTCGTCACCGAGGCGACATTCATTTCACCACAAGCAAGTGGATACTCAAACGCACCAGGGATTTGGAGCCAAGCCCAAATCGATTCATGGAAGAAAGTTACCGAGGCTGTCCACGCCAAAGGTTCTTTCATTTATTTGCAGCTCTGGGCTTTGGGACGTACCGCCTATCTGTCTGAATTGGTCAAGGACGTTGGAGCGGGGGCAAAATTAGTGGGAGCTGGGGATATTCCACTCACTGGGGGTAAAAAGCCAAAGCCTTTGAGTGAGGATGAGATCAAGGAGTACATAGGCTTGTATGCACAAGCAGCAAAGAACTCGATTGAGGCTGGATTTGATGGCGTTGAAATCCATGGAGCAAACGGCTATCTCATCGACCAATTCCTTCAAGATGTAACGAATAATCGAGAAGATTCGTATGGAGGAAGTGTTGAAAACCGATCTCGTTTCGGTCTCGAAGTAACAAAAGCAGTTATCGACGCAGTTGGTGCCGAGAAAACAGCCATCAGAATCAGTCCTTTCTCGCAATTTCAAGAAATGAAGATGGAGGATCCTATTCCCCAATTCTCCCACTTCACTTCGGAATTGAAGAAATTGAAGTTGGCATATATCCACGTTTGCGACATGGTTAGAGTCGCTGATGCCGGGAAAGTTGATTTCTTGATCAAGATCTGGGATAATCAGACTCCATTCTTAATTTGTGGTGGCTTTGATGCTGCTTCTGCCAAAAAGACCGTGGATGAGGAGTATAAGGATTACGATATTGTTGTGGTTTTTGGGCAACTTTTTATCTCGAACCCGGATTTGGTTTTTAGGTTGAAGCAAGGGGTTGAGTTGACACCTGCTGATCCTTCGCTTTTCTATAACAAGAAGCAGGAACATGGATATATAGATTGGGCCTATAGCAAAGAGTTTGAAGCCCAGGCGTAAGGCCTGGAAACAAGGCGGTTTTGGTGATTACTCGAGGAGATGGTTAATTTTGCTAGGCGGTATTTGGTGCTCATCTATGAACCTAATAGAAAAGCTTGACAGAAACATACCGATTGAACCCTAATTTCGTTTTAACAGAACTATCCCCGTAATAGCCAGACTGGTAACCTTTATACTAGACTTTATCTAGATACTAAACACCTATAGAAATTTCCAATTATACTACATCCAAAGTATCAATTACCATTTTTAGTAATTTCGAGTGTTAAATTATATTATTCGAGGTTTTTAGATGAATTCAGCTAGTTAAAAATAGCTCTGCGACCGGTGCTTATCTGAGTAACACGTATTTAATAGAAAATATTTTGGAAAGTTTGAAATACTTAGTTTGGTAAAACATAGTGCAAAGATTGATCTATACGAAACTTAAAGAGGGATTGGCATGATTGTTCACTGTCACGTGAGTGGTTTGTTTCTACTCTCAGAGCTACGATCAATACACCTGCAAATATTCAATTCTCGGAACTCGTTTAGCACTCTAATAGTTCTTTCTCTAGAACAGAATCATAGCTAGAAACCGATTCCGTTTAGGTTGTGGCCATCGACGTAGCCCCAAGATCCCACGAATTACCTCCGAATTCCAGCCCTGCAAACGTTACGGAGTCAAGAGCCCGTTTGTAGACAACCCCAACGAAATGCAAATTTGGACGAAGGAGGGCTTTCATCAAGCAATCTGCGATACTCAATTCTGCGACTACAGAGATAGAATGGTACACGTCGATACCCTCATTATTGCTGTAGACGGAGCTCGTCGAGGAAATGGCACACCGATGGTAGAAGCAACCTACGGAGTTTACGTTAACGAATTCTCGAAATACAACTCTTTCTCTCGTCTCCCCAGAACTACCACCCCACATACAAATCAAATGGCAGAGTTATGGGCCTGATACCACGGAATCATGACTGGTACTCAAATTACAAAGTCGGAAAAATTGGACGAGAAGATGGAAAACGTGGAGGAGGAGGCTGGTGATGAGAAGGAAAAGGTGGCTTTCCTAATAATCATCAAAACCGATTCGGAGTAACTGGTGCGGGGTATGACAGAGTGGATTGAGAAGTGGAAGTCGAATGGTTGGATTAATAGCAAAGGTAACTCGGTAGCAAACCAACAGTTATTTTTGAAGGTGCAAGGCGCTGTTGATGTTGCTTCGAAGGCCGGAATTGATGTGAAATTCTGTCATGTAGAGCGAGGATTCAATCAGGATGCGGATGACTTGGCCAATATGGCTTTTGGTGACGACGAAGATATGTCGGACAAGGAAATCAACGATATCAATTCTCAGTGTATACCACTGGCACGAAAGAGGCCCAGAAGTGAGAAAATCCATGCAATATCACATGACAAGGTCACCTTTCCTTTCAATCTCCACATATGTATTTCTAGTCTTCCCAAAACCAACAACTGTTCCTAATTTCAAGTTACGAGAACAATAGATGCCCCTCTCCTGTTTTCTCTACTGCCTAGAGCGCTTCTATTTCTTATTGCAATATGTTTACTTGCCCTTTTCGAAATATTTACTAAGGGGGTAGCAAGATCCTTAACCTTGACACCGATCAATGTTCTAAAAGTAGAAGATCTATAACTCATGATAATAACTTTGATTGTAGTATCAATATTTCTATTTCTCAAGTCCGAAAACAATTGTAAGAAGTGTTTTAAATCGCAAATTAAGGTTCATCCGAAAAGATGAATATTTAGCTCTCCTTCCTAGCAACGCCATCTTCCCTTTTGTAACTTTGTGTTTTGAGCGCCTTGGAAATCTATTTGCAAATAGTAAAAAAGCGCCTACGCGCAAGAAGAAAAACCAACGCACTCCAAACCAAACCCCATCAATCCATCGCTATCATACCACCCACTTCCCCAGAGGTCCATGGCGTGTTGTGGATCCGATGACAACGACGATCAAAATGTGTAAAATAGAGAGTGTCGAGATTATCGAGGAAAGGGAATTAGGTGTTATCTAGTAAATTTGGAATGGTTGTCGCCAAAGAGATGTTTATGAAAGAACTTTTGTGGGATGTGTTGAACATTGTCCGACTGTAGCCCAGCTCTTTGTTGAGTAGGCCGGACATGAGTTCCATTCTCACTCGAGATATAGCTTTTGTTCATTGATTTGACCGAGGAAGTTGCGTGCTTCCTAGAAAGGATGATTATTAGCCTGGTGAAACATACCGAGAGTGAAGCTTAAAATTACCTCTACCAAGTGTGGGAAAGATCAAAATCGTCCTCAGTCACAAAACTAACAACAGGATCATTCCACCACGGAGAAGAATCGAACGATGCTGCGACACCCATCTGTTGAGTTGGGGAAGTCCTCAGTACTGTAGGTCATGGAGAATTGATTGTCCTATAAAGGTATACTAGCTAGATCTATATATAAGGAGTGTATGCTGACAAAAGAGGGTATTACGCTATGGTAGTGATTTAAACATGTGACGCAAAACAAGTGATACAAAACAAGTGATCATACCAGTGATCATACAGCTGATCAAGATAGCAGGTAAAACAGTCGATGAAGTGGTGAATCAAACAGTAGATCATTATAGAAACAAATAATGAGAAAAGTCAGGTGATATTATGAATCCAGTACAACACCATATTTGCAAATTCCCCCTTCCAGACCCCAATTTTGCTTGGGGAAACCGCTTTTAGAGTGTCTTCCATGGCCTTCTTCAATCTTTCCAGGCAACTGTGAACATTCTTCCGGAAAGCAGAATTTCCACTGGTAGCCCAACTCGGTGTCACGATGACCAGCTTCTCCAAGCTAAAAAACATCGGGAGGACATTCTCAAGGACTCTTATCTCCCCGTTGTCGCTCATTGGGCGGAAACCCTTTACTGCTCTTGCTCCTCTCTCAGTACTGTCAATGACATTTGTAATAACCAGTTTTTTGATATGCCGAGTTTTGAAGATTAATTCTTGGGTAGAGGCGATTGCTCCAAGTGACTTGAATTTGGTAAATTGCTCTGGAGTTTCAAACAAAAAGGTGGTGTTGGGAGGTAGAAAGGCGTATCTCCGTTCCAACCTCATTCTCGCGATTCCACCAAAGATTCTTTTCTAGTAGTGATGTTTAGTGACCTTTTTCAATACAAACGCTCTTGAGAACTTGCACACGTGGAGGGCTTTGAGAGGATGCAGTTTTTCCAAGTCAAATTCACCCAATCTGTTCTCTAGATCTTCAACAGAGATAAAAGATCCAATCTCAATAGTCTTATCCAAGATCATCATTAGGAGTTCGAGATGCAGAAACGGAAAAAGCAAGAACACGTCTTGTCGTTGAAGGTCTGCCTAGGGGATGCGCTGTAGAGGGATAGCTGCTGTAGCCATTTTGATGTTTTGAAAAGTGAGGTTGATGGTGTGTGATGAGAAGTTTTAGCAAAAGTAGAGTTTTCAAGGGTGAGCCGTAGTTTGTATGGAGGTTGAAAAATTAGGTTGTTGGATTGGATTGCGTCGATTCATGTGCTTAATTGGTCACTGTGCATTCTTATACACTCTACTCATAAACTGCACAGTTTTTCACGAATTTCCCATAGTTATTTACATTTTTAGAGTCCTTTGAACAACTGATTGCCTCGAAGTTAACATTAGGGGGGTTTGGCTAATTTCTAGTAATGACTTAACAAAATTAATAGTAAAAACGAAGTAAAATCGCCCCATGAAAATGTGAGTTATTAAAACAGGCAACTAGTATAGGAGTACTATTAGAATCTGAGAACACACTACCAAGGAATTTTCTTTTACTTTAGGTACTGTGTTTGGACTGGAAAACAAAGACAAGGAGTATGACACTGTGAGTGACAGATTCTTCGTATGTACCCTCTGACAGAGTGCTAACACTCTTTTTCTTAACTACTACCTTAAAGAGAAATGCTTTTCTTCCAGAAGACAAGGCAGCTTGCGTCAGAAAAACGTTTCAACAAACCAAGACGATGGTTCTCGCAATATTTTTATTTCTTCTAGGACTTTTGCCTTCATTTGCAAGCCAGTGATGTAATCTTGAAGACTTTCTAGAGTGGTCACCGATGCATCGGGAATACTCAGAGCTGCGTTTGGACTAGAACTCGGCACCCTGACTTGGTCCAAAAGTGCTTGTGATATGGCACTAGATATCTTTGGTGGACTCTGCGTGGTATTTTCAGACGATTGGGGAACCGGTGGATTATTGCTTAGAGAGGAGTGATTACCCACAGGAGTATATGATGCTGATGGAATCCTCACCGGCAGCTAGGCAGAATGTGCTTTAGATTTGCGCCTTCGACGCCTCAAAGGTGACTTCTTTCTTGGAGGAAGGATAATAATACTGGGATCATGAGGTGGTGATGCTGGAGGTCCAGGCGGGTCAAATCTGCCGGGAGGTGGTGAATCAAATGTATTGTATCTGGCACTGGAGGCGGAGCCGAAGGCGTCGGCATGAAGGCCATAGGATTCATTTTCTCGCGTTCAGTCTTTTAATGAATCATCCGGGTACGGTCTGCCATAGTGGCATGTAGGTATTGTTTTAATTCTTGGGTGGGGGAGGGTGTGTGTTCTCCTTTCTTCCTCCGCCCCCTGCTCCTGCTCCTGCTCCTGGACCTCCCTCTTTCAAAATGAGCAAGTTCCGGTTCCGAAAACTACTGCCCTCACTGTGATCTTGAGATATTGTGATGTGCTTCAAATAATTATAGGACGATATCTCTGTTCCTTCTTCGGCTTCTAAAGCACTAGCACTTTGGGTGCTCCCCTCGCTGCCTCCCACTCGCTGGAACTCTCACTGTCGTCATTTATACTATTTCCACTATCGTCTTCTTCGCTCCTAGTCCTGTTCTCTGACTGCTTTTTGTCTTCGCTGCTACCGCTGTTTCCACTACTGCTGCCGTATGAATCGGCATTCCTCTCGTGTTCTTCGTATGGATTTTCACCCTCGTTTGGCGGGATTTTCATGGGTAATCTTACAGAGCAAGATTGATTCTGCGTCTTTGGCTTTTTCGTTCAGGAAGGATGGATTTTGATTGCGAGTCATGAGGTGCCACTGAACTGACAATTGGAAAATTGGGACGGACAATTCACGAAAGTCGCCGTATCGCGATGATTTCGCTTTGCGTTGATCGTGATGCTTCACAGATTTGGAGAGGAAGACACCTTGCTGCCTACGCTGTAGGTTAATGGCTCTGCCACCAAGAACCCTGCTGCAGCTGATGTGGACGGGAGCCTCGTCGATTTTTTCCACCTCAAGCACCTTCATGATGTTCTACACACCTTGCGAAATGATTCCTCTGTTCTTTTCTTAAGAAATTCTTACCAAAATACCAATAGTTGAAAGGCAATTGGCGATTGCGAAATCCGAAGTCGGAGCCTTCTCGCCGTGGTACTTGGGTACTTCTGATAGGACGGCGGAAAGTACGGTGTTGGTGATTCCTCCTCAAATATACCTTTGCCAGATCACTGATTGTTCCCTGTTTGACAAAATCGACCCGACGAGAGAGCTCTTTAGCGAAGCTTTCAATTGTATTCAAATCAGAATTATCCAAAGACCCGACCAAATCGCAATGGATCGTAGATTCTAAAGCTGGGAATCTTCCCGAAGTCTTAAGCTGGATAACTGCTTCAAAGACACAATGTGAAGCACGAAAGGGAAATTCCGCTATGCGCAAATCCTTATCAGACATCGATGAAAAGATCCATCACTATGGAAACATCATGGATGTTTTAGTGCAACACCATCCAGAGTATACTTCGTTAGCATGGGGGGTTATGGAAGTGGTGTTTGTTGTAGGTTTAGATTGTTCTTAAATAGAACTTGAAGCAATTATTGAGTGACTAATGTTTTCTTTCTGTGGCTTAGGGTGTTGTCAATCACGAAAAGTTGTTATCTCGACTTGCACAACGGCTATGTCTAATCGCTAACATCCTCCCCCAGTTAAAGTCAGCAATACGACTTTTCCCTACGGAAGCCATCAAGCTTACTGTTGCCTCCAAGTACGCGTATATTCTCAAATTTCTCATTAGGGCTCTACGGTGGTCCAAATAAAGCAAACTATCACATGCCATACATTCCATCACTCGGCCTTCTAAACGTAAGTTTTTTTCACATTTTATTTTTATCTTTTGGGTTGGTTTAGAAGGATTGAGACACTGTTTCTTGCTCCTTTTTCTCGGAGATCCTTCTGTAAATGGCAATACTGACTCCGAGATTATCCAAAGTTAGCGACGATGGCCTTATTGAGAAGATAACATACTTGTCTCGAAATATTACCGAGCTGGCATCAACAAGCAGTCAAACAGAACTCCGAGATATGCATATTGAACAAAAGAATTTGATCTTCAGTCAAGCTGGATTTTTTATTTCCAATCAGCTAGCCTTTAACTCTGAGCTGAGAAGTCAACTCTTAGTACGAGACTCAGTTGAAAGCAAAATTCGAGTTTCTAAGGAGATCATTACAAGAGCTACGAAAGACAAGTGCTTCCCAGCAAGCATTGAACTCATCGGCTAATATAACCATTCAACATACTCTTTCAGGGACCCCACTCCAAGAATTTATTTAGTTCTTCACCGAAAACAATAACAATTCCCTATTGGAGCCGCAAGTAACTTATCAATCTTCCCCCATACTTCGAAACCACCGTCGTCAGAGAAAAACAAGTAACGGTCCCCCTTTTCGGCTCACTCCAAAGATCCAATCATGGAATCATTCCTAACCCCCATCGCTCATAATGATAAAAGGTGTGCGAAAATTTCGCTTTCACATCCAAGATTTCCTTATCGGCTCGATATCGCAACTCATCAATCAAAATATACCCTCAATATAGACAATAAAAACAGGACCCGAATATCAAGATGGTTCAGCGCCTACTTCCATCGAGCTTTTGAAATTTATCCAGGCAATCAAACTCAATCCATCACTTCACAACGATGCCTCGCTCTCCCAACAATTAAAGGGCCATAAGTACCGAAGCTGAGTATTTCAACATACTTGCTTCGATTGTGCAATCTCTACCGCTTCTCTATAATTTCATCGATATCGAACTCCTCGCTACTCCCGCCACCTTTCCAGCAGCAGAATTTAGAATCCCAAAGTACTTCCTAAAAATGATTTCAGAATCGAGGAAAAGGAGTATAAGTACTGTGATTAAAGTCATTCTTGTAAGTTAGAGCTCGTCCGCTTTTGCAACCCTAAGTGGTTTCGAGAACAGGGATTTTGTTGTTCTATTAGCAAATCCCTGGAAAAGAGCAAGCAGAAGAATTACGATAAGGAATAGAAGTAGTAGAGGAGGTAAAAAGGCCATGATTTTCGTAAATTGAGTTCAGGGGGGTTTATTGATTTAGGGTTCCAGATCTTTTAGTATACTTGTTTTCGAAGAAGCCTATTCAGATACCTAATTTATCGAAATATTGTCTGTTAAATATTGTTGTTTTCAAAGGCTTGAAGTAAATAAATTAATTGAACAAAATCTAGTATAATTTTATACCATTTATAGCTTTTGACTGATTTCTCATTTAGTTTTTCTAAACTTTTTCAACAATTGTATTGAATAAGTACAGTTTAGTTAAGGCTAAACTTAGTGAATAAAGCATCCCAGTTGAGATAATTGTGAGAGTTACTCATACCACTGTAGTAGATAGAAGTTTTTAAAACCACAATTGGTGAAACTAGAATAGAAAGACATGAAAAACCAAGTTAACAAATAGTAATTCTGCTGAATTATTCTATGCTGCTCTATCCAATTCGCTTGATTTCCTCGCTTTTCGTTGGATAATAGATATTATTAGATGTGTATATGTCGTTACATATTCTTGGTGAATAGCACCTTCCACGACAGCTCAGTTGGTCCGCGTGCTTCGGCTCATGTGAGTGGCTTGCCACTCACATACTTAAGCTCACAGGATCCGACCCCTCTTTACCTTTACTCTTCATGCAATAAAGATATAGGAATACAACCACTTATTGCATCACACTTTATGACTACCAAGTCATACCAACAGTATAAGATGAGGTGACTATAACTGAGATGTTTCTCTCAAGCCTTACTGAACCTTCTTACAGTCACAAATGGAAATACTATGAGGTGGAAGATTGAGTACCAAAGGGCTTCTGACCTTCATTTCAAGAATGAGGATGGATGGTTCATGGTACAAAGAGTCGAGGATGAGAAGCGTTTTCCTCGACCTTGGAAGTACCTTCTATTAGTACGCTTTAGAACAAAAACGAGGAGTTGTATCTCATCACGCAACGCTTTCATAATGTTTACTATAGTTTGTTAACTTAACATTAAACAAAATTTACCAAGATAAATATCTGGTACTCAAAACTTTATTAAGTCAGCTTAATTAATTAAAGACTCTCGAATAATGTAACCTCATAGCTTAACTTACTAGATGTTTATGATTTAGGTAGCAAGAGAAATGTTTAATTCCGCAATTAGTGAAGAAAGCATACCAGTTCTAACTCGTTTAGTTAAGTGAGTTGCGACGGGATTCATGCTATTCTAGAAAGACTTCCCGAATCCCAAATGGTTCTTACTTTATTTGGACGTTTGAAATTGTTCACACACCATGGGATAATGTTTGTTTCAACAGATGTGCCTGGAAAAACGCCTGCTTTGTAACAAAAATTAATAAATCAATAAATCAACACAGTGAATCAACACGATTTTTTCAAAGATATCAACTTTAAAATGATGCGCGTCAGCTATTTTGTAGTTCATTGAGTGTAAATTTCGATGAAGGGAGCTGGAAAGGATATTTGTATATTCCAGCGAGTTTATGCAAGTGAAACTATTGAATGTAGACAAAAACCAGATGAGAGCTACTTCTAAGATAAATCCGTTGAGTCTGGATCTGTTGTAGGTTGACGCGGTAACTTTCCTTCAATGCTCAGCTTCGAACTAAGATGCTCTTGTAGAAATGCCACAGCATCATTCATTCCATCTGGAGAATGAAACCAATGCCCCCCGTCCGGATATTACTTCCAGGTAACCTTCGCCCCAAATTCCCTCAAAGAATCTCTCAACCCCCAAACATTTTTCTACAAGAACAAGAGGGTCAGTAACACAGTGTTCAAGCAGAATAGGCGTATGCCGGATGGCTTCATCCGTCTTCGGTACCACATCCAAGCTCAGAACCTTTCTAGTATCAACGAGTGATCTCCCAGGGAAAGGCATTCTACAAGAGAACCCAAGAAAGGCACCCAATCTCTCGACGCCCGGCGGAGGACTCAAATTCAAAAGCGTATGAACACTGGTCGCCGCACCTTCAGTAATACCCGCTAACACGAGGTGATCCCACCGATTTTCCAAGATGGTAGCTTCGCATGCTAGGAGCGTTCGTATGTAGGCAACGCTCTCTTTAAGGCCGACGGCTTGGTGTTCTTCACGAACTGAGATGTTCGTCACGTTCCAGATGTCGAACCATTGACATTTCTTCTCACCGGGAACGGCTGAGCATTCTAGTAATTCGGCCTGTGGGAAAACCCAGCGAAAAGAAAGGAACTTCTCGAACAGGGTGCGGTTATCTGAACTTCTGGAAAGGGCGAGAGACTAGGCGAAGTTTTGGGCTTTGTCCCCGCGGCCGTGGAGGAAGTTAACGGTGTGGGTGTTGAGTGAACGATGAGGGGAAGACTCATAGTGGCAGGTTGAATGTCGGGTATTGAAGTAAGAAGCTTGATGTGTTGAGAGAGGCTAAGTAAGCTTTAGGTTTGTGTCTGGTCAGAATTGGAGCCTGATAGGTACGCAGTTACCTAGAAATTGACATGGGGCAAATCTCTCTGATTCTCCACTCTAGTGATTTTGTTTTCAGTGCCCACAGACAACAATCTGCGAAGAAATCAGGCCTATAACATCTCTTAAAACCGACTTGTTTTTTCATGTAGAGGAGGTGTATTTTTTGCGGTCATACCGGAAAATATCGAGCCACAGCAATTCCTTCGGATTAATGTTTTGCCGTCGCCGTCAGCCACAGGCTCTTGGACAAGGCGGAATTCACAGCCTACCAAGGCCTGTGGATTTCATCGCTAGCGCCCTGCTTGCCTTCGTTCTTGATCACACATCTCACTGCGCCCGCGATAGTCTCTGGAAACCCAACCAACCAACATTCGTCGAATTCTTTGATATCCGAGTTGCTTCTCTACCAGCTCGTAACTATCGTGAAAACAAAGAGATTAGTGCCATTTTCAAGACATATATATTGGGATACATATCCCCCTCGGCGCATCGCATCCAGCCCTATCGCAATCGCTGTCGCACGTGCCCAGCCCCGTCCTTTTTGAGGCAAACACCAAATAATTTCCATCAAGATATCACAACCTAGATCGCCTCTCAAAATTTATATCCTCATCGACAACCTCCTGGTATGGAATCTGGCAGCGGCAGTGTTAGCAGCCCAGATTTGAAAAATAAGGAGCCAGGCGATCGTCACGTGGCATTTCCATCGAGTTCAGCTGGGACTCTCCCCTCTCGCCCAAGCCGCTTCTCGATATCGGCTTTCTGGGTCAGATTTACCTTGTGGTGGAATTTATTGTGGCAAAAAATGCCGTACAAGAGGCAGAAGCGCATGTCTGCTAAGGAAAAGGAAAGGGATGCAATGATCCCAAAACAAAGGAACGGTGTCAGCCTGACCAAGGACGAGAAACGATACTACGAAATTCTTCTCGATATCGTTGAAGCTCGTAGACTGTCTTGCACCCCAAGGCCCCAGATCGTCGTGATCACAGATTTGGCAAAAGACTATGATGATTTGGCAGCTATGGTTGTCTTAAAGGAATTGCATCGCCTGGGTGTCGTCGAGCTTCTAGGCTTCATAGCCAACCTTGAGCCTGCTGCGAATCGCGCTCGATTTGGAAGGGGTGCATTGGATCACCTAGGCTTAAGCACAATTCCAATCGCAACAGGAACTTCTGGATACCCCCCAAAAGAAACCAAAAGGCACAATGTCGAAAAGTATGAATTTGATGAGTGCCCATTCATGGCAGATGAGAACGACCAACGACTCAAAGCAAAGGGCTCAGAGGAACCACTCACAGGAGAAGATCTACTTAAGGATCTGTGCTCAAACGCTGAAAGAACGGGTCAGAAATTGACACTTCTGCTTATCTCTTCCCTGGAGGATATCCACACTTTCTCCTCCAACAACAAAGAACTCATGGAAAATTCAATATCCAACATTGTGCTTCAAGGTGGCTACGAGGTAACCTCGGACGGACAGCTTAAAGCCTCCAAGGAGGCAAACAACAATCGATACGATCCAATAGCTGCTGAAAAGTTTCACGCTCTTATGCAGGAGCTGAACATTAAATCTACCGTTTACACCAGAACCGCAGCTATTGCTGCAACAATGGAGCCTGAAATTTTTACTCAATTGGAGAAGACCGGTAACAAGGTTGGAGGACATCTTTGGACAGTTCAGAAAGCTCAAGATGTTTCCTTTTATACAAATGCTTCTCATGCGGATCCCGCCAAGCGCTTCCACCCTGACCGTGATCAGCGTTATTTCTTGAGAAACAGGACAAACTGGTACAATAATCATTCCGAAGAAAAAGGCGACCGGTTTCCCGTGGGCGAGGAAGTCTCGGAGTTCACCAAGGTCGTAGTTTATGATGCTCTAGCAGCAATAGGTGTCTCAGGAGACGATGCACTGGAAGCTCTCAATGTTCTCGATATCAACAGTTCTGACGAGACGGCCACGCAGTCCAAAGCCGTAAGAGAATTGAAAGAAAGGCACAAAGTAGTTGGGTATGAGAAAAAAAGAATCGTCGAGGGAAAGGAAGTTATGGATGTTGTTCCTGGTATTAACGTTGAAAACATGGTCACAGCACTCAAAGCCTTTTTGAAGGGGTCACTCATCTCATCCCCCACCAACAAAGAGATTTCCGGAGCTTCTAATATACAACCGAGTTGAAAGTACCGTAATATTTCAAACTACAACTTCTATTTTCAAACCACACTCAGTAACCCCACTCAGTTGGGACAATCGCAGAAGCTACTGTCTGCCTGGGCATGCCTTCAAATGGCCTCAAGAGACAATAATTCGAAGCTCTATCAGGCCGGAAAAGTTGTCAGCAGGCCAAGAATCCCGGGTTCGGGCGCGTCAGCCTTGAGAATCTCGCCTGAGCGTAATCTCTGCAGATTCGAGGTGGGTATAAAACGGTGGTAAAAGAGGCTCGACTGTTAAAACGGCACCCATCCAATTCTACTGTTTCTCAGTCGCGGGAAAGATGCTTTCCGTCAGACTGCAGGCCTATAGAGAATAAGAGCACTTCAGAAGGTCGCAGAAGAGTGACCTGCATAGGCAGGTATATGATTGGTTATAAAACTTTCCATTTTATAAATCCTACTTAGGCTATTTTACTTTTTATGTATCACAACCGTAACAATTCCACATTTTGCTTATTTTACGTTTGTGGGACATCTTTTATGTATGCCCATAGAGTTATATCAATTCAACAGTTCTTTCAGCAGTCACAAGAAGGTTTCGCACGAGTTACAATCTCTTTCACAAACGTATGATTTTCTGACCAATTTGTACTGCACTGACAACACACCGAAATGCAAATCAGCACGCTGTGCGAGGCTCTGTATTCCGACTTTCAGCCCCCAACACTGCACCTACAAGGATCTCCGCCCCTCGACGATTCGGGCCTAGACCGCTGACCAGCATTAAAATCCCGCCATCTCGCAGCGGCAAGCTCAACGTTACCTTTCCAAAAATCCTCACCAAGGAATTGTGGATAGGGGACGTTGGGTTGTCATCGTGGTTTTTATACTATATTTCTTGGCTTCATTCTTTCTTCTCTTTCCAATTGTTATATAATTATGGCCGGTGCCAAGAATCTCGATGTGGGGAAGGACCTTAAGGTTCCGTCCACGGCAGAGGGGAGCGAGCATTCTTCGGTCTTTGGTATGACACCTCCTCGTCTGGAAATGCCAGTGCAGACTGGATTTGTATTGCCAAAGAAGGATACTCCTAATCCGAATGTTCTTCCCCACGGCAATGATCTCCAAGATGTCACTTATATTGGGGGGATTTACCATGAGAGAATCCATCGGTCTGTGTGGGAAATTGATTCGTAAGTCACAGTTATATGAGTTTTCACGACGGCTTTAATTGACCTCAAATAAATAGATCAGAGAGGCCATATCTGAGATATCTTAAAAAAATATCAAAAGGATGGCCGCATATCGAGTGGCTGGCAGACTTCATGGAAGTGGGCACCTCGCCCATCAAATGGAAGGTTCTCACGGCGGATCACATCAGAGAACGAGCCGAGAGAACAAGAGTTGCGGTTCTTGAATTTCCAAAATCGGGGGAGGCCCCATTGCGAGAAAACATTCACAATAGCGAGAAACTTCGACGACGGTTGAGCAAGCTAGATCTCAAAGAGGATCCGGCGTACGCTCGTCTTTTCATTGTTGAAGATTTGTCAAGGGATGTTATTGAAGCTCTTGGTGCCAAGTATGATATTGATCCTCTGTATTTCCGGAGTCAGATCAGTGATTATTTGTGGTACAATACTAGGGATGCGTGGGTGGAGTTGAATGACCTTCCTCACATCGCGAGCGAGAGGAACTACTACAATATCAGGTATATGCGAGCAAGATATTTCGAGTCGGAGAAGGCAATTGAGAAGTCTAAGGAAGAACTTGGTCATTTCAATGTTCTGAGACGACTAGAAGAGGATTTGAGCTGGCGTGTCCGTCAATTGAAGAACCCAACTGGCCCCACTGTTGGTGTGGTACGAAGTAAAACTGCACTTTGGATCCGGAAGAACAAAAATGGCGAGGAAGGAGTTATAGGTACCAGTTCTTGAACTCATTTGTAATATCTAGGTTAACAAGTCATAGGTGTTCTTGTCGTCGATCCTACTCTTTCAAGTGGCTATCCACTATGGGGCGGTCCTCGAAACCTCAAGCCATGCCCAAGCATGCACTCCAATATTCCCGACTCAGAACGTCCCCAAACCCTCTTCGAGGACGTTTGTCACTACGCCACAATCATGACCTCTGAGCAAATAAGAGCCATTGCAGACCAACCACGCGCCCTTAGTCTCCCAATCGCAAGTCTCGTGGCGGCAGAATGGATGTCAGTAGTAAGCTACATAATCACAGGCCTCACAAAAATTGAATGGGAGCTTGAGCACCCCGATTACCGCAAAGAATCTGGACTTGGCGGATTACTTGATCGTCTCCATCCCCTCCGTCGTCTCATCCCAGTTTACAGAATGATGGTTTCCGAAACCTTAAACACAATCGTCAACCCCGAAAGCCTCACTGGAACGGATCCCGCCACAATATATCTTAAAAAATTGAACTCCGATTTCCAGTCCATTCTTCAATCCATCGACCTCCTCCAAACTCGCACTCAAAACATTATTTCTCTCGCCACAACCATCATCGGCGTAGAGGAAAATCAGCGTGCCATGAAGATGAATAAAAATCTCGTTCGTGTCACCTACCTTGCCGTCGTATTCGCTCCCATGGCCTTCATCTCCTCATTCTTCAGCATGGCGCCCCAACTTGGAGATTTGAAGGAGACCTTTTGGATTTACGTTGCCGTTGCTGTGCCGGTTACTATGATTTGTTTGTTGATTGCTGATCACAGGAGGTTGATCAAGTACGTGAGGAATCAATTTAGAAAGATTAAGAAGGCTGTTGGGTGGACGGAGGGAGAGAAGAGGGATGGGAATGGAAAGGATGGGGAGAAGAAATGAATTTATGACTTCACGATAACGAATGAGAGATTGCGTTGGAAATTTAGATACCCGGTGTGTATGTATTTTGATAGCTGCATAGCGAGCGCATGTTTTTTTCTAAATTGTTGTTGGCATTTTGGGTTGGGGAAAATTATATAGATTGGATATAAAATGATACAGTACGGTCAAACCACCCATCATTCCCGAGCGATTTAGGCTCTAGTTTCAACACTACTTTCTCTATACAGCATTATACTGTATGAACAGCAAACATAGTGGCCAGACCACTAACAAATGCAAGTTTTCCCGAGAAAGTGAGATTAATTGAATTGATAAATATGGTGTAAGATAACTGGATTGCTTTAACTTAATTTAATTGTCACAAAATTTTAGGAAAGTCGTGCTGATTAGATGATTTTACTTGTGTAGTGAAATACGGTACGAATTCACGATATCTCACAGGGAAGGCATGGAAGAGTAGGTATGGAGAAAGAAAAGGGCGAATTTAGGGGGCACAAATAGAACGCAGCAGTGGGTACGACATTTACACTAAGTTTTGAACAGTTGTCTATTGCCATTACACCTTTCTGAGCCCTGAAAATGGGTTCTTACGTTGAATATATTTGTACCATAAGTTGATTTTGTTAGCTTTCGATAACTCTTCACTTTCTATCAGTAAAGCCAAGATGGAGCGATGCAATTAGGGTACCGTGTTTCGACAGAGCCTATCTAGTCCATTAAGAATACTATGAATCTCCATGTTTTTAGCAGAGTAGTTACCTAGATTTCAATCATTTCAAGTTTGATTATCCCGGAGATAGATTTTGTTTTGATATCTATAGGGACTAGTGGACTTGATTAGAGGAGTGCGAGGGTGCCTATAAAAATATAGTTTTAAAAAGTCCAATAGCTCAGTAGGTGTATATTTTTCCATATATTCTACACGAGTTGTGAATTCAGAGGTAGAGCTGAGTTTCATTTTTGGTTCGAATATTTGTGAATTATGTGGCATTGGAGTTGTGGTATTGATATGTCAAATTCATTTCCCATGATTAGGGTTGGAGTGTAGAAGTTTACCTGTAAACAAGGACTATTCTTAAAATTCCATTCAATGTACACTTTAAAAAAAACATCTCTTCTCCAAGATTTAGGACAATTAAATTAAGTAAATATAATAACTTGGAAGAATTAAACAAAGTTAAAATCAGGTATTTTCAATTCTCTAGTAAGTATTATGTTTTTACTCAATTTCTCTAACCATCTTGTATAATATTGAAATTAATAAGAGTTCAGATGACGCCTAACTCGTTAAAATCTCCTCTTGCCTTAAAGGATATCAGAGCGTAAAATGAGTGATCAATGTTCAAGATAGGGCACAAATATCTATGAGAGGCAAAGAATTCGCGAAAAGTTCTAGCCCAACCTGGAACTCTTTTCATTTCCCCATCTATTCACCAACATCATATGCGTCAATAAATCCTCGCTTTTTACACAACCTCAAAAACTGCACAACATCGCAGAACCAGATACCAGAATTCGCACTTGCCTTCATCTAAAGTCAAATCCCCATTGATCTCGAAGAAAATTCCATCCCATCTCGGATTTCCTCCAAGACCCTGTAGCGAGAGCCGAGGTCAAAATTCAATCACCCCTCCATTTCTGCCCCGCCAAAACCACTAGAGAGCAAAGCGGGTACCTGCATCATCTTCAACGCAGCTGACATTCTCGCTCCATCTATCCGACGGAAATGTATTAAGTATCTCCTGCTGTCCGCTACTTTGATTTTTCTTAGAATTGAAGTTTCAAATTTAGAATTAGTTGATTGAAGTTCCAGTGACGACATCGGCTTCTACTAACTCGACCCCTCTACAATCACAACAATCACAACCTGGCAAGGACACTAACAGCTTCAACTTCAAGCCTCGCAATCTTACTTACCCCAAGTA
Source organism: Hymenoscyphus fructigenus (assembly GCA_001414455.1). NCBI lineage: Eukaryota > Fungi > Ascomycota > Leotiomycetes > Helotiales > Helotiaceae > Hymenoscyphus > Hymenoscyphus fructigenus. The sequence continues at coordinate 60,526 of LKUV01000038.1, read as the reverse complement.
CCTAAATTCACCTCAAATTTAAACCTTTTCAAACAACATCCAAACGCAGTCCTCAAAAATGGCACCCCTAACCCCAACCTGGAAGCAACCCTCCCACCCCACCATCCAAAAGGTCATCTACGGAACAAACGCCTCCCAAGAATTCACCTCGAAATCCGAATCCACCTTCACCCTCCCTCCCTTCGCCGTATACGCGAAAATGGATTTCCCACCTTGCACGTACGCTGAGAAAGCGACGTATGCGACGGTGCAATGTGGGAAGGGGAGACATTTGAATTTGAATAGTGATTTGGTTTATATTAATCATTCTTGTGAACCTAGTGTGGTATGTTCATTCCCTTTATTTTTCCTCCTATGCCAATTGTAAAATCAAGAGGCGGGGGTGGAGTTGCAAAGCAAAATACTAACCAAGAACCCCCAGATCTTCGAAACATCAACCCTTTCAATCCTCGCCGGACCAAAAGGTCTCGTCCCAGGCCAAGAACTCACATTCTTCTACCCCAGCACAGAATGGGATATGGCACAAGGATTCCAATGTCTCTGCGGAACATCGAGCTGCAAGGGACTTATTACCGGAGCGAAGGATATGAGTAAAGAGAGTCTAGAGGGGTATTACTTGAATGGTCATATTAGGGAGTTACTTGAGGAGAAGAATGCTCTTACGACCAATGAAAATGGGGCGAAGAAGCATGAGGTTGAGGAGAGGGATGAGCATAAGGATGCTTTGGAGGAGATTGTGGAAACGGCTAGGGTTGGTTTGAAGCTGGCGGAGAGGTGTTTGAGAAATCATGTTGACAGGAAGAAGAGGAGTGTGGTGAATGGGAGTGGAAATGAAACTTCAGGACTGAATGGAGTTGGCAAAGAGGGGAATGGAAATGTGAAGTCTGTGGCTGATACTTCGGGTCTTGAAGGAGAGACTAGACGTGGAGTTACAAGTCGTGAGATGAGTGGAGAGATGGGCGGGGATACCAAGTGACCCCTCATTGAAGTTGGGGAAGGATTTTCCTTTGTTACTTTTCTTTTCGTCATTCCTTATCGTTTTCCTTGAAAAGATCTTCAACAGATAGAACGCTACAATAGAAAAATAGATAGAAAGATAAGAATTCAACATTCAACCAAATCAAAAGTTGATAAAATTTCTTAACCGGCCACTTATTCTACCACTTGGTTCAGCCTAATATTTTCAGTAAAGCTAGTCTACTCTACTCACTTCATCAACCCTCACGATGCCTTCAAAATTTACCTCCAACAAAGAATCCTACCCAACAAACTCCCAGAGACAACACAGTGCCATTACGCCCACTCAGCCCCTCTTTATCACATGTTATCAATATATCCCCCCACCTATAACCCGAAGCCCCACCGAACATATACCTAAATACGGCCATTCCCTCCATCCAATTATACAACTAAATAGTCGCGATGCCAGAGTGGTTAATGGGTAAGACTTGAAAGCTGTTTGACAGTTTGAAGATATCTTATGGCTTCGGCCGCGTAGGTTCAATCCCTGCTCGCGACGATATATTAGTTCCTTTTGGCCTTCTAAAGAGTTGTTTGACCCTTTAAGGGTCATTTCCAGTCGAAATTTCGGGTGGCGAAAAGTGATTTTTTTTTTTAGCTGTGCGATTTTACCCCACTTTAGGACCGAAGGTTTTGTGAGCATGGGGGTTATGTGAAGCCTCAGGCATAGATGAATTGATCTTCGTTTTGACAATCTTTCAGCTCGAAGTCGTGATTGATTAACTACAAAAAAGACATAAAGACGGCATTACAGTGACTACTTGAGTGTACAACCATCTCACCGGAATTTCGCTGCGGAGAAGAGGAATAAGAAGGCAGAATTGATCGTGTTTTCAACGCTGGTTAGATTTCACTTGGGCCATCTAGATTCACGATTATCAAAAGTCAGGAGATAATAAACAAAGAAACAAAAACAAGCCCATAGTTGAAAATCACCATGCCCTAGCATTGATATATAATACTTTTCATTTGATGTTACAATCTCTACCCTTACAAAAATTTCCGAGAGACACATCCGACCCCTTAAAACGCCCACCAAAATCTACCATTTACACTTATACATGCCCAAAAAGTATGAAAACAGCATCTTATAAACCCTTAAAGAGGAAAATAACAAAAAACGCTTGCTAAATAATGTCCCTCAATCATCAAACCATCGTCCCGAAGCCTCCCCCCTCTCAGCCCCCGCACCCCCAGCATACTTCTTCTCCTGATCCTCCCACTGTAACCGTTCAACCCTACTCCTCGCCAAGAACGCTCTCGCAAACCTCCATGCCTCAGTATCTGCAAGATTCCACGCCTCAATTGCACCACGAAGTCTCTCCTCGCCATCTGATCTCGCGGCACCAAACTCCTTCGATCGTTTCAACAATTCCTTTTCTTTCAAGATATCTTCTGGGTTCGCGATTGGTCCATCTTTTGGATCTGGCGTTGGTTTGGGTCTTCTTTCTGGTCCTGGGACGGGAGTTTCTGATTTTCCATTGTCGGTGGCATTGCGTGGAATGGTGAAGCCAAAGTTCCAGTCTAGGTCTTGGGGGATGTCTTTCTCGGCTGTGATCCAGAGGGAGTGATATTTTCCGTGTTCACCAGCTACTGCTTCTTTGAACTTGATGACTCTGGGTGCTCCGGAGACTCCTGTGCCTAGGGTTTCTTTGGTGAGAAGGGTGAGCCAGGGGTCGCGGTCTGATTCTCGTCGGATCCATCTAGTGTCGATGTTGTCACGGAAAGAGGTCAAGACTGCCATTGTATAAGGATGAGGAACTGTGCCAATTGTGTAAAGTGTTGACGTGTTCTTGTAATGCTGGGGTGTAGAAATGACAAGTGGAGTCGATGATACACATGGTTTGCAATTTGGTAGGTTTGGTGGACATGATGCTGGCATCGGCGAGACAGGACATTGAGCGAGAAATTCAGCAAGTCTTCGAGCTGGTGCAACAGCAGCAGACATATGCTCAGGATGTGGTTTCATGACTGCAATGCCGGAAGAAAATCGGTTCTGCCAAGTACTGTGGAGGTGTGAAGTCATAAGTTTATTCAACTCGTGTAGAGCTTTGGCGGGGTGAGCCTCAATATCTGATCCAATTTTGGGGTATTTCTCCTTAACCGTCTTCATGTCGTAAGATGCCAGCGAGCTGTGACTTGGGTCAATCTCGAATGCCAAAGACTTTGGATCAATAGCACCGACAAAATCCTTGGCAGTTTCCAGCAAATCCTTATTGTCTAGAGCTTCCTTCAAGGCTGCCGTGACCGCAGACTGGGGACCAACAAACAAACCATTTCCCAAGCCCTCATATCTGGTCAACTTGATGTATTTCCCATTACGCAAAAACGTTAGGAGCGCATCCTCCTGTGGCCCCATTGGGAGAGTCACGTAGTTGCAAAGGATTCCGGCTTCCATGTTTTCCCAGGCAAGCCACCTCGACAAGTCCACCTGCAATGTATCGCTCAGATTTCTCCTCTGAAGCTCGGGATACAATGGGTTGTTCATTGCCTCCGCTGGGCTAAGAATTACAGGTTTGAATCCTTGTGCCCACCATGCCCTTCTCCAGGTAAGCAGAATAGCATTCTGCGCTTCCTTCAACCCTGCGTCTTTCACCGACAAGTGATCGTAATATGTATAAATCGGAGGTCGAGGAACGAGCGGTGGCAGAAGGGATCGGTTTTCGTCTAGGGTCACCGAGGAGGAAAATGGACTGAGCCAATTCCAATTGGCGTACCATGTTGATTCCCCATCAGTACTATTCTTTCGAACTGGTGGTGCGTGTGCTGCTTGTCTAAATGGGTGGAGGATGCTGGGCGACAGCTGTTTCGGGAGTTTGGGTAGGGAAATTCTCCGGTCGGTGTATTTGCCCAAGGAGGGACCCGAAGGTATGGAATTTGGTAATGTGAAAACGAGTGTGACTACTGCGAAGATGGCAATGGTGCTGAGTAGGACTGCCATCCTGCGAGGGGCCACGGCTGGCACAGGCTTGCCGAAGAGGCTGCGTTGAACCGGCATTGGGACGGACGTCGACGATGGTCCAAGGGAAGAAAAGGGTCGGCAGCGTGCCTCGTTCGGGGGAAGTTTGTATCGTTGGCTTCGTTGGCTTCGTTCGAATATTCTGGTTGCGACCCCCTATCCTACTATCTGAAGAGGCTGACGCGGTCGTTGTTGGCGCACAGGAGGCCGCTGGAAGAAGAGAGTGAGGGGAATTAAAAAGACAGATAGAATAGAAAGGCGTTGAATTTAAGAAAATGTCCTCTTGAAGGTCCTCAAAAGACCGAAGGAGAAGAAACCAGACAGGCACAACAGAGGGAGGCGTCGCGTGCTGTTGGAACCAACTCGACATTTTGTCCTTCCCGATAAGGCATTGCATTTCCGCCCTCAACCAATCGCATGCTGACTAACTCAACACCCAGGCCAGGGCTATTTATACATTTCACTTAAGGTGGCAGGTACCTTCATAAAATTATCCAACCTCAAGTCTGGAGGTCTCTCTTAAAATTTGACGTTTTGCTTCTTCCAAAAGCCACTCTCAATTCTCTACCATCATCTCAAGGTAGAAAGAAGTAGGCAAGGTAAGAATTAAATGGACGACACGTGATCGTCCGATATCGCCCATAAAAGTTTTCTCAAGATGCTACAATTGACTGTTCTGCCAAAATAGACATCGTTGTGCCTCCACGATCCAAAGATTGGCGTAGGCAAAAATCCTCATTCTGTTGTCACAATTCCGTCTTTGGCGTTACCGGAGCTCCTTTTCTCCTAGACCGCGTTTAGATCAATTCGACGCTATAACATTGGCCGTCCCATATACTTCATAAAGCTAAGAAGTTCTCGGTTCTCTTCCTGGGAACTAAAGTCTACCCCTTGTGAGTCAACGACTGGAAACAAAACTCGGAAGCAAACGCTCTCTTTGCTCCACACACAAACTTGAGTCATAGAATTATTTTCTTATTCGGCCTCAAACCAGCAATTCACGTTCCTTCGCCGAGACCAAAAATACCAACATGGCACCAATTCTTCCAGACCCAACAGCTGACCTTCACTGGTCAGCATTTCGAGGAGCAATCCAAGATATCTTCGCCACCAATGCTGAAACCCACCCAGACAGACTTTGCGTGGTGGAAACAGCAGCCGGATCCTCGCCACGAAGAGAATTTACTTACAGACAGATCAATGAGGCATCAAATATTCTGGCTCACCACTTGGTGCAGTCTGGTATCCAGAGAGGGGAGGTGGTCATGTCCTACAGTCACCGTGGTGTCGACTTGGTGGTGACGGTCATGGGGATTTTGAAAGCCGGAGCCACATTTTCAGTCATCGACCCTTCATACCCACCAGATCGTCAAAATATTTATCTGGATGTCGCAAGACCTCGGGCGTTGGTAGTCATTGACAAAGCAACAAGAGAGGCCGGAGAATTGACCGACAAGGTTCGGAATTTCATCAAGGAGCACCTGGATCTTCGTACCGAGGTCCCTGGCTTGGAGCTCAAAGATGATGGCACTCTGGTCGGTGGCAGTCTCAATGGCAAAGATGTGTTGGCAGATCAAATTTCCTTGAAGAGCAAGGGGACGGGTGTTGTAGTCGGACCAGATTCAACGCCAACTCTCTCTTTTACCTCGGGATCCGAAGGACGACCCAAGGGTGTTCGAGGTCGCCATTATTCGCTTGCATACTACTTCGATTGGATGGCTGAAAACTTCGAGCTCACCAAGAACGACAAATTTACTATGCTAAGTGGAATTGCTCATGATCCAATCCAGAGAGATATTTTCACACCCCTTTTCCTTGGCGCCCAACTCCTGGTGCCTTCCAAGGAGGATATCCAGCACGAGAGATTGGCTGAGTGGATGCGTGAACATGGCGCTACAGTCACCCATCTCACACCAGCTATGGGCCAAATCTTGGTTGGTGGTGCCAGTGCAGAATTTCCAGCGCTCCACCACGCTTTCTTCGTCGGAGACATCCTGATCAAGAGAGACTGCAAAGCATTGCAAAATCTTGCGGCTAATGTTTCAATTGTCAACATGTACGGCACAACAGAGACTCAGCGAGCTGTCAGCTACTTTGAAATCCCAAGCCGTGCTTCAGAGCCAGAACGTCTTGAAAAGATGGACAACGTTATTCCTGCTGGCAAGGGAATGAAGGATGTGCAATTACTGATTGTGGATCGACAAAACCGCAATCGTATTTGTAATGTCGGGGAAATTGGAGAAATCTATGTTCGAGCGGCTGGTTTAGCTGAAGGATATCTCGGAAGTGACGAACTTACTAAAACCAAGTTCGTCGACAGCTGGTTTGTGGACAACTCCAAATGGGTTGAAGAAGACAAGAAGGTGGCCAAGTCACTAAGCGAGGAGCCATGGAGAGAATTCTACAAAGGTCCAAGAGATCGTATGTACAGATCTGGAGATTTGGGTCGATATACGGAAACTGGCGATGTTGAATGTGTCGGCCGAGCCGATGATCAAGTCAAGATTCGGGGATTCAGAATTGAGCTTGGTGAGATTGACAAATACCTTTCGGATCACGAGATGGTAATGGATAATGTCACTTTGCTCCGGAGAAACAAGGACGAGGAACAAACTTTGGTCAGTTACATTGTGCCAGACATGCAAAAGTGGGCACGCTGGCTTGAATTAAACGGACATCAAGACGGCCCAGTTGATGATGATATTGGATCTCGTTTAAAGAGATTCTATCATCTTGGAGAAGATGTCAAGAAATATCTCAGGACGAAGCTCGCAGCATACGCCATCCCTGATGTTATTATTCCTCTTGAGAAGTTTCCTTTAAATCCAAATGGAAAGAAAGATAAGCCCGCGCTCCCATACCCCGATGCGGCACAACTTGCAGCAGCACGCCCAATTACCAAGTCAGAACTCTCACCAACAGAGAAGGAAGTTGCAAGTATCTGGGGTTCTACAATATACAGAGTTGATGAGAGAACGTTGAGCCCAGATGATTCATTCTTTGACATTGGTGGCCACAGTATTCTAGCTCAACAGATGCTGTTTAAGGTCAATCGACAATGGTCTGGAATCAACATTAATATGAAGGTCATCTTCGAAAATTCGACACTCAAGGCCTTTGCTGCTCAAATCGAGAAGAGAACTTCGTCCACCAATGGAGCCGATACCGTAGAAGCAGATGTTGCTGAGGATTATGCTGGAGATGCCAAAGCCCTTGTGTCTCAACTGCCGGCCAGTTTCAAGGCAGCCGACTCAGCGATATCGCCATCTACATCAGTTACTGTCTTCCTTACCGGAGCTACAGGTTTCTTGGGTTCTTATATTCTACAGGACCTCTTGACACGCACATCACAAAACATCAAAGTCATCGCACATGTCAGAGCAACTGATGCCGATGAAGCCCTTAAGCGTGTCATTACAACTTGCACAGCATATTGTGGTTGGGACCCATCTTGGGCTTCACGAATCACCTGTGTCACTGGAAACCTTGGAGACGAGCGACTTGGTCTTTCAGAAAGCGACTGGGACAAACTCGCAAACGAAGTCAACGTCATTATCCACAATGGTGCCATGGTTCATTGGGTCTACCCATACTCAACTCTGAAGCCCGCAAATGTTCAAGGAACACTTGACATCCTCTCCCTCTGCGCTACTGGAATCCCTAAGCAACTTTCATTCGTTTCTTCCACCTCCGTTCTCGATACCGAGCATTTCGTTAAGCAATCTCAAGGTGGCAACAGTGTCTCCGAAGACGATGATCTCTCCGGAAGCGCAACCGGTCTTGGAACAGGATACGGACAATCCAAATGGGTAGCCGAATATCTCATCCGTGAAGCTGGTGCCCGTGGACTTCGCGGCACGATTGTTCGCCCAGGATATGTCACAGGACACAAGACCTCTGGAGTCTCCAACACCGATGATTTCTTGATCCGTATGGCAAAGGGCTGTATCCAGCTCGGTTGCCGACCCAAGATTTCCAACACCGTGAATATGGCCCCCGTCAACCACGTTGCTAGAGTGGTCATTGCAGCAGCTCTGTGTCCACCGAAGACCCCTCTTGGTGTTGCGCAGGTCACTAGTCATCCTCGTCTTACTTGTAGTCAGTATCTTGCTACTTTGGAGACTTATGGTTATGAGGTCCCGGAAGTTGAGTATTCGGTTTGGAGTAAGAAGTTGGAGGATTATGCTGCGGTGGAAGATGGGAGAGAGGAGCATGCTTTGTAAGTTCCCCCTTCTTTTTTTATCCTTGCATAAACTTGGAAATTTGATTCTTCGAAAGCAAGTCGCATTATACCTTACATTATGGGCATTGCTTTTGAAGAATAACAACTTCTAAATGCTGATTTCTTCAAAATCAATTCATACAATAACTAACACCCTCCCCCCTAGAATGCCACTCTACCACTTCGCAACCACCGATCTCCCCGCTGACACCATCGCCCCTGAAATGGACGATGTAAACGCCGCCGCGGCGCTTAAATCCGATGCTGCATTTACGGGTGAGGATCTTTCTGCGGGCGGGTTCGTGGATGAAGAGATTATGGGTAGGTATTTGGGGTATCTTATTGGGATTGGGTTTATGAAGGCGCCTGAGGGGAGCGGGAAGGGGAGGGAGTTGGCTGTTCCGGGGGTTGGGGAGGAGCAGATGGCTGCTCTTGATAAGGTTGGGGGGAGGGGGAAGAAGGGGGGTTTAGTTTAGGGTGGTTAGAGAAAATAGATTTGAAATGGTGGTTAAAATGAGAATGTATTTTTTTGTTAGAATGGGTCTGGTTTTGTAATATATGTTGACAATCGTTTCTTAATCTACACGCCATGAGTGTCCTAAGATCTCGCAATCCCATCATCATCAGTCTCCTTCCATTTCTACGCATGTCCCCGGTCCGACTTCTTGATCCTTTGGTGGCGTTGAAACGAGAAGGATATTATTCACTTTGCTGCAAGGAAGTTAGACTAATTAAATCTAAAAGGGGTAAGATAATCGGAAATGGTTCTTGGCAGTCATTGTCTTTTCTTTCACTTGGTTTTCTCGGGTTTCTGGGTGTTACTTCGTGCTAGATGAGTTATATATAACTCGAGGTGTTTCTTGTAAGCCTCTTTCACGGAGGGGGTGTTAAGCTTTCAGTCTTAGTATTAGGACCATGATTCGAACAATGATTTATTTTGGGGGGAATTGAAATGATGAGACAGATGTTCGGTTGTTGATTTATCACACGATCACTTCTCTTGATTTTCAAGACGAGACGCTTTTTTGTATTCATGACGATTAGATCTGATTGGATTGATTCAGGATCATTTCTGGAGATTGGAATCTAGTAGTACTAAAACTGTCTACATCCCGACGAAGCTTATCTTTTCAGAATCGATTATTTGGGCATCAGTTCACTGTAGCCGAAGTCTTAAACCAAGTATACAGCTATAACTTTTTAGAGGGGTATATATACTACCTTTCAAGGAATATTATAACTTCTTAACGTAAGACCCTTTTTATCTTATTATCTAGTATATTATATTTTAAAATGCTAACGTACTTCACAAGCGAGCTGGCCACCCGAGCGAGCTGGCCACTTTTCCGAACTACCCATTTTTAAATGCAAATTACTCAACACTAGAACAAGCTATTATATAATATAAAATACTATAAAATTATTCAGAGTCGTCACTATCTTTGGTATCTACTATTTCTACTTGACAAGTACAAGAATTATGTCCAATTTTGCTACAACGACTGCAGTGCCTCTCTGCCCGAACCTTCTTTTTTATCTCTCCACTGCTTTCCTGATCGCTATTTTCTGTTAGAGTAATCAAACTAGTTACCTCCTCTACTGTCAATGTCTCTTGACTCTAAATATATTTTCTTTTACGACTCTTACGCTTGGTTGCGGCTTTATTTACCTCGCGAAGATCTGTGATTTCTTTTTGCATTAACACTATATCATGTACTATCCTAGTAGAGCCTCTGTCTAGTTGATCAAGAGACTTAATAATAGAACTAGGCAATGAACCTTGGTGTTTTTGAATCTAGTCTTGAATATGTGTTGATTGAGCCTCTATCTCGTGTGCGTTGCTTGGTGTTTTGGATTCCCATAAAATATCTTCTAATATAACTAGAGTCAGTGTACAAAGCTTTAAATCAAGCTTTGATAACATAACTTCTGGGTTGTGTGGGAATAGCCTAGCCCCTCGAAAGCTCGCGAGATATTGTCCTTTGTAAATGCTCTATAAAAAGCTACTTTAAAAGCTAGAAGGAAGGTTTCTTTGGTAATATAGTTAATATAATTGCGTGCTAAGCCTGAGATCTCATTTTCATATGCTCGCTTTAATAGTGAAAAACAGCCAACGTCAAGTAGCTATAATAAATGCAACAAATGTGGAGGCATACAAAGAGCAATAATATTAAAGCCTTTGCAAAGTCGCTAGAATTCAAGCGAGTTATAGCTTTCATGACTATTAATAATCAATAATCTATATCCTCCAATGCTTTGTGCTTTTGTATGCTTGTTAAAATGCTTCAACTATATGACCCCAAGCTTATTGTTTGTCTAGCCATTAGTACTAACATCAATTACCTAGTTGTGTGGTATATCTGTGTTCTAGTACTGAGAAAAAATAAGTACTTTGCCTACAAATATAACAAACAGCGGGATTGCCTAACCTATTGCATTGACTCCTTGAATAACTGTAACCTATTCGCAATTGCCTGGTTGAACTTTTTTACGTCTCCCACGTATCTATGAACTTGTAATAACAAGCTAAGATGATATAACACCTATCATAAAACTAGTCTCGTCGAAATTATATATATCCTCGTCTATAATACTATAGTTGTCTTTAAATGACTGTACAAGTATAAACCATGGGGCTAATAATCCGCGGATCTTCAGTTAAAGCTCGCTGATGATCATAAGAACGACTCCATAGAGTTTTTAGCTCAGGTATCGCCTAATAAAGTTGTCCGGCTAGTTCCTGCCTATAGGCTGCCCATCGCGCTCCTTCGGCAAATTATTGGCTATATCTCGCACCATATCCTTTGTAGGTGAAACCCCTCTTGAATCCTGCTCTAATATATGCCCAATTATCGCCTCCTCCTCTAGCTTCGAATTGGGCTTGCAATTGCGTCTTGGTTGGATTCCGGCGCGTCGATTCGAAATGTTGAATCGAGAGGCTTAATAGGCTTTTGCAGCGCGTCTTTGGGTTATTGACGCGTCGTTTTCGAGTGCTTGGATGGCTAAGTTGATCTTATTTTCGTTGGAAGACATTCGGACGTTGTGTGGTAGAGATAATATAATTAGAAGTTGATGATTATTGTAAAGTCTAAAAAGTGGCCAGCTCGCTTGTGAAGTACATTATAATTTATAATATCTTACTCGCTTTTAAAATTAAAGAGCGTTATAGTTTACAATAGTTATAATAACAATAAGTCTATAGAAATTACAACAAAAACTCGTGGTGCAGCAACCGCAGTGTGGTGTTTGCGACCGTAGCGAAGTGATGCCCAAATAAGCGATTCCATCTTTTCTAAGTGGGCGGGTGGGGAAGGCGTTTTCTTTTTCTACTCAATTGCTTTCAGCTCCTCTCACTTAATGATAATAGGGTCAGCTCATGTATGAAAACTTCAAAATTCAGGTGCAGAAATCATTTCACAAGTTCAGAGTATACGTAGATAGTAGAGAGGTGATTTAATTCATTGCGAATCGCAATTTTTGCTAACCTATAGGACCATGCGTAAACTCAATTTGGTGAAAAGAAAACTCCCAGTAAATCAGCCTGTGGTGGTAGCATCTGTTCTTTCCGCTCAGATTTCCTTAAAAACGAAAGACCATATCGGACTCGGCACATAAAGATCCAATTCTTAAACTGTGGACTGCTGGCATGCCCTTGCCAAAGTCATCGCTGGCATCATGCTTCGCCTTGCCCTTCTTTGTAGACTCATCTCCCTCGGCAACGGCCTCATTTTGAGCTACTGTGGCGGCAGTGGTGGAGGTTTGAGTGTCGGCGCCTGTGGTGGAAACATCCTTAGCTACCTTGTTTTCCGGGACGTCAACCTCCCCTCCAGACTTGTCTCCCTCGACAGCCGCGGCTTCTGTGGTGTCTTCGGTCGAGGTTTCGGTTGGTTCGGTTGCTGTGGTGGAATCACCCTTGTTTCCATCCGCCTCACGCTCTTCTTTCTCCTTTCTCACTCGCTCCTCTTCTTCCTCATCTCTCTTCTCATCAGCTTCATCGCGTGCCTTCATGGTATTATAGATATCCTTAACCAATGTATTCGACCGCGGCAAATTCTTGAAATCGAAGGTTTTGATAAGGTAAGGAACTCTGCCAGCTCCCATTCGCATGAGCAAGCGCCTCACGAGGTCCGGGCTCTCCGCAGGCTTGATGTCATTGAATCTGGTGCTACCGGACCATTCCTTACCCATGTTTCCTCCAAAGACCTCAAATCTCTCCTCGTCAAGAGCAACGACGTAAACCCATTCACAGAACATCGTGTCAAGTGCGAACTCCAAGCTCAACTGAATCGGAACCTTGTTATCGGCAGAGGCTGATGCAACTGTTTCAAGGATACTAGAGGATGCGCAAGTCAGTATTCTTCTTTTCCAGGGGCGAGCTAGATTCCAGCATTACTCTCCGGCACTTCTTCTATCATATTGTGCACAAGATTCTCGGATAATGAAAAGCATTGTCCGAGACAATTTGGAAGAATGCGAAGTTTGATTTCTTGATTTTTCTAATCTTCTAGAACAATTGCTTTCATTGTCCGAGGCCAATTCGCACAACTGGACACAAAGCAAGAAAAGTAGACAAAGAAACAGTAGCTTACCCTGAGCCCAAATCACGCGAAAGCGATGGCCAATACACCTTGAGCGCGTTGTTTTTGTGCAACCCGTATCTCAGGGTACCGGTTTCGTCTGAAAGTCCCTCCACCAACCTTTTCTTCCAGTCCTCCAATCTGTCAACCTCGGCCTGGGTCTTCTCGGACTCGTCTTTCTCAACTCGACCAACATGCTCACCTTTCTTGAGACGTTCAGCATTTTCGGGGCTATAGAGAACTTTCATCTTGAGATTCTCGAGTTTCTCCACCTCTTCTTGGATCTTCTCCAACTCGCCTTTCTCGATGAGATAGATATGTTCGAGGCCTTTCTTGAGTCGTTCGATATTGCTAGGGAAGGAGAGGAAATACAAGAGCGCAGCTCCTTGGCCTTCCGGATAGCCATCCCCTGGTAGATGGAAGTGTCAGTAATAGGCTATTTATGATGGCGCACCAGTGGGCGGGCGTAGCCATTCGTGGCTGTCCATGGGGTTATTGTACTTGCTATCTCAGAGAATCACTGATTTTTCGAGGCCAACTTGCACAATAACTTATATTGTGCGAAGTGGTTTCAAACAATCAGCTTTGTCATTCCTCTAGATCGTTCGTTCAATAGGATCTGGTGGTGCATGTAAAGGGGATTAAAAAAAGGTAAAATGCTTACATTGACAGTATTGGGCGATGACAAATTTGCCTTTGTAGACAACGCAGATGAGGTTTCTGGTTCCCATGATGATATGCTGGAGTTGCGGTCTAGGTAGATCGAATGAATCAGTGATTGATCTGTTTATTTGTCGTCGAGAAGAGCATATTCCCTTGGATGCTTCTTGCGAGTGGCACTGGTGCAAGTCGCTTAGATCGTTGCGCAAGGACAAGATCCAAAGATCGATGTTGGATATCTTCCTTCAAGTTGGCGTTGGTGTTTTGAAGTTGAAGATGAGTGGGGGCCTGGGAGTAAAAGTACTGACGCGTGGTCACGAGATCCGAGATAGGTAGCTGCAGTAGCTTGATTGATTGGGTGACTCACTTGACTTAAGCGATGCTTGCTATCAAGGCAGCAATGTGATCAATCATGCTGTGGTTCTTGGAGCCTAAAACAAAACACCTTTTGTTGACGAGCAATCTCAATGGAACTTGATTGTTCCAAAACACCTGGGTAATTAGTCCCAATTGTTCCAAGTCCTTAGGAGAACTTGCTTGAATTGCCCTAAAAGATTGGAACAAAGAAGCCAATGAAGGCAGGTACAAACTTGACGTATTTCCATCGTAGACCCGATCAAAAATCGGTTGCGTCTCAATTAACCGAGGAAATAGGGCTCGAGAGATATCTGGAGCCCAACCGACAAGCTCAATGATATCACATAAGAATTTCTAACGAAATTAAACTTCTTGTATAAACAAGCTTATAGTAATCAGCATTCTTTTTAATTTTCTCCTATTTGGTTTATGACTGGCGAGCAACAGAAACTCGCAGAGAAGTGGGGTGATCTCTCTCGAATTGGCAAGTCTTCCTTCAAGATGCCAAACAATTTCTGAAAACTACTTACACTCCTGGCGAAGTTCCAATGCTTTGTCAAACTTCTCAGCCAAATCATTTGTTTATCCCAGATATTTTGAGGCTCAATTAACCGAAGAAAGGCGGGTTTGAGTGCCAAGCGCAATCTAGCTAGCTCTTTCCCTTTTGAAGTTTTGTCTCAATTCCTGGCTGCTCCTTCCCCTTCTTCCAGCCAGTACGTAATACAGCAGAAATATCTCAAGGCCCAAGCCACAACTTGCATTCGTCCATCATCGATATCCACAACACTGCATCAACCCCATCAGTACCCAAAATCAAATCATAGCTACTCACCCATCAAGACTCGACTAACCAGTTCGTAACCCAAATTCACATCTTCGCAACCCATTTTAACACGTCCAAAAAAGCAAACAACAGAAGCCATGACAGCAATGCCTCCCACAAAAAAGACATCCACAACCACGCCGAAAACGCCCAAAAAGAAAACCAAACAAGCCACGCCAACAATTAAAAATCCATTTGCAACCACGCGCAAAACACCCCAAAATACCAACCTCCAGGTCCAAATCCCAACCACCCCACAAACCCCAGGTACCTCCCGCAGCAACAAGCAGACAGCCATACCACCCGCCGAGCACTCCGCAAAAACACTCATCACCCCTTACTCCCCTACCACCCACAAACTCATGAAAACCGCCACTCATTTCGCCCATTTCCCCATCCTCACTACCCCGGAAATCCTCCACGACACAGTCGACAAAACACCACAACTCCGAAAAGACTTCCTCTTCTCAAATTTCAACGAACTTCTGATTTTCTCCCAGGACTTCGAGGAGCATGTCAGACACATACAGGCTGTGATGGCGATGTTGAATAAGAATGGTCTGAAGACGGATTTCGTACGAATGAGGATTGGGATGACGAGTTGGGAAGGCGTGGGATTTTGTCTTGGTGGTGTTTGGGAGGTAGGAGAAGCCTTGAGGGATGGGCTGGAGGGATATGTATGCGAAGATGGTGATGGAAAGAAGTGATTCGGGTTGGAGTGACAATTAACTGGCTAAATATTGTCTCGATGGAAGTTCCTAAGTTTTGAGTTATTATATACCTCAAAAGCGCAAACTTAGTCAGTCCTAATAGACTTCTAACACTTCATTCAACCCTCGAAGTGCGCAAATGATTAATCATAGTACTAATTGATAGAAGCAGAACGCAGATTCCACTCGCAAAATAACGAGAAAGGAATAATTAATTTGATAAAGCAGACTCAAAAAGAGTATGATTGGTCGGAACAAGATTTGTAATAATTGGTGGTGCGCCTTGGTGAGGAATTGAATTCAAGTGCCGATAATCAAGGCCAGTTGTTCGAGTTAGTTGGTAACATTGATATCCCCACATCCCTTTTGTCTAATTATTTTGTTCAGTAAGCTGCGAGTAAGCCACCAGTAAGCCGCCAAGATTACATCGAAACAACCACTCACGTGCTCTTACCCCTTTATTCCTTCTTTGGGATTGAGGTGCATATAACATTTTTAGTCTATCATAGACTAAAACTCCCGACCCAAAATGGATTACCGCCATCTCGCTGTTCCACTTTTCTAAGGATCTTTTGATTCAAATAGTTGCCTCACAGGTAGAGAAATAACTTAATCACACGGTCGGCTTTTATCAACTAAAAACTCAACCACATTACCTCTTTTCATAGACCAGTCTTTGATTTCTTGGCTGCGATATGCGTTTGAAAACTCTTCTTCATTTCTGAAATTTCAAACTGTATAGCTAGGAAATCAATGCATTCATCGAGGCCGTGTTGTTATGCATCTATCTTTAGGCCCACACCAAACTCCACTCCCTTCCCCCACTATGTCTTTACTCCTGTATGAAGAAACAACGAAAGGTCTCGATATTCGCTGATACCAACGCCAAAAATTGTAAAGAAAAAGTCGTAAAGATCAAGGCTGCCACCCAAACTAAGAGTGCAACGTAGCTCGACATTGTAATTGTATGCGTATCCATTTCATCGGCCCATGCTTTGATATTTTCATTCTCGCAATATCGTTTCCCAGCATCATCGTGCTTTGTTAAGCCCAAAAGCAACAAACCCATTCCATATCCTCGATTTCGAACTTGTAAATCCGTCGTCTTGTTGGGGGGTGGTTGCGACAGGGGATATGCGAATACTGAAGTTGAATCCGTGGGTCCTAAAAGCAAACGTCAATTAGTATGGGTTGACAGAGATTGGGGCTTACACTTACATTTACCATGTGCGAGAAGCCTTGAACTCATCTTCTGTGACGAAGGTAACCACCGGGTTGCTCCACCACGGCGAAATTGTGAAGGATGGTGCGATTGAATATTCCATAAACATACGTTTGTAACCGGGAGCCGATATTGGCATACTGTCTTTCAGAGTGTTTTCCATAGGCTCCTTGAGGCGCTGGAGGCAGTTTTTGACGTTTCGTTTGAAGGCTGCATTTCCAGCGTTTCCCCAATCCGGCTTGATTATCATGAGTGCCTCCAATCCGAAATATGGTGTTAGATACGTTTCCAGCACTCGTGACCCATTACCATCATTTGGAGTCGGTCGATATCGTCTGTGTGATTTAGCTCCTCTCTCAGTTCTCTCCACGGCATTCTCAATCGCAATCCTCTTCATGAGTCTCGCTCTGCAAAGTAAGATTTGCCCTTCAACCCCAATAGCCTTGAAGTCCACGAAATGTTTGTAATTGGAGAAGAGGAAAGTTGTGTCATGAGACAAGAAAATATATCGAGGCTCCGTCATTCTCTTAGCCACTCCGTTCTCCTTCCAGCGCCTAACCACCTTATCATAGAAGTGCCTTTCCACTCGTGGCAGTGTAAAGACCCTTGCTGAGTAGCAGACGTGTAAAGCGCTATGTGGGCGTTTCATCTCGAGGTTGAATTCCGGCTCTTGCTCTCCCAAATGGTTCGTCCATGTTGTCTCAAGCTCAGCGATTCTAACAATGCTGGGGGTGGCGGCGTTTTCCTCCCATATCATTTTTTGGACCTCTGTTGGAAGGAAAGGGAAGAGCAAAAAGACATCATCCCGCTGCAAGTCGTCAGGAGATAGTTGAGCTCTGGATGTAGCTGGGGGCGCCATTGTTGTGGTTGTGTGGGTGAGGAAGGTGTTGCAGAGATGAAGTTGTCGCTTGTCAAGAAAGCTTCATCAGAGGAAATATCTAGAGCTGGGTGCGATCACGTCGACTCACGTGCGCCTGCGCACCTCCCTCCGTGACTAAAATCTGCTTCCTGAATTTCACACCTATTTCTTGCCGATTTCGTAGTTCTTTACTAGGTAAAGTTTGCATTCAGTAACAAACAGTCTCAAAGTTGCCGTCAGGGGTTCGGCTAATTCTCAGCACGTCGATTAGAAAAACCGAAGTTGAGCCACGTTACAAAGATTTTAGTTGCTGAAATAACTCTGAAGCAAACAATTTAGTAATCTTATTAGAATAATATACTCGAGAGTACGCTTTTACTTGAATTGTTTATTTTTAAAGAAAAATAGATACTCGAAGAAATATAGAAATAATTCTGGTATTCTAGGCTTTTAGAGCAATACACGCGATAGTAGCAGCCTAAGTCATGCTCATGTTAGCTGGACAGAGGATAAGGCGAGGTTTCAACGACCACTAAATTTAGGCTCAGGTGGGTAGGTTACTTCGTTCGCTAAGTTCCTTACATTGTTGCTGCCAGTCATGCTTTTGGCGCAAGTATGCGGCGTGCTTGCTCTTACGAATTTCGTGGCCCTAGTACAATCATTAGTATTCATTAATTATGAGGAACCCTTCTACAAACCTTTAGTATTACGCCGATTGTTGTAGAAGTTTTGTTTAGACCTGTTGTATTACCCAACAGGACTCTGCAGATGAAGCTACCGAATTTGTTAAGGATACGAAATAACTAGTAGATCACAGTAACCTGCCAAGGCTCCAAAAACTGTGATATAGGTATTCCTGGGAAACGTGGCAGGGGGTCGAGGTTATAATATTTATAGATATGAATATAATCTCCCGGCTGCTGGTTGGTGTTGTCTAACAGCTGGTTTAAATTATTAAATGTGGCGATGGCAGCTTTGTCTATAGGTAGAAGAGGTACAGTATAAATTTCTGAGTTCATTTTTAATTTTTGGTAATTGATTATTTTGCTTGTGAATTGATCATAAATAGCGAATATGCCTCTAAGATAATAGGTGGTGACTACACTACTCTTGTTTTTAGACCCATTAAATCTTCTATTGAAGATAAGAGTATTCTTGTTATGAAGTAAGGATATTGAAGCCACTACATTTTCATTCATTTATTAGTTCCGTCATTTCCCTAGATTCCGGTACGAGTATTCACTACATTTAATTTTCTGTCATTCTCTACCGTCGCATCTTCTATCGTGATAATCGTAAGGATGGCATTTGGGTTGGCGAAGGGACAGTAATGCCATGCCTAGGTACGATTAGTCTTTCAGCTAGTACCCCACTCGCCGCTTGTAAACCTTCGGCAAATCCTTTTCCGCAACGGTCGAATCATTCGCAATAGCATCCTGCTACTCTCGTTGCTCAATTGGTTGCGATAGCGTACGGCGAGGCTTGCCTTCTCCGGCGACATACCTTGCGATAAAGGTTGTTAAAAATGAGAGCGCTGACCAGCATATCCCCAAGGTATTATTTTAGCTAGAATAGATGGAACCGCAACAGTTCAATAAAAACCCTGACGTGCCAGCTTCAATTCACTGAAAATTAGGTCTAGATCCTAGATATATGGTAGAAGCAGTGAATGTTGACTTAAAGATATACTCCTCCTTCCTAACTTTTACTATTACCACGTATTGGCATTTACGATTAATTAAGTGGTAAACTAGTCAATTATCGCTTAATTGTTAATTAAAAGAGAAAAAGAAGATAGTTTCAAGAATTATGTTATTCTAGTTATTAAAAAAATAGAATTAAGTTGTAAAAAGGAAGCTTGAGAGGAGTATGAAAAGCTGAATCGGCAAGCAGACCCAGGCCGTCCAGTCGGATACTCTCCCAAACTAGCCTACGAGGGTAAGAAGAAGCCGGGACTAGTTTTGTGTCCCGCCAATATGATTTTAACGTGGGCTGCGACCATTGTTCGTGTTGCCCCAGAATTTGAGGTATACGCACATCATAGCAACTGTCACCCGACTGGTTTTAGGACTCCCTCAACTAGCCGTCTGCCAGGCATCAAAGTATTAACGAAGGATCGCCCATATTTAACACCAGAAATCCAGAAAATGGGAAGATTATCATCATAACTAACTCGCGGACGTACACGATTCGCCATGGCTCAGCTACACTCAAGTATACCCCACTAAAAGATAAGATAATATATTTTTACCTCAACTATTTATTTTGGTGAGAAAACGACACTGAAAAGAGATAATTTTAGAGTAGTAGGAAAATATAATGATCTCTTTTGTAGCTGGATTGAATAGAGATAGATTTACTATATCAGTAGAGAAAGTAAAAAGCAACCAGTAGGTCCATCGTTCTTTTCTTCTTAACTCCAAGGTTGTAATCCTCACCAAGCGAAGTATCTCGGCTTGATCTACCCTATAGCTTAGTAGAGGTAAGGAGATAGAGGTTTTTAAGTTCGCTAGTTAACGTGGTAACGCGCGTGAGCTATATAATACAAGCACCAGCGCGTTCAAGATGTTAATGGAGTATTCTCATGGGGACTTCCAAAAAGGTTTATACGGCTTTTCCAAGTGCTCGCGTATGCTTCGATACTCCAAATTCATTCACTATCATTCTGATCTAAATCAAGCAAACCTTATCATATCTTCCCCGCTCCAAATAATTTATTGTCGGGTCTAATAGGCACTGATATTATAGAAAGATAGCCGAATATTAAGACTTCATTATAGACACCTACTTCCCCAAAAGACAAACTCCTTCACCTCACGATGCGGGGCATTTATCACGCCGTTAAGCTTCAGCTCGTGTACGAAACGATAAATCAGTATCGCGACAACCCTATTCTACACTAACCAGAAGTCATCGTGGGAGATAGCACAATTCCCCCTCCCTACAGACTCCCCAACACCAATTTCTCATCGAGCCTCGTACATTTATAAAAACACTTGTTGCCTTCGTTAGAGAACCAGCTTAGAGAAAGAAGAGGAGAAAGAAAGATTAGATGAGTTCTTCCGATTAGAAGCTCGGGGATCATTAAAAAAGAAGATGATAATAACGCAGAGGAAGAAGATGTTGTAATTCCCGTAAGCAGAGGGAGCACTTCTGCCTATCGCTTTAACTGTATACATCCCTCGAGAGTTGAGACACGATAAGAGATACGAGACTCGCAAACGTCTCTCCCGGACTCAATCTTACATACTATACACAACTCATTCCCCCGACATGTACTGCTTTTCCGCAAGCGAAGAATTCGATTCCCAACAATCCGCAAGCTACAACTCACGCCACGAATTCTCGAAGTGAAGACCTCTCAAGCACGTTTCCCAGAACCGATCTTGATGCTCAATAACCCTCCCCCTTCAAACACCCACAACCTCACCCCAGCAGTAGAAGAATATTAGCCTCGCAAAATATGCCAACACCGTATCCACTATTTAAAACATCCATATCGCACTATCCCACAGTATTCAATTATATGAAACATTCCTAAATAACAAAAGAACGAGCTATTTACCAGTTCTTTCGTTATCCACCACGACGAGTTTACCACTCAGATACTGTACGGGGGTGGGAAGGTGGAAATATATGAATATGAAAACAAACCGCGAATTTGTAACCCGAGGAGAAGAAGAAATATGTACAATTGAACGGAACCAAAAGAACCCGAGCGACTAGTTGAGAGCAATCAAAATGTTAAAATATGTACTTCCGCCAAATGCTTTTCCCCACCTCGTAACGCATGACCTGCCTTTTCAAGACTTGAGAATCCATCTCTCTCCAGACCGTCAAAATCATTGCCAACTATCATTAATCGTCGCCCCAGTCGCGCAACTAACCGGGACCGTAAACGTATGATTAGGATCCGATTCCCACTGTCAAAAATTAGCATGCAATCTTTCCATTAAATCGGGAGTCAAGATTTGGCACAATAGGAAGTCAAAAAAGAGGAACAAAGGGAAGGCTTTCTTACAGTAACACCTCCATCACTCGCAACGTTAATATACTTATAACTAACCATCGCCCCAGCAGGGAGCGTCACAGTCCCAACCCAGACATGATTAGAATCAGTATACTGACTAGCCGAAAGAGCCATCGCGCTTCCGGGTGCCCAATTCCCAAGCGCAGCCACACTCCCAACAACCTTAATCGTCTGACCGAAACTCGTAGTAACGGTTTCCTTGAAAGTCACGGCAACAGCTGTAGCCGTGGTGCAAGGAGGCGAAGTAGTAGTAGGAGAACCAGTCGGTACACCAGTAATAGGTGTTTGACTCGGTGGAAAAGCGTTCGTAGGTGCGGTGGAGTATGTGCCAATAGCAGAAGTAGCGATACAAGCCGTAGGAATGATCGTAGCAGATGGTTTCACCCAAGAATCCGGGACTGTACCAGCACGACGTGCTGCCGCCGTCAAGAACGCAGCATAAGACCAAGTCAAATCATAAGCAGAAAGAGGCGTCCCATTAGATCGCGAGAACTGCTCCGCTAATGAACCATCCGCTTCAGCGTATTTGGCAACGATGTTGACATATCCATCTGCATAGGTTTTGATGGCGTTGTAGAGCGTGGTGTATGTACTGGTTGAGGTAGCATATGTCCCGATGGTGATTGAGGAGCTGAAATCTTTGAAGAAGGGAAGAGAGATGGAGGTTACTGTGATTGAACCTAGCTTGTTCCAGGTGTATAGAGCGGAGTAGAGTTGTTCGGCTGCGGCTAGGGTATTGAGGTACCAGGGGTTTCCGCCGTAGTAGGTGTCTTCTGAGTATCTGCCTACTGAGATAGCTGTTCCTTGGGCTATGCCTGAGTTGAGCGCGTATATGGATCTGAATGAATCTGTGACGAGTTTGTGGTTTGCCAGGGCACGATCGGAGCATCTGATTTGATGTCAGTAAATATGCATTTTACATTTGAACAACTAGAGGGTATACATACGGTTGGAAGGTGGACGCATCACACCCAGCTGCCGGGTCAAACACGTGAATAGATCCAAGTATGGTGTTCGCATCTTTACCACTTCGACCACTCCCTGCATTGATATTTGCGATGATGTAATTTTGAGACGGACTCCAGAAGGTTTGCAAAAAGCAAAGGACCTGTGGGGCTTCAGAGTCGCAGTAAGAACAGGATTTGCCAATCTGAGCAGCAAGTGCACTCCCCTCGACGAGTGCTCTGTGCTGGGCAGCAACCGTGAAGAAGCTAGAACCGGATACCTCTTCCCATAAATCGAAGCCAGTTTGGTTCCTGACGAACTCCTGTCAGCATGTGAAGACCGGGGGAAATCCAAAAATAAAATACCAATACTGTGTGACATAGCTCAAGTCATTTTGGATGACAGGCCAAACCAATGAAGTGACGGTCGAGGTATATCCATTGTTGATCAACCATTTGGAATAGGCGATGAGAGCTGTTGCTCGAAGGGCTGGACCATCTCTTTGTGGACGACCCCATGATCCAGTGAAAGCTGATGAATCGGCATTGAACTTTGGCTCACCAAGACCGCCACTAGAAAGACCACCAGATGGGTTGCTCACAGTTTGAAGATAGGCTTGAGCTGTGATGTAGTTTTCGATTTCGGTTTGTAGCGAAGCAGAGTAGCCATTGATGAATGTGTCAACAAGACACTTGAAAGTCAGAGCCGAATCACGAGTCCTGTAGTCATTAATTTCGGTTTTCTTACCTGGAGGGGAGGGGAAAATACCATGTGTAAAAGTCTGAATATATTAGCAAGTAGCTCATGAAGAGAGAGTAGATGACATACAATCAGGATTTGATTTTCCCGGTCCAGCAATCACGAGTCCAGATTTGGCTCCCGAGACACAAGCACCATCTGAGCCAATGTTACACAAAATACCCGCCAACGCAATAGGACTCTCGGTGGCAATGAAAGAATCCACATCTCGTTTTAGAATCTCCTCTTCCCGCTCTTTGATTTGGTATGGATTGGGAAATGAGAAAGCGGTCCGCAAGACAAGACTACCTGCCAAAAGGAACGAGGTAAGTGAGTACATGATTGGGTGCGCAACGGCAGTGAGGTTGAGGGAAGAGAAAGGGTTGAGTGACGAGATATAAGGAACAGCATCCATCTTGAACTTATATCAAAATACAAATTCGATGAGAAACCCCGCTATGTTCGAAATGGCATAGCCTTACGCTGCCAACACAAAGTACCGCCGATATGGCCGTGGTTGCTCTGCAAGAGGAAGTACCAGATGGTCAAGGTTTTCTCAAGTTACGCCTGTTTGCTTTGGTGAGTTGGTGACATCTGCAGGAGCGATGGGGGATAGCTTGATGGGGCAGCAACGCCGCAAAAATAGCAACCGCGATTTGAAAGTATTGAATTTGACTCGGCGGCTTTTGCAATGGAAAGACCTAGTTGGGAAGGGTCTTATTCCGAAATCTTGCTTCTAGAACTGCCCAAGGCAGAGAATTGTTAGTTGGAAGCTTGTGAATGTCTGGGTTCTCCCGCTGCAGCTTGTGAAATCAACACCAAAGAGGCAGTCACTCCCGATGCTTCGGCGACGGATGCGAGTTTCTTACCCTCCCAATAAGTGCAATTTGGATAAAAAGCATCCATAAAATGAAGGATGGTTATTTGGGTGGTAGAAGATTATTGGTGGTTCCTGAGCAATGCTGGTAAATCCAGTAGCCTCGGAGCATGGCTTACCCCACAGTCTCTTCCGCGGGGTACATACGCCAAACCGCAACACCACATCTCTATCGGTCCGTTCCTGAAGCATTCACTCCTCCTACTTGTAGTTGATGTAAACTCTAAATCGGATGAAATAGAAGATGTATAATCCAACCGAGGAACGTCCGCTTACCAAGTTCGAGAAGCAGGAGTTCAAGCAAAGGGTCTGCTTTGGGCAAACTGCCCCGACGATTATTCACAATGCTAAAGACTCTTGTGCAAGACCCCCAGTAAGAAGGGTGCTTTTAAGCAAGTCATCTTGTCATACTTCAGCTGGACGGGGAAGGGAGGCTCGAGACAATTACTTTAATTGAGTGTTCGTAGGGACAGCGAAGGGCTTTGGGAAAGAACGAGTGAGTTGCAGAAGCAACCGATGCTCACCGGAACATAGAGCCAATTCAGAAGAACCTGGCAACTACGAGGCAAGCTTGAAAGAATTTTTGTGTCAAGAAAAAGCGGAATCTAGTCAGGCTCCAACAGCATGGTTTTAGCAGACAGGAACCTGAATGCTTCCCCTCTGCTAAATAAGGACCGGGCCGTCTACAACACCCCCAGCCATGTATAATTTTATTCTAACTATAACGAGGCCATGCTTCGAGGTGTTGAAGACGGAGGTAGAGTCTACATCAGGATGCAGATGTAGACGATCACCCCGAGAATAACTCCATGAGCTGTCGAGATCCCAAAGACTGCTCGACTGCTGACGTATGCCAACCCAATATGTTCCTCCTCATGTATGCGCCCCTCTAGACCAACCGCCTCCGCGAAAGGGCCGCGCCCTTTATCCATCATCGTTGGTCGAGTCGAATCGCATCGGCGACGTCCAAAGAAAGAAGATCCCCCAAATTCCAATTCGATATGTAGGTAGGTCATGGTTTTCCCCTGCATCACTGACCAACGGCCTCGGCGAAGGGGTTTAGGAATATGACACCTTCAGTACACTCGTCCACCGAGCTCAGCTTTTGACGGCGAATTCAGGCTTCGTGAGGACCGATCACTCTGAGATTTGTCGATCGGAAAATTGACGCCATAGGCTGTGACGGCTCCATAGGAGCGATCGAACTGCCGCAGTATGCGACCTCACAACCCGGGAGCTGGAGGGACACTGGGCACAAATCTGTGTTGGGAAAAGAAAAGAAGAGGAGAGGAAAAAGTTGAGCCGCGAAGAAATATAGAAATTTTAGTGGAGACGCTAGTACGGACACGTGATGTGGCTAGTGAAATGTGGCTTGGCGCGATACTTGGAGCCGCCAATCTTCAGAAGTAATCAATTAATCCATTGCAACCCTTCGCCGGTCGCAATATCCACACAATACCTAGGCTGACCGAAAACATCCTTCATCATGTCGGACGCAATCTCTATCGAGGAGACGAACCGGATTCGAGTGTCCCTAGGCATGAAACCACTGCCAGTTCCCGGCGCGACTGGCCCAGTATTTAAAGAAGCAGCGCCTGAACCCGCGCAAGATTTGGGCAGCACCCTCGAAAGTCGACAGGCCGAAAGTTATGACAATTACCGCAAGATACAAGAAGCTGAAGACGCTAAAAAGAAGCGCGATGCAAAGGCAGATGCGATCAAAAAGGCTCGGGATGCCGCGAAACGATTTTCGAAATTAGAAGGCAAAGGTTTGGGAGAGGCAGATGAGGGCGAGCTCGATGCAAAGAGTTGGCTGTTGAAGCAGAAGAAACGACAAAAGGAAATCGACAAGGCCCGAAAGCGAGAGCAGGAACTTGCAGATGCTGAATCTGCCGCGGAGTATACAGCCAAGGATCTTGCAGGCGTTAAGGTTGGACACGAGCTCGACACATTCGAAGAAGGTGAGGAGCAGGTTTTGACACTAAAGGACACTACTATCGACGAGAACGAAGAAGAGGGCGACGAATTGGAGAACTTGGATCTTCGTGAGAGGGAAAAGCTTCACGACAAGCTAGAACTCAAGAAGAAAAAGCCGGTCTACAATCCGAATGATGTCGAAGACGAGACTGGGGAAAAGAGTATATTGGCACATTACGATGAAGAAATTGTCGGAAAGAAGGGTGCGAGATTTACACTTGATGGGCAGGGTAGCACCAAGGAAACTTTGGCTGAGCTTGGTTCTGTTCAAAAGATAAAGCCTAAAGCATTTAGTCTTGATATTCTGAGTAAGTGCACCCCAGCCTCTCGTTCTGCGGATTTCCTCTTACTGATTTCGTCTACAGATGATGAGCCAAAATCCGATTACCTCGACATGTCAGAAGTCAAGATTAAGAAACCCAAGAAAAAGAAGGCCAAGTCGACTCGCCAAAAAGCGGTAGATGAAGACGACATATTTCCTGTGGCCGAAGCTGCGAATACACCAGCGGACGAGGATAGCATGGATATTGACAACCCGGTGGAGACCATCAAAAAGAGGACTTTCGAGGACATATCTTTTGTTGATGACGATGATTTACAGGCCTCCTTAGCTGCCCAACGACGAAGTGCGCTCAAGAAACGAAAAATTATCAAACCCGAGGACCTTGCTCAACAAATACGAGAAGATGCCTCTGCCACACCTGCTGCTGAGAATGAGGAAGAAGGGGGTTTGGTCATTGACGAAACATCCGAATTTGTTGCGAATCTACAAAAACCAGGTGCGCCTGAACCGAAGAAACGCTCTACATCAAAGAAACCCGAGGGTGTTACCGCAATGGGCGACGACTCTGACGATGAGGGAGATGTCACCATGGTCCAATCATACGCCGACCTCGAAGACGAAGAAGATCGCGCTGCACGTCTACTCAGAGAGGAGATGGAAGTCGATGACATGACCGAAACCGGTCTAGACCGTGAGGCCAACCTAGATAGGGGTCTCGGCTCAACACTTAAACTCCTCAAAGAACGAGGAATCATCAAAACTGAAGACTCCGGAGACCTGAACGAAATCTACCGACGAAAACAGCTCTTCCTCGCCGAAAAACAACGCCGCGAAGCAGACGCCGAGAAGAAAGCTCGCTCCCAGCGAGAACGAGATCGTACGACCGGCCGTCTGGACCGCATGTCCGCCCGCGAAAAAGAAGACTACGCACGCTCCCAGAATAATTTTCGCGATCAGCAGGAGTCGAGACAGCTTGCGGAGCATTTCAGCAAAGAATATAAACCGAATGTGGAACTTAAGTATATTGATGATTTTGGGCGGAGTATGAATCAGAAAGAGGCTTTTAAGCATTTGAGTCATCAGTTCCATGGGAAGGGGAGTGGGAAGCAGAAGACGGAGAAGATGCTTAAGAAGATTGAGGATGAGAAGCGGAGGGAGGCTCAGTCGAGCCTTGATGGGAGTCAGATGGGGGGGATGAGTGGTGCGGCGGCGCAGCAGCTTAAGAAGAATAGGCAGGCTGGTGTTAGGTTGGCGTGAGTGATGGATATCCGGGGATATGGGAATGCTGAAGGCAAAAGGTGCAACCTCCTTCGCTGTATCATAATTTATTCAATGCTGACAAGAGACTAAAAGTGAAGAGATTTGTTGACGAGTCAACATTTTACATGTCAGGATGTAAGTTGTGATGCTGCTTGAACTAACTGATATGTGCTCTAGGGTGCCTTGATCTCGATACCCTTCATTCTCTCATTCTGTTCAAGCCTTTGAATTATATCAGTTGAAGCCATGCTTCTCGAGTGAGTAGCAGATCCCTTGAGCGTCTTGTTTCATTGACCATTGCAGCTTGTCTAATCCTTAGGCGTTCGCAAGAGAGACATAGATACCCTTTTTCGTCACATCCTCCTCACACTATTTTGTCCGAGTGGGCTAGCTACAAGTGCAAGAAACCTTCGCGTTTCTCCGAGAAGAGCCGCGACTTCGTAGTCGCATCAACACTAGTGTTGTGGTTATAATCATGACTTGAATAAACCCCGGACCACGCTCTTACCTCAAAAGAGGAATTGCATTGCATGATGAGACTAGGGGCTTGTGATGTATATACTATTAATAAAAAAGCCTCAGTTTCTTACCACTGCTGCCTTTTTTTTGTAAGAAGGGGGGGAGACAGGGAGGGGGGATACAAGTGTAAGAGTCTTACAACCTCCATCGTACATCCGAATAATATTCGTTGGACCATATTCTTCTTCAACGAGGCTGGGGCATTCTGAAATAATTGGATAGAGTAGTGCGGGATACTTGGAGATAATATATGTTTATGGTTTAAGATGTTGTTATTTCATTTCCGTTGTTCTAGACATTTAGCAGAACCTGTTTTTTCGGATAGAGGAGGCGAGTAAGCTTTTTATTTGTGCAGATTCATGAGAATAAGAGGAAAAAATTGAGATGCGGTGCATTTTCTAGTGTTCTGGGAATTTCTTGTGCTCTGACACAACGCTGGCTTTTGATCAAGGCGCATTGTTAGGATCATAGAATCAGGTTTGAGAAGTTCCATTGAGAAGTTTCAAGAACACAAAGAGTTGTAGCAAAACACGACTTGTTGTAGCTTCTTTGTTCTCAGAGCACGATTCGGACGAGACTGGTGCTACGGTACTAGAGACTTGATAGCAAACCGTCTCTTAACTTTTTTGTTGAAGCAATTAGTAGTTCATCGCGAGTTTCTTTAGATTGATTTCATTGTAACTATCTATGTTTTCTGGGGTGTATTTGAGTTTTCTAGCAGTACATTAATTTTCACTCGAGGGGTGGGAGTATAAGATTGAGGTCACGAGCTTATCTTATCCTTTCTCTCTCTCTCTTTCCCGTCATTTTGCTTTACCAAGAATTATTAATGCACAGTTTACGCTCCACTATAAAGATTGCCTTGGCTCTGGCTTTGTGTGCTCTTAGTGCTAGATCTTTGGCTTTGGTGATTAGCTTTGCGGCTAGGCTGAAATGCATGATGATAGTGTGGAGGATGTGGTTTAAAGTAGATTGTTTTAGGGGTTGATGGGGAAGAGATGGTGAAGGGGATTTTGGGATGATACTTGTGCTTTTCTTATTGTAATTCTTTGGGAGGTTGTTTATTTTGTTATAAGTTGTCAAGAATATATTCTACTTGTTCATACGCCAAGTTTATATTACTTGTATGAGAGGAATTTCTACGATTCCTAGAATGACATCTAAGCGACGTAGTTCCTTTGCTGATGCTTATCATTGTGCTATCCTCTTAATCTTTAGATTTGCTCAGGTTATTTTGGGTATGTTGTTTTCAAATCACTTGGTATTCTTTTAGTCTACAGCTATTTGAACTTTTGCTGTCCTTTTTTTAATTTTTATTATCTTAGTTTTCCGAATATATTCTATAGTATTACTTTGAATCTTATTTGATTTGAGATGAGAGAGCATTTCTCATCGCGTCTTCTCTTTTAGGAGACAACTTATCCTCTCTCACATCCAATTATCTCTTTTGCTTTCAAGCCATCTTATTATTGTTTAGATCCCACGGCTTCGAGAATAGCGATGTTTACTCACCGGTTCCCGTTAAACCTTACCTCATTATACACATAACAAGGACCGCAGTAGGGACAATTTCTCTCGGTATCGAACCATACCAGTCCGTAAGCTGGGCAACGAAGTCTTTCCTGTAGTTCTTCTGCTGGATTTTGAGTTTTTACCTTGTCTTTGACCTTGCGGGCTAAAGCTTTGGCTTTGGTAACGACTTGGGTGAAGGGATACATGGGTTTATTTGAGCTTGTTTTGCTTTGATTAGATTTTGGAGGGTGGATTTGAAGTATGGGATAGTTCGAGAAATGAAATTAGTATTTTGCAATTATTGTGCTTTTCTTTTTGGGGCTATTTGGTGTGGTGTTTATTTTGTTATATCTGTTTACATGTTGTTTTTAGGTTCTTGATAGTCTGTTCTGTGTGTTTGTACGCCATGGTTTACAACTCTAGTATAAATTTTAGTTACTTTCTCTTGACTGTACTCGTCCTAGGTGGGCTACTGTGCAGCATTCAAGTAATTTCATTACTGTGGTATCGGAGATGCACATTATACTCACGTGACAGGGCCCAAAGCACCAGCCACATCACATCCACACAATATTTCCTCAGAAACGTTTTATTAGAACTCTGCTATATTTAGAATAATTTCAAAATCTTTTGCTTGAAAATGGGTTACATCACGATTCTTGTTTTCTTAGACGACTTTTTTTGATTCATCTCTTTATTACGGTCTCGTAAGAAGAGTTCCAGATGTTTTATAATAGTACATTTATTTTATTAGGGGTTGAGTTTACATAGGAGAAAAGGGAAGTCTATGCCGGGGGGATTTGATCTACTAGGTAGTAATACGCTACCTACCACATTTTGAACAAATAACACTGCTTCCTACCACGATGGTGGGACCGCAGACTGGGCAGCGTGACCATTTTTCTTGGAATAGGGCTCTAGCTTTTTGGGCTAGGGCTTTAACCTTGGTGGTAAAGTTTGCTGATGATGCGAAGGAATATATGGTGATGGTGCTGCTTAGATTAGATGATTTTTGAGTATGAGTGTAGAGTGGATTCCTTGATCTTAGGGGAAGTGAAAAGAATTGAAGCGGTGTTTTGAGGTGTATTTATGCTTTTTTATTCATGGCTGTCTCTTAATAATTATCATGTTCTGCGTGATTATACGCTACATTTCACTCAACTCTTATGAGTCCAATTTTTTTTTTAGTCGTGTCTTGCCAGTACACGTTCTAGTGAGCTAGTACAAGGTGTTCAAGAGACGTAATTCGTTGCTGGGCTTTCTACAATACAGGTGTACTTACGTTCACATCATCATTGTTCTAGGTCCTCCTGAACAATCTTCATTCAAATTTGTTTCACGGGAACATTCAGTTTAATTGAAGAAATTGTTTGAGATGATTGAACTTCAAGTTATTAGCCTTGCACGAGTCATGAGAACAAAGAACTGAAAGTACAAAGTTTTCTTAAAATAGATACTTGAATATTGGCAGTAAACTAAGTACATTTTAATGTCCATGTTCCACCTGCCAAACCCGAGGCCTCTCCGCCAACGAGCTTCACAGTTTCACTACCAGAAATTAATTCTCCTTCGACACCTGGTAGCGACACACTACCTGTAGTACCCTCAGGTGTACTGAAACTCATCTCGTTAATCTTCCCACTCTCATCCACAGAAACCTTATTCGCAAACCTACCAAGTGGTGTAGAAAACCCGGCATCTACCTCAATTAAATCACCCAGCATCGGTTTGATAGACCATGCTTGTCCAATACTACTTTCCAAATGAATACCAGCAATGTAAAAACTCATCAAGCTCGTAGGTCCCGTACTCCAGCCATGTGCATGGGAGACTCTGGGATCATTATTGTATGGCGCGTAATGCAATGATCCATCTGCGGCATACCCTTCCATGAATGTGGAATTCGTCATACGTGGATCGTTGAGCATGAATCCCCATTCTCTACGGATTAAATCAAGGGCATCTTGTATTTCGGCACTGATGAAATGGGCTTCCAATTCGAAGGATCCGATGAATGGGGAAATTGTCAATGGGGATCCAGCTTCTGGGGCTGGTGCGCCGTATTCTCCCCAACGAGCTTTGAGAGCTGTGGTAATGGCAGCGCTTTGGTTGGAGGAGAGTGTTAGGTTTGCTTTCACTGCCCAGGAGTTTCCGTCTTGGGGTGAGAGAGTTGTCGTTTCGTTGTCGGTGTAGAGGTTTGTAGTTGGGTTCCAGAGGAGGCTGTTCACGGCTTCCTTTATTGCTACTGCCTTGGGGGCCCATGATGTGGTTGAGGTTGTGTCGTTGAGGACTGTGGCTAATTTTAAGCCCTCATTTATGGTGTAATAGAGGATTGCGTTTGCTTCTATGTTCTACTCGGTTCGTTAGTTTGGATATTTTTGGGGGAATGGAGGGAGTGTTTACATGTCCGCCCATCCCTACGCGAAGCCAATCTGCGTCCGAGGTTACATTCATCAGGCCAGTTTCGTCGATAAAGCCAAGTGACCATTCGAGTCCTGTGGTGAAGTTTCGCCAGTTGCCCTTGAGATACTCCAAATCTCCAAAGTATTGGTAGTAGTAAGATATTCCAATCAAACTATACAAGTGGTATGTGAAGCTCACTATTCCAAGAGAGCTGAATGGGTATCCAGCATAGGGCATCAATCCAGTTGTGGCGTTTTGAAGTGCGAGGAGAGATGTAAGTGCATTCTTGGAGGATTCATAATCGTTTGTGCTGACGAAGATACTGGGGAGTGCAATTGCCATATCTCCAGGCCAAACTTCTCGATCTCGTTTTGCTCCATCCGTTACGG
This sequence comes from Hymenoscyphus fructigenus, assembly GCA_001414455.1. Lineage (NCBI taxonomy): Eukaryota > Fungi > Ascomycota > Leotiomycetes > Helotiales > Helotiaceae > Hymenoscyphus > Hymenoscyphus fructigenus. Next base: position 28,184 of record LKUV01000038.1, on the reverse strand, counting down.
TGGTTCTTCCTTCTGTGATTGTGGCATTGTTGTACCACGTGACTGTGTCTGGGAGTGAGATATTCATATCTTTTGTGATTGTTCCGAGATGAACGAGGGCATTTCCCCATTTTGGATCAATGGCACAAAGCTGATTTGTGTAGGCACCTATGAAGTGTTAGTCCATTGCCTTCATTCAGTCCAATCTGAAGATAAGAGTACACTTACCAGCATACCAAATCCTGTTCAACAACTCATCATTACTATGAAACCACCCAGCATACCCTCTCAGATCCTGTACCGGAGCAGCTGTATAATAAGTGCTAACAGCCGTAACCTCAATCGTTGCCGAACTATTTGAGATCACACTCAAATACCTAAACCCACCCCTCTCGTGAAATCTCTCTACAGTGTAAGTTCCCGGTCCCTCCCCAACAGGTAACCAAAGCACCTCATCTAATCCTGCATCAGCAGTCGCATCACTTCCCTGGCCGTTGATCCACAAAATGGATTCCGTATATGTCAATCCGAGAACGGCATCTGGAGAAGATGAAGCTCCAACTGTGACCGAGACCACCCCCGCGATGTTTTTGGCGTAATCGAATGTTATTGAAGAGATACCGTTGAATGATGCAGTACCATTCGGGCCTCCAATAAGCGATTCAACGTTCGTTACTGAGCCATTGACTTGGTGAACTGAGGCTGGGTAGACGATTCGTGATGAGGGTGCGAGGATGTATTGGCTATATGGGACTTCTGAGACTGCATAACTAACTGAAGTCAAAAGAGAAAAAAGACTCAAAAGACGAGGCATTATAGGAGAGAGGAAAATTGTGTTCTCTCGAGGTAATTTTTGGCCTCGGAAAGTGAATAATAAGTAGACAACCAACGACGTCAGAAGAATTTTGAAGAGTGAGCTTCCCTTATTTAAAGGAGTAGCTTCCCCAGATTCCACACTTCGTATTCCCCGCATCGTTATCTCCTAAGCTAATTGAGTTACCAAGCAGATGTGATTACGACGAACATTGAGTTTTCATCTCAGTTACTAGTATCATCCTAGACCAACGACATCATCCCGCGCTACCATCCAAAGAAGACCCTCAATTTTCGGGTCAAAGAACAGCGATTGCATTCATAGGCCTTAGAAAATAAATGTAAAGGACCGAATGTTCAAGTCTTCAAGGTACTCGAAGTCTTCAAAGTGGACGAGAACTAGTGGACGAACAGGGAGAACACCCCATTTTCGGGCAATTCGTGGGGAAGCAATGGGGATCCCTGGAAACGGCCTCCTCGGCTCAACGTGGTCTGGGGTAAATTGCGGGGAAGATTGAGGGGAAATTTGATGATGCATTGTGACAAAGACTTGGTACCCGTAAGTGGATGAGCCTGGCTACTTTTTCAAGACCTCATTTCAAGTGCGGCTCATATTTTCGTACAGGATTCTGTTGTGCTGGATTTATAACATCACATGACTTTTCTCATTATTTATTTCCATAATGATCTACTGTTTGATTTACCACTTCATCGGCTGTTTTATCTGCTATGTTGATCAGCTGGTATGATCACTAGTGTTGTACAAGATCCATTATATCATTCATTCATTATGATGTAATCATCATTCACTCCTTATATATAGACCTTAGATAACTACCTACACAAATCAATTAATTCTCCATGACCTCCAGTACTCATTACCCTTCCAACTCAACAGGTTCATATTATTATTTCTGGCACGGTTCTGCTTCTTCTCTTCTGGGGCTATTTCCTCCTCACTCACTTATTGCTTTCTAGAGGGCAACTTTCAGAAGAAGTGAAGCGTCACGACGAAGAAAAAATTTCACTAGATTAACCAAAGTTAGCGATGAAATCATGATTGTTTCGTTGGAGAAAGCAGACAAGTGAATGGAAACTATGATGCAGTGTTGAATCCCATATTTCAATGCCGTGTCATTTACTGTCAAATGATAGCCTACAACCAATCATGGCCTGGCTAAGTTATATTTGTTATTTAAAATGCGAAATTCAACCCGTTTGTCTCTCCGCTTTTTTATTTTTCTGATTTGGTATCTGTCAAAGTTAACTACGCTTATCACCCTCACAATGTCCCCTCCAGGAGTATTAGTCCCTTAAGGAATAATCCAGCCATTTGCAAACTCAAACGACCACATACATAGAAGATTTCCTACAGCGGAAATCCTAGCCAGCGAGCCAAACATAACTTTCCACCGTGATTTGTACAAAGGAACTCATCTCGTTGAAGAAGTCCGCAAGCTCTGCACATTACGGCCCCCAAATCTAACACAAATGCAAGCTCAAGCGCTCGAGGTCTACCATAACTATTCCGAGAACAGACTAGATACCTTCTCCACCTTCGCAAACCACACAGTAGAAAAACTAGGACCCGTATTGGGACTCTATTCTCACCTCTTTGACTCCCTTTTCTTTGCGAATGCACTATTACATAGCGGTCGTCTTGATATCAAGATATCACATAAGAATTCTGCTGACACAGATTTATATGGCTTTCAAAGTGATCATCCTACAAAGCCTAACCACAAACAAATTACACTTTACAAGCACACCAATTAAAGGGAGTAACCCCTAGTAGTTGTCAATAAACTACTAGGTACACTGGCCCACGAAATGGTCCATGCCATGATAAGTTTGTACTGTTGTCAGGCTTGCCAAAACGATAGAAGTTTCTTAGTGATGGGACAAACTTTTCATGGAGAGGTATTCCTCAACATTGCAAGTCAGGTTGAAGCATCAATAAAAAGTAAGAGCATGTTGGGTTTAGATGTTTATATGAATCTCTTATATCAGGTTGCAAAGGAGGTCAAGAGGTGTAGAATTTCCATTCCAGAGGATAAATGATTGAGGAGTGGGGGTGTTACAAGAAGGGAGGTGGAAAGGAATCTCCAGAGAGTTAGATCGAGCACCAGTGATTTTACAAATAATGCGGAGGAGAGCATCGACAGTGTGCAAAGGGGATCGAAAATATGTTTCACGGTGTTCAAGACATGATGGAACTGTCAGAGATATTTAGAGCACATGTCATTGGCCGTCTCTGAATTCAAAAGAAAGTTAAGAAAAGTAAATCAAAATATAGGACTCATACCGGCTGACTTAAAGTTGACTTTCTCATTGGTTTTGCTCGCGAAAAAGGGAAACATTTAAAACCAAAACAAACTCTTCAAATCCCCCTCCTATAGCTAGCCGAACTGAGAAAAAAATTTCCAAATCTCCCCCGGCGTCCAACTTTTCGCCCCATCATCCGATCCCCCATCAACAGGAATAGGCGAATGCCCCCCATCAAACGCAATCCACGTAACCGGAAACCCACTTTTACAACCCTCATAGCTAGTCTTCATATGTGTTCTACTCCCAACAGCCGGTTCGACTGTCGTCGTATTCTTACACCCATTATTTCTCACAAACCTATCACGAAGTTCCCGCCCCATGGCGATCGGCAGAACAGGATCGCTAATCCCATGAATTCCCAAATACGCAATTGAATCATTCCCACCCTCACAGCCACTAAGTAAACCCCCAGAAAGCGCAGCAACAGCACGGAAATCCTTGCCTCTCGAACAGGCGAGGGAGTAAGACATCGCTGCTCCATATGAGAAACCGACTGAGAAACGTTGGGTTTGGTCGATGCAGAGGTCATTTTCGACGGTCGCACGCATTTGGTCGATGAATGTGATGTCTTCTCCTCCTGTATTCGCCCATCCATTGTTTAGACCTTGGGGCGCGATGAAGATTGCAGATTCGGCTGCTCTGTCTTGGAGACCGTAGTATGCCCATGCTTGTCCACTTGCTCCGCCGGTTGAGACGTCGCTCATGGTTCCAGTGAGCCAGTGCAAGGCGAATATTAACTTGTATGGTTTGTTGCTGTCGTAATTTGTAGGAATGCGTAAGGTATAGTCTCTGGTTTTTCCATTAACCGTCATTGTTTTGGTTCCGGAAATCGAGGTTGTGTTTTTCCCGCAACCCGCGGATGTTCCTGATGCTGTCGAGGTAATTTTGGATCCTAATTTTGGCGTATCAAGTGCTCTATCGGAGAGGCTACAATCTGCACCGCCACCTATGGTCATATGCATCAGCTTTGCTATCTCGCAAAACTTCCTTGATGGTTCGCTTACAAGGAAGACTCATTACTGCAGCTCCCCCAAGAATGAAGATCCCCACGAAAGTAGTGAAAGAAACCATTTTAAGAATGATTTGATTGTTGGTCGCGTATCAAGCTGTGATAAAGTGGGAGAGCCCGAAGTATTTATACCATGGTATTTCGACTTCCTTGGTTGCTATCCCAGCAAGCCACTTGCCTACATCACTTCCCGAGAGTTTAAAAGGGGCAATATATATGAGGTCCCCCCTCAATCCTATCCACAAAAAGGCTTTCTCGATACAATGTTACGTATATAATTCGAGGAGGCTTGTGGGGCGCCAAACCCCGCTGCTACCTTGTAACTGAATCTGCCGGGTAGTTCTGCAACCCAAGCACGATTTTTCCTACAGGCTATTGTTCAAACTCGCAAAAGATTAATTGAGTTCAGCTGATTGGGCCGCTAAATTAAATTTCAGCCTGTAGGTTCAATCTCGAAAGAGCGAACATCAAGGCTGTGTGAGATATGAAGAAGATGATGTAGATAATTATCGATCGATTAAGTAGGCTTTGGGTATTTCCAGTTATCCCCATATAAGTTTCATGTTTCAATCAAACAGCTTTGACTTGGTGCAATTTTAACAATTAAGCAAGTACGCGCGGAAAGATGAATGTTATGACCAAAGAATTTATTTGATTGGGATTGGTAAAAGCATGAAGTATTCGAATCATTGTCAATTATTGCACTGATTCTGCAATGAAAATAGTATCACCTTCCATGGAAATATAAGGAAGCCGAATGCAACCCGGAAGGAGATTCAAAGCAATCTTTTGTAGCGATACATGAACAAATCCTATTGACCCATTTTATCGACACACAGCAGTGAGCTCTTGACACGATACCTCTGCGACCATGAGAAATATTCCAGCGCCCCGCCACCCGCCGGACAATTGTACAAGATGAAATGTTTATCTTTCAGGAAGAAACGTGAGAAGAAGGACCCTCGAAAGCAAGAACACAAGCAAGTAAATTTCCCGCTCCACCACCCGTAAGCTGGAAATCGAAAGTGTGCCTCGTGTAGTGGCCGATTGTGTAGGTAGATAGCTTCCGTCTTTGAAATTCCGACACGAGTTGCGAGCATTTGTAGTTTCAGACGTCTTGAGATACCCCTTGATATATGACCGTTTGAATATTAACACAGTATCACAGGATGACTCCTTCTCTGCAATGTTTGCCCTCGATGGCACTCTCTATGATGTTCTCCATCGCTTCCCACAACATACTTTGATTCAATTCGGCACAGTATATTTCGAGCAGCGTAAGAAGGTACATACAATGCCGTATCCCAAGTATTCTAATCTCTTCTTCAGGTGGGACTGGAAAAGCCAATATAGACGCCGGTCTCAATCTGATTGAATTACCAAATCCGTGATTGGCGCCCTCTTCCATATCGGCTTGCTCGCTAATTAGCCAAAGATCGGGGAGGAAGGGAAGCTTTTCGTGCGTCTCCTCCAACATTGATTCCGCAATCGACTCGGGGGAGGATTCCAAGGGGTTCCAAACTGCGCGTAGTCCACAGAGAATCTGCGATGTGGCTTGATCGCAATACGCTGAAGCTTATGGAGAGAACCTGAGTCAATCTCAGAAATAAATGACTTGGCGGCTTCTAAGTATGTCTCAAGAATCTGCAAGTCATTAGCTACGTTCTTCGAAGATTATGCGGAATCTCTTTTCGCAACGAAAGCATTTGATTCTGGCCGAGGGCAAAAACAGGCAGCTTCACAAAGGACATGGGTGGATTTTGAACGAAAGAGAGGAGAGTTCATCATACCAGAATGTCGACTTCAAAGTCAAAAAAGACCTTCGGCGGTTGGCTACCTTGTGCGAACGATAGTTCCCACCTCTCCAAAGCACAATTGTGAGAACCTTGTGTGGCATGAAGGAAGACAGAGATTGCGCACGGCGAGGTGAATTGAGGTGCCCAGATGGGGGTTCCTTCGATTTCAGTCATCTGCTCAGGGTTCACGTCCGCATTCAAGATCCGTCGGGAGTCCAATGTCGTTGATGTTTGTCGTCGAGGACTTTGATTGCCACCACGTTGGCGTCGCAGTAGAAGCCAGCGCGAAACTCCACGACACGTTGGCCAACGTCGTCCATTGCATGATACCAGATCTCGTTTTGAAGCTCAATTGGAAGCTTGCTAAATAGGTGGAATACCATGTCAGTGCTCTCGGCGAGAGGGGACATGGTGGTTGAGGTAACGGTCGTTGGAAATGCGGGGAGTGGCGGTTCCATCGTCGCGATCGTGAAGTGAAGACTTGTGCAACGCGTAAAGGTTCGTATAGTAGCGGAGCGGCGGGTAGTTGAGGAGAAGATAGTTATGGGCAGGTGGTCGGTCAAGAAAATCCTTTCGTTCGCGAGGTTGGTAGATTGGTATGTGTGTTGAAAGATTCAAAGGTTGGTGGGTTGAAGTCGAGGTGGACAGAAGAAGGTGCTCTTGTCGTCCTGCCCCTCTTACTTGTTGTTCCAGCATTTTAGAACAATTAAGCTGAATTGTTCTAAAATTTTAGGTTAATATTCTTAATTGTTCAAAGTATCTAGGATAATTACCTTAGGTTACCCTACTCTAGATAGTTAGAACAACGAGCTATCTAGGCAGGTACGAACACTGCCGCTTTTTTTGTCCACCAGGAGGAAGGTTGGAGTCAAAGGAAGGCGCGAGGCAAGAGCATCCAACCGCACCAGCCGCACCACATGGAATATCGATAGACAGGGCAACTGTGACAAATCAGGAGTTGGAACCCCCAGAGCATAATATTTTCAATAACCTGTTGATGAACAAAGATTGTAGGAAAGCACTCGCAGGCACTTTTTACTTAACTTCAAGAAGGATCAATCTTCAGAAAGTGGTTATCCCAGGTAGTTACCAGTTAGAATATAATCAAAGTCCTCCTATCTCTGTGTTATAGCATAATTCCAGCCTCAATTATAGCATTGGTTCCAGTTTGACTAGACGAGTTCGCAAAGCATAGAATCTGGCTTGCACAGTCCTATTCAAATATCAATCAATTTGCCGGAACATACGGAGAGCTATAGAGTTTACCTCAACAGTAGCAACCCTTTTGAGCGCCGCCCTCTCAATTGTCCGATCAATTGCCTCCTGTGGAAATTGAAGACCCCAATCCTAAACCAACGTTAGCAAGTACCAGCGGAGGAAATAGAGTACTTGCAGTAAGTAAGAGTCCGGGTGAAATGGAATTTACACGGATATGTGGTCCAGAGATTTTAGCTAGTGCTTTCATCAAGTGAAGTTGAGCTGCTTTGGTAACGGAATATGCCTTTGATGAATGTTAATTTCATTTTTTTTTAGACATTCTCAAGGACAGACTTACTATTGAACTTCCACTTGGTGTAACACCAGCAACGGAAGCCACACTAGTGAAAGATCCCTCCGACTTTTCCAGATGCGGCTTCGCAGCATGGAAGAGAAAGAGATGAGACTTGACATTGAAATTGAAGCAAGTATCCCAATCACTCTCCTCCATATTGTCATCTAAGTCTTGAAAGTTTCGAATTTTCGTCCACTATTTATGATCAGCAACCACCTCGGACTACATCACGGGACTTTAAAACAATTTAGGTATAACATACACCATGATTAGAAACTACAGCATCCAATCTCCCCATCTTCTCCGTCGTCTCACCCACAAGCTTCGGAATTTCATCTCGTTTCGACACATCAGCTTGAATGGCGATAAACCTGGGAGATTCATCATTCTCAGCTTTTGGTTGGAGACCTTCCATTTCTTTGATGAGATCGGCTGCTTTCTGGGGACTAGAATAGTAATTCACTACTACTCGAACTCCGCTAGCTGCGAATGCTTTGGCTGTTGCTGCTCCAAGTCCAGCACTTCCGGCTGTGACCAGGATCACGGCATTTCGGGGTAAGGGTGCCATCTTGAAAACTGTGAACTGAAATTTGTCTGTTTATTTCTGTTATCGAGTGAAGTGAGAAGACAATATTTCTTTTGTGTCGTTGTGAAGTGTAGGAGGCGTTAAGGAGTCATTGGTTCCGCGGGGTAACAAAGGCGAGTCATCATCCCCGATCTCGGATGGGCCTATACACGTGACTGGGGTGGTTCTATATTGATAATTTCAAAGACGTTCTCCATATCACTATTTGAGAAAACCGGGGACTTGATTTACCATTCGTGGCAATTGGCCTTCGACTAATATGTCAAATAAAGATTTCTTTGTTAAGTCCCCGCTTCTCGCTTATTCCTACGGTCCTTTTCATTGTTTATACGAAAACAATTAGTTGTGTTTTTAACAAGAACATCGATGTCTATATTATAAAATGTATTGTTTAGTTTACAAGAATAACCATGGTCGATGCCTATAAGTGTCGGTAAGTATTGCTCTTGCATAACTCGTCTATCTTAGCAAGCCACATTAATTACTACATATTGACATCTCCAATACTCTAAGATGCAGAGACAACACACAATCACAAGGACCTTCTCAGGGTCCCCTCGATGGAGCGACTTTGAAAATGCTCTTTTAATGTCAGCATACGGCTTGTCGACTCTTCCATATAGCCATACCCGCGGTTGGAATTGGGTGGGCCAATACAGGATCGCAGAACTTACTCGTCGCGGTATTCCCCCCATTTCGGGATTATACTAAAGACAATCCAGTTGGGCAGTATTTCTACAAACACGAGGAGAATTTAGTTGCGGCATTCGGCGGTGATGGAGCAAATGCGTACATTCAAGCTGAGGATGCGAGGTTTGCTGAACTAAACCTAGGGGCGCCAAACCTGCCTCAGTCAAAACCTCTGCAAATTCAGATGGGTTTCCAGGCTCGAAATCTGCCCCCAAACCCCAAGTAAAACCAGATGGTGGTTCCAAATCAAATGGCAGACCTGGCGCCAGGCCCTACACCAAGGAGCGACTTCGAAAAAGCTCTTCTGATGGTAGCCATTTCGCTGAGGACAGGGCCGGATGGTAGGACCAAAAGTTGGGAATGGGCGGCTTCTTGGATGAACGCAGAGATCACTCGTCGTGGCCTTCAGCCGTTTCGTGACTATATTAGTCGAAAGATACTCTCAACTTACTACTATATGAACAAGGAAGCCTTAGTTGCCCAATGAGACAGTGATCGCGCTACACCGCAAGCCTATATTGATAACACTGATGCGACGTCGGCTCAAATCGACCCGGGGTTCCAGCCCTTTAACAACCAGCTCCTCAGCCAACTTCCGAGGAAGATGAGCCAGTTGAGGTAGCACTGACTCCCTAGAAAAGACGTAAGTAACTTTTCCTTCTATTGTGAAACAGAGCTAATCATCGTTTCTTATTTGAGTACTGTACATAACTATGCATTCACCTGAATGTCATTACTTGATGTCAAAAGCATTGTTGAAGTATGCTCGCGATAGACATCAAAAGTGACAGTGAATACTTTCGGTTCGTACCTGCATACCTGCCTGACTTTTGTTGTTCTTCAAGCGGATTTATCTTAAGGCAATTTATGGCCATTAGTCTGGGAACTATCAAGTTCTGAAGCAGCACGAGAAAGTTTGAGAAATGGCTTCTTGATCTACTCTTGCTTCAATGTCCACTATGTCATGAGTTTTGCGTTCCCACCATTTCCCCGACCTGGGACAGAAGCAAAGGGTGAGTGCTAAGCGAAAGCTTGCTCATCTGTTCCACCTCAGAAACCCTTGCCAAATATGCTTTTCAATCTAGAAACAAAATATGGAGACTTCTTTGTCGTTCGTGAGTCTTCCTTTATCCTCCTCCCAGTACAGGAAAACATATGTAAATTTCTGACAAAGAGACTCAAAGTTCTCTGTGATGCTCTTACTCTAGAACAATAGGATTATTCATCTATACCTTCACTTCAATTCTCTCTCAGATCCCACAATACGTACAACAAGTTTCCAACTCTAAGTTTTGACATTTGTCTAATTAGCACTAGCTAGATAACAAGATCAAAATGTCTACACAACAGAATCTCCCATGGAACCACTTCGAGCAAGCGCTCCTAATGTCGTTATACCCAAAAATCTACCATCTTGGACGAGAGACTGGTTTAAGTTGGATATCGGTAGGTGTACGAATGAGCATAGGAATAGTCCATCGAGGCCTTGAAGGCCGTCGTGAGCCAACATCTACAGTTATCCGAAATTACCTATCTGAACAGAGAAAGCCTTGTGAGATTATGGGGGGACGATGGCGCAAAAGCAAGACGGTATCTACAAGTTGTTGATCGGATTCTTGCTTCATTGAATACTAGAGGGGTGACTGATAGCGTATACATTTCCCAGGATGAGGTAGCTTTCGATGTTGAGCTTCACGAGAGAATGACAAGTGCTCTTCCCGATCGTTGATTGGATCAGTGCTTGAGTGGGCGGTAAGGTGAACTCCACAGCTAAGTTCAGCGTTCTAAAAACTCTCGCTTTATTAAACAGTGTCCCGTTCTAAATACGCCCTAGTATATATCTCAATTATTTTTTCCACCACTCCTTCGTGTTCGTTTTGTCGATAAACAAATAATCCGTAAGTAAACAGTGACTCGAGGCTTTGTGTTGTTAAACCACAATAACAAACCTATTATCTCAATATAAATTTCCGTAAATCAACCTTTTTTCTTTGTCCCAAAACACTCAAACCAAACTTTCCCCTAACCACAACCTAAAACCCAACTAGTCATAAACCGCAAAAATGCCCGGACGAGGTCTCCCTTGGAACGACTTCGAAAAAGCTCTCCTAATGTCTCAGTTCCCCGCCATGTACTCTCACAGTCGACAGGAAAGTGTAACTTGGTCATGGATAGCCTCCTGGATGCATGCAGAGATAGACCGTAGGGGTCTCGACCAGCGCCGACTTATAAATAACGTAAGTTTACGTCGTTACATGTCTTTGCATAGAACGGATCTGATTGATGTTTGGGGTGAGGATGGTCGGAAAGCGGACCGATATATCCAAGCTTTCGATGGGATTCTTGCAGTGATGAATGCTAACGGCAATGCTGGCGGCATGTCACAAGATGATGTAAATTTTTCTGTCGATGACTTAGTTGAAGAGTTGGCAGAGGAGCAAGCCCAGCCAGGAGTAGAGTAAGTAGGTTGAACCAAATCCCATAAATTGGAACAAAACTCGTAAGCCATTTCTCAAAGTATTTACCACCCCATCCACCCCATCCCCACTCAAATACATACTGATTTCTTCAACATAATGATTCACCTCCTCTGTGATGAGTCTGTCCACATTTTCTTCTTCTCGTTATATGAGTGAATTGCGTATTGCATTCAATCCATCCACGTGATGAGGACGCTAGCAACCACGCTAGTGAGCATAAATAGTCGTATCGTATGTACCTAAAATAGTGATCAATAATACAACCTACGCATATGCAACTATTCAGGTTTATGACCAACTAATACCGACACTTCTGATAAATGGCCCCAAGCGAATCAAATTTCCAAAATATGAACCATCCCATTCTAGCAACAAAAAGGAAGAACAAAAAAAAACCTTGTTCCACTGGGCACCTACCCGGCGTTCTCACCCCGTCGAGTGCGCTGGGCATCTCCTGGTTCCCGACAGACAGATTTCTTATTTCAGTATAAGAATTTGAAAGGGGTGTGTGGGTACGGATTGTGGGCCGAAGAAACCCCTTACAGGAAGATCAAAATGTAAATGAGGTGGATGGTATAGTGCTGAATTGCCTTTTAAGATTAAAGAACCCTACCATAAACAACGACCAAAATGCTCCGCAGGTCCAACTCAGTATCGAGTGATCCAAAATTTCAAGAACATCCCATTCCCCGAGAATCATAGTTCAACAAATCCAGCCGGCATTTCCTTCCTCTCAAACCAAGCCTGCGCAACTTCAGCGAACAGCTTCGGAGCCTGTCTATTCCAAGGATGTCTCATTTCCGCATGCGTAACCGCAATCGTCTCCTTATTCTGTAACTTCCCAATATCCCTAAGCTTAACAGCATCATTCGGATGATCTTGCGAAGGAACAATTCCCCCTTTCCCAGCTGCAACGATGAGAGTCCGGGCTGGCCAGGAAGAAGGCCAAGTATTTGAGATCATAGGTACCGCAATCTGACGACAAAGTTCAAGCGGGGGAGGAGCTCCACGTGGAATATCTGTACCATCCATCAGCCATTTTACCAGGGAGCGAGGAACGGCTTTCTGGATGTAGTGTTCGGCAAATATAGCGTAAGGAGCGAAATTGGAAAGGGTCGATGGAGGATAGATTTCGAAACCGGAGACGAAGACGTTGTTTATGAGTTCGGGATATGATGAGGCCAAATCGATAGCTACATGCGCACCCAGGCTATGACCGATGACGTGTGCTTTCCCATTATTCGCATGGGTCCGAATCAGCTGAGCCAGCAAACGCGATGAATATTCCACAGAAAATGGGGTTGAGCCTCTCAATTTCCCGTGGCCCGGTAAGTCAGGTACGAGTAGATGGTATGAGCTGAGATGTGGTACAACAAGTTCCCAGTCGAGTCCTGATACGAAGGCTCCATGTATGAGAACAACCGTAGTGTTAAGAAATGTATTGTGGGGAGTAAAGGGCAGTGATATAGCTTGAGGAGTATCCATTGGAGCTGACAGTTTTGCTCGAGACATGAGGTGAGGTTGTGTGACGGAATCTGCAGAGATCAAAATAATATGTGAAATGCGGCGTAGTGGGAATTGAGTCAGCATGGCTTTGATAGACGCGTGTAATTATTAGGCTGCAATGATGAAGAGGTGACGCTAGAAAGCCCAGTTCAAACATAACCACAACTTAAAGCCAAAAGATAAACGGAGATGGGAGATCAAAACATTTGGAAATAATTGCATGATGGAATTTAAGTAAAATATGAAGCTCAGAGTAAAAGCTCAATTCTCGCGGCAAGTTCTTCAAAAGTGAAATGCGTCTTGTTGCATAATGGAAACATACCATCGATCTTCAAGGCCTATTGATGAGGTCTAGGCACCGTGTTGAAATAAATATACCTTAAAAATCTGTCTGATTATATTAGCCAGCTCCGGAAAAACTCAAAGTAATTAGTATTGTTAGGGGACATGAAATTCTTCATGTAACAAGTTTCTCTTCCCCATGTTGGCCACTTGAATAGACTTGTGTAATCTTTCAGGTATGCCGCAATCTAGTCACCCCTAGGTATGTAACCATTGCTGCGACACTCCTTTTGATCTTCCATTACACGATCTGGCACGACCCACCGGTCATTCATTGGTTCTATGCCCTAATTTCCAATCATTTTGTGGATGGCTTTCACATAAGCTCGAGCATAGCTTCTCTCGGTTCTTTTCTTCTTCTGTTTGACCGAGAGGTCTCGGAAGCAGATATCGAAATTCTGGAAAGCATAATCAAGCCTCGAGTGGTCTTCAAAAACAACCACTGTCTGTCTCCAGTTTGGCATCGCCTCCCTCATCTCCCAGTGTGTCTGCAACATATGTCCTTCGAGGGGTATGTTGCAGAGGAGGTTCTTTCTCAAGGCTAGAATCTGGATATGTTTTGCGTCATCGCTGTAAATGAACCTGCGGAAAGAGTTTTTTTTCAAAATCGTTGCCATCATGGATATCTCCTTGGCTGGGGTCTTCGTCAGGTTTGTTCTCGATGTGGATGTCTTCCACCGCGCGGGCTATACCGGCCTCTTCGGGTGCTGGGGCTGCTGCTGCTCCAACCATTTCATCGTCTTGTCCACCAGCAACGTCCCCTTCGACGTCCTCTTCGTCTGCATCTGCCCTTGCATTGGAGCTTATATCCGAGGCTTCGTCTTCCAGGTCGGGGAGGTAGGCAATATCGGTTTCGGGGTTGAAGTATGTTTGGAAGGCAATAATGACGGGTTGTTGCAAGCAGATAGAACGAGATTCGTGGCATACGCGAAGGTAAGGGTTCGTAGGCTGGTTCGAGATCCATTTTCCGTTCTGCTCGCGGAGGCAGTGGACTTTGGCTTCGACGTGGGGCGACATGGCGCAGTCCCAGATATCAGCGCGAAGTTCAGGGGGCAGTTGGTCGAAGGAACGAAATGTCGCTTTTCTCCGCCATTCCTCTTGTTGTCTTGCGACCTCTAATCTCGAGGCGTTAGGATGCTAGTCGCCCCATGTTGATAATAATTTGGTGTAGACCTTCAATTTTGTCGATTTGAGATTCGGGGTAAAGCTCTCGTCCAATCCCAGATCCCGCAAAAAGCGAAGGTACTCTTGGTGTACGAACTCCTCGTCGGTGGGCACGCTACGACCAGATACAGCTGAGTTGGAGATCTTCATCGTGATTGTGTCGGAAGGACTGGTCGTGGAGAGGGTGTTTGGGAGTTGGCGATGGTGATGAGTGCTGTGGGAAATCCCCGGCTTCCCAGGCCAGGTAAGCCACCGCCCCTCAATCCTGTGCTCCACCCACGATATATATACCTAGATAGGTACTCAGCATGGATCAAAAGAGCCAGGATTTCCTGCTTTTTCTTCCAGTCTTTCTGTCACTCCGTTTCTCAGCTTCTCTCTTTCACTTGTTTGACGACCACAACACAAACTGACTATCTCCATTTATTGCTGCTCGTCATCTCGCTTGTTTTTGCTTCAGCTTCTTTTCTTTCTCCGATTAGCAGCATCCAATTTGATCTTTGCTACTTGAAAAGATGGAAGAAGATTTGATGTTTCCTAACCTTGAGGATCTGTGGTGTGAAGTAGATCCTGATGCTTTGCTTTGTTGTTCTTGTCAGAAGAAGATTGGCTCAGCGCCTCTGGCCAGGACTTTTCGTCTGTGTCGCCTACAGAGCAAAGAACCAACAGGCCACTCCAAGATCCTCATTACTCCTTTCAAAGAAGATTTTATCATGTATGACCGACATCTGCAGTGTCTCCTACAAAGCGATATCAAATACACGACCATCTCGCATGTCTGGGATCCAGAAATCTCTCGCGTTCAAGCACTTGGACGACACTCGCCACAACCACTCGAAGTACGTCGTCTCGCGATTCAATTTCCTTGGTCAATATACCGGGGATTATTGAGAAGCAACGAGATATCAGAAACGGACGAGATTTGGTGCGATTATATCAGCGTGCCTCAATGGTCAGACAGTCTCAAGAATAGAATCCTGCTAGCTATTCCTCAATTCTATGGGTCGTCGAAAATGACAACTATTCATTTCAAAGAACTTCGAAAGGAAAGCATCAAGTTTCTTTATGAGGGAAAAACAACAGACGAGCGCTTGAAAGGCATCACAGCTAGTGAGTATTCTCCGAGTTATTATTCCCTTTTCAGACAGCTTTGTTTCCTCCCCATTACCCCATTACTTTCTCGGACGGACTTCTAGAAATAGAAATACTAATTGCGAGGCTTTCCACAGTTTGTAACCTCGTATGGTTTACTCGTACATGGACGGCCATGGAATTTGTGCGAAGCAAACGGGTCATATCCATCGACGAAGACTATGATGCGTGTCCAGATAGGACCGATCCGGTTTTCTGGAAGCGGCTACATCATGTTTGGTTCGAAGAGGTTCGGAAGGAAGGCTCTCCTCAGCAACTCGAAGTCCGAGCCCAGATGGGCAAAAATCTGGTACCATGGAATCTAGGTCCTCTCATGATGGAGAAAGGCAAGGCAGCCACATTTGGGCAGGCGTTTGGGTTACTTTCAAAACGTAGATGCCGCAGCAATTACGATTTCCTGCACGCCTTACATGGTTTAGTTGCCCCAACTTCGACACGACCTCTCGAATTGGATTTTCACACGGAGTATATACGTATCGCGCGACTGTGTCTGGCAGCTGGGGATTACAGTCCTTTGATGATGTCGCCACGACACCTCGAAGAACATCATGCGCAAATGAAGTATATTCAAGGTTTTGCTGATGTTAATGTTTGGCCCCTGGGAGCTGCACGTCACTTACCGGATTTGTATGATGATTTCTCTTTTGAGAATGATGATTCGGAAAAGGGCGACCCTATCCTCAAACTACAAAATCTCGGTGTGATTTCCCAAGCTTATGAACGCACGTGGACACCTCTTATAAACGAATTCGCTCACGATGCATTGATCACTTTACAGGCTACAGGACCGGATTTTGATTCTTTCATTGAAACGCTAGGGTCCCGATTATATTCTGAAGACGCCACCTTCATCAAAAAGAAACTCGCTGAAGACGACAAGGGAAGTAAACTTGAACGCATTCTCCAGGAAAGACACAATAATGGCGAATGGCCGATTGAGGGACCGAATGGAGCCCGCTGGGTTGCAGAAGCCATGACGCTTTCTCTCATAGACCCAGGGGAAAAGGGAGGCGAGCCCATCAGTAAAATGGCATTCGTCAACGCACACGGCGGTACGATCCATGTCGGATACGCTGGCCTTAACTGTCTCATATCCGCGTCTTGCCCGGGATGCCACAAGGATTTTATCTATCGGGTTGGTCTATTCGTGGACCATGAAGAAGTTAAAGGGTGTACTGCTTATCGAATTCCTGGTCTTAGCTACAGCTTCAATGCCAACGGAATGGGGGTCATTTTGAAAGATGGTCGGGTTGTGGGAAGAATGGTGTGGGCTACTCCTGCTTGTGGGTGTTCTCAGCTTGAGAAAGTCAAAATCCAGATGTCTTCTCTGCCGGAACCGATGCCTAGACCTTTTAGTTTTTAAACTGGATAAGGGATAGATTCTTAGAACAGATAATAATATTAGAAAGAACAATTTGTATTTGCCCATCGCTTAGGCGAGCATCCCTCTCTGCGCAATAGACATTAAAAGTGGTAGTAAGTAGCCTTTACGCTTTATATAATTAAGTTGGATTGTTCCAAAGAATGTAGACTATCTAAACCTTTAAAATAATTACTATCTGTTGGTACGACTTGGTTTGTGATAACTATCGTATATCGTACGTCTTGTAAAGAGGTTTTATTGATTCATTGTTGTTAAAAGAGGGAGAATTGAAGCCCAAAAGCAAACATGCATAGACGCAGAATGGTCACGTGTACAACGCAACCGACCCAATAAGGTTGTAGCAACACTATCATTATCTACGAATTTTTAAAGTTGTTCTACTACTGTATTTTTCTTAGCCTAAGAGCTGTCGCTGTAAATATAAGACGACTTCGAGAGAAGTTATAATAATAAGTAAGTTCCCTCTATTTATATACTTTCGTAACTATATAATTTTTTTTATAAACAATCTTACTAACCTTATAGATAGTATAATAAATAGTTTATTAACTTTATAGTTAACTACGTAGATTATTCTTTATAGAAAAGTAAAGTTAAAGAGATAGATTCTTTTAGATAAAACCTCGAGTTTCTAAATAAAAGTCTTATTACTTAAGAAAAGTAATTATTGCTACTACCTTATTAGGTTAGTTGCGTTATATATATAACTATTCTACGCTTATAGATGTTTGCTTTTAGGCTTTAATTCTCTCTCTTTTAGAACAATAATAAAGTAATAAAACCTCTTTATAAGACGTACAGTATATAATAGTTATTACAAACCAAGTCGTACTAACAGTAATTTAAAAAGTCTTAATTAATACTAAATCTGTGACAGTTTATACTGTCACGTACTATCTATTACATAGCTGGCCTAGAGACCTACTATATTATATTAAGATTCGAGCTATCTCTCGCTCTCCTCTTCTCCTTAGCTTAGAATCCTTGTATTTAATAGTATCTACAATTCTATATTCTGTACTATAGACCTCTTGTATGTGTTGTTATAAAATCTAGTACTAATAATTAGTTTTTAATAATTACTAACTTACATGTATAGCGAATAATATAAACAAGCGAATAATATAGTAAAAACCTTTACAAAAAATATCTGTGCGTAACTATATACTTTCTGTATTTATTAATATAAAATTAAAAAATTAAGAACTTAGTTTTATTATTATATAGATAAATAGAATTTTCATTTTTAAAAGCTTACTAATCTTCTTAGCTAGTTCGCTTAAAATTACTCTTGTATTTATGTTTTTTTATTTGTTTTTAGAATAACTAAGTAATTATAATTTATAAGCTTTTGAAAATTAAAATCCTATTAATTTATGTAATAATAGAACTAAATTATTAGTTTTATTATTTTATAATAATAAACAAAGAAAGTATACAGCTACGTACGAATTTTTTTATATAGGTTTTTACTATATTATTTACTTGTTTGTATTACTTGCTATATATGTACGTTAACTATTATATTATTTAAAGCTTTTTCTAGCTTTAACTTACTTATAGTGCTTAGTAAGAAGTCTTTTTCTTTAATAAAAGCTATTAAAGAGTATTTATTTTTTTAAAAACTATTCAATAGTAAGAATAATACTAAGAATTAGTATTATAAAAAAGTACTTATTTATTAGACTATTTTAAGCTTAGTTTATCTTCTACTAGTTTATAATACTTAATAGAAAGTTTTTGTTAGTATAATTTAGTAGTTATAAAGTATAATACAACAAGTAGTTATATAAGGTAGATAGTAAGTAATAAGTTAAATTAAATTTTATATAAGAGTAAATAAGTATTAGATTTAGTACAGAACTAATCTCTGCCTCTCCTTAGAGGTAGAGGAGAAGCCTTGCTTTATAGAAGCTTCTAAACTCTAATATTATATAAACTCTGTTAACTCTATAATTTCTATCTACTAGAACTAATTAATTCCTGATTAATTTATAATAGTAGATAAAGACTTCCTTAGATTAAACAAAAGGTTATATAACTGTAACGAAATTTACTCTTGTACCGAAAGTAACAAAGGTAACTAAGTCTCGAAGGTTAGAATATAAGAAGAGGTTTAGATGTACTAGGTGTTTACTTAAAGGTAAACTTGTTACTTGAACTTAAGAAGACAAAACAATGTATTGTAAACTAAGTAAAGAAGTTAAGCATAAAGCTCTTATCTAATAGTAGACATACTAGTTATATATAGAGCCTTCCTGCTTATAGATCTAGTTAGATTCTAGGATCCCTAAGATCTGTTAAGATCTAAAGATCTGTTACGTGACTATATATAAATGAGATTCCTGGATTAAGTAGCTATTCTAACTAATCTCTATGCGTTACTAAGGCTTTGTTAAGTGCTTGTCCTGTCAGGGCGCTGCCTAGACTTCACTTATTATATGCTAGCATATAATTTGTAATACTATCTCCTTCTTAGCCTAGCATGTCCCTACGCTTAAGTATAACCTAAGAAATATTATAAAGAGGTTAGTAACCTTCTTCTTCTTTTAACATAACTACAGATCCCTAGAAGAAGATAAGAGAATGTATCTAACTTTCTCAATAAATTAAAAACACTAGCTACAAAACAATACCTTGTTCTAATTATAAAAAGTCTAAGAAGACATATATTATGTCTTCTACAGCTAATTCCTCCTGTTGTTCTAAGTGCACTTGTCTTAGTATAAAATATAATGTAGAAATGCCTTTAATAGACAATTAGAATACTCTTAAGAGAGCAGAGGAAAAACTAGAAGCTGAGGAGTAGTAGGCTTGTGTAGCTGAAAGATTAGCCTGCGAGAAGTATACTAAGGCAATGGCCGCGGCTAAAGGTTGTCTTGACTGTCTTATATACTAGTGTAAGTTCCTAAAGAAAAGAGAGGCAGAGATGCTCTGTTATAGTTTAAAGAGTATAGATGAACTAGAAGAGGCAGAGTTAAGAGAAGCAGCAGAGAGAGTGTCCAGAGACACCTGTCTACCTACTCCTTCTACAACTAATACTTCCTCTGAGTTTCCCTTAGTTAACAAGACTCTTCCTGATTTTAGTAACCTAGTCTTTTAGAAAGGTTTAGGTTTTGTTAGTAGAAACTAGATACTAACTAAGAGTAATTCAGGCCTGACTTAGGTTCCTAAGTATTCTCTGATTATAGGTAATTCAACTATTTGATTAAATATTTAGTTTGTTCTCTAACAAGTTTGTAGTCAAGAATCCTCTTAACCTTGTACTCTGTGTTAGAGTTAATAGGTTAGATTTCTGTGAGTAAGGCTAGTGGTACTTCTAGTAGTACTAGTTTAAGCAAGGATACATAGAATACTAGATAAATATTTATAGTTTTTAGTAGTATAAGTTTATAATTCAAAGGTCCTTTAATATATTTGATTTTAAACAGTCTAAGTTTTTTGTAGTCTAGTTTACTACTTAGTCTTTTAGTGTTAATGTTTTTTCTAACTAAATAGACTTTATCTCCTCTTTTTAACGTTGGCTCCTAACTACGTTGCTTGTTATAGTAGTGTATATTACGTTCTGTTACAAACTAAAGTTACTCTACAAGCTTCTTGTATAATTCTCTAAGTTTGTAGTCTTGTAATCCTGCTTTATTATTATTAATAGTACTTAGTAAAGAGTTCTAATAAGCAACTAATTTATACTTATAGTTAGTATAGAATAGTGTAACAAGCGTGGTTTCTATTGTTGAACTATTGTAGACAAACTATACTAAGAGTAGTAGTTTAACCTAATTATTCTGTTTATAGTTTATATAATATCTCAAGTATACTTCAATGACTTGATTCATTTGTTTAGTCTCTCTATTTGTCTAGAAGTAAAAAGCTGTTAATAGCTTTCTCTTTGTACCTAGTTGTTCTATAAGAGCTGTCTAGAATTTCAAGGTAAAGAGTTTATCTATGTTAGAGATTATTTCTTCTAGTAGACTATATAGAGCAACTACTTCCTATAGGAATATATAGGCTAGGTGTTCTACTATACTTGCTTCTATATATAGCACAAGTATTATATACTTTATGAGTTATTTAACAATAACTAGAATTAAGTTATATATAACTCCTGTTATTAGGTCCTTAGATTTTAGTAGCTTGACTATAAAATCCTATAATATAGATCGCTAAGGTATTTGTGGTATTAGAGTAGTACTTATCTGTCTATAAGGTATATAGCAGGAAGCTTTGTTCCTAGTAGAGGTATTACACTCTACTATTACTTCCTTGACTACTGCTAATAGGTGATTAACGTAGTAGTGTTACTTAATCTACTAGAGAGTTCAGTGAACTCTCTAGTAACTATACGCTAGAGTAGTATAGTATTCTTTGATAAATTCCTTTATATAGGATTTAGAGACATGTAGCTTTTCGTTTATGTACTATTCTTTGTTGTTTTGATCATTTGTTACTCTATAAATGTTAATGAAGTCTCCTCTACTATTAGGCAAGTTCTCTGGCATAGGTTCCTATTTAGCTAGAGCTGGTTACTCTATTTCTTAGACTCTTTAGACCTTTTTAGTCCACGGACCTTCTCTTGTTACTGTTATTTTATGTACAGCTAGGGCTAGGTCTCTGTTTTCTAGAGTCTTTAAGATTATAATCTTTTTGTACTCTTTATCTCCTTTGTAACTAGGTTGTTAACTTAGTATATTAGCACATAGGTTATCTATTTCTTTTATATAACAAATTAAAATATCAAATCTAGCAAGGGTCTAGGACTACCTTGCAAGGTGTCTATTACTAAGTTTTTTTGTTGTTGTAAAGGTTTTAAGATTCTTATAATTAGTAAGGATTAGTACTTAGTACTTTACACTATATAGGTAAATCCTCTAATGTTCTAAAGCTAGAACTATAGCAAGAAGCTTCTTCTCATAGATGCTATAGTTTTGCTGTGTAGAATTCAACGTCTTAGAGAAATATATTATAGGCATTAGTTTCTCTTTGTTGTTTAGTTAAAGGTGTATAGTAGTAATTACTGTATTAGAAGCATCTGTCTCAATAGTACTTGTTTTGTTAGTATTATAATTCCTGAGAATTAGTTTCTTAGTAAATTATTTCTTTATTACTTAGAATACTACCTTAACAACCTTGTCTCACATAAAAGGAACGTTCTTTTTTGTGAGGTTTGTTATAGGTTTTGAAATTCTAGTATAGTCTCTAATAAATTATTAACAGAAGTTAGTAAATCCTTGAAATAATTAGACGTCCTTGACGTTCTTTAGTGATTTCTATTCTAGGATTACTTTAACTTTTTTAGAGTCTACCTTTATTTGTTCTAGAGTAATAGTATACTCTAGAAAATAGTACAAGTTACTCTAAACTTGTATTTTGAAAGTTTAAGGCAAGAGTCTACTATAGTAAGTCTCTGTAGGACTTCTCTAACATATCTCTTATAGTCCTCTAATCTTTCCGAAAACACAAGAATGTTATCTAGGTAATAGATAATAGTTATCTCTTGAAGGTTCTCTAGTATTTTATTGTTTTGTCTTTGACAAGTAGTAGGTATATTAGTTAGACTAAATAACATTACTATATACTTGTAAAGACCTAATAGTAAGATAAAGGCTGTCTTCTATTTGTCTCCTTGTTTAATCTATATTAAGCTAAAGGCATTTTATTAGTTAAGTTTAGTAAATATCTTAGCCTTTCCTAACTTGTTCTACAAGTACTAGCTCTCTAGTAATAGGTAAGTGTCCTTAACTGTTGCTTTGTTGACATCTCTGTAGTTAACACAAACTCTTCTATTTAGATTGTTCTTCTTGAATACAATAAGTATATTAGAAGTAGCTAGCAAGTCTGATTTTCAGATGTGTCTCTTCTGAATTCCTTCTTGTATATATATAACGAAACTACCTAACAGGTCTAAACAAACGTAACTAGTCTCGAAGGTTAGTATGTAGTAAGAGATAAGAATACATAAAGTGTTTACTTAGAAGTGAACTTGTTACTTGTATCAAAAGAGTCAGAAGTAATAACTTAATAACTAAGATAATAAACTAAGTTGAGCATAAAGCTTCTATCTAATAGCAGACATACTAGTTATATATAGAACCTTCATCTCTATAGATTACTAGTATTGCCTGTCAATGCTGTTGACTCTGATTGCTAACATTGCCTGTCGATGTAGTTAATGTAAATATCACGTGATCTTTATACTAAGGAAAGTCCTTGGATTAGCTAGCTACTCTAACTAATCCCTATAACCTATATCTACTCAATAGTATCTTGTCCTGTTAGAACGCTGTCTAGACTTACTTATTATGTGCTGGCACGTGATTCGTGACACTATTCCCTTCTTAGCCTAGCATGTCTCTACGCTTAAGTACAACCTAAGAAATATTGTCAGAAGGCTAGTAGCCTTCTTCTTCTTTTAACATAAGTCTTCTCACAACTAAATCTAAACTCAAGAAATATTGTATTAACATAGTACTATACATTAAATAATCTAGAGACAAGATGATTTCCTACACCTGTTATATAAACAGTTAGAAAGGCAGCAAGGAAGAGCAACGCTATGTCACTCTTTCTAGCAGGGACAAATGTTTGTCTTACACCATTTAAGGCAAGACTTGTGATATAAGAGATAAAAATCAGGCTCTGTCCTCCTTTAACTAGGAGTCTCTTAACAAACAAAGGAGAAGGCTTCACAATAAAGAAGAAGAAGTAATAGCTAAGATTCTTTGTTTAAGAAAGTAGTAACACCTCCTAGATAACTGTAAGCAGGAAATGCTTTAGCGTAGTCTGTTGTCTCTCAACGAGCTAGACTGTACTAAGGAGAAAGAGAAGAAGAAAGAGAAGGAAGAGAAAGACAGAAGAGACAGAGAGGCTGCTAGGCTAGCAGCTCTTTCTATTCTCAGCTTCTCTAACCCTTCCCTAGACCTAGGCCTTGACCTAGCCTTCTTTGTGTCTTTTCTAGCTAACCACAAGATATAGGCAAACCTGGGTTTTAGTAGTAGAACTCCTAAAGTTCCTCTAAGCACTAGTTAAGGTTTCTCTTTAGTTCCTAAGTGTTCTCTAAATATAGGTAATCTAACTACTTAATCAGGTACTTAACCTGTCCTCTAATAACCTTATAGTCAAGAATTCTCTTAACTTTATATTCTACATTTAGGTTGACAGGTTAGATTTCTGTGAGTAGAGCTAGTAGTACTTCTAGTAGTGCTAGTTTAAGCAAGGATATATAGAATACTAAATAGATGTTTATAGTCTTTAGTAGTGTAAGTTTATAATTCAAAGGTCCTTTAATGTGTTTGATTCTAAATAGTCTAAGTTTTTTGTAGTCTAGTTTACTACTTAGTCTTTTAGTGTTAATGTTTTTTCTAACTAAATAGACTTTATCTCCCTCTTTTAACGTTAGCTCCTAACTATGTCGTTTGTTGTAGTAGTGTGTGTTATGTTCTGCTACAAACTAAAGTTGCTCTATAAGCTTTTTGTGTAATTCCCTGAGTTTATAGTCTTTTAGTCCTACTTTGTCATTATTAACAGTACTCTGTAATAGGTCTTGATAAGTAACTAATTCATACTTATAGTTAGCGTAGAATAGTGTAACAAGTGTAGTTTCTGTTGTTAAACTATTATAAGTAAACTATACTAGCAGCAGAAGTTTAACCTAGTTGTCTTGTTTATAGTTTATATAATATCTCAAGTATGCTTTAATAACTTGATTTATTTATTCTATACCTCTATTTATCTAGGGGTAAAAGACTGTTAACAGCTTTCTTTTTATACCTAAATATTCTGTAAGAGCTGTCTAGAATTTTGAGGTAAAGAGCTTATCTCTGTTAGAGATTATCTCTTCTAGTAGACTATGTAGAGCAACTACTTCCCAAAGGAATATATAGGCTAAGTGTTCTGCTATACTTGCTTCTATATATAGTATAAGTACTATATACTTCGTGAGTTGTTTAACAATAACTAGGATTAAGTTATATATAACTCCTGTTATTAGGTCTTTGGATTTTAGTAGCTTGACTATAAAATCCCATGATATAGATCTCTAAGGTATCTGTGGTATTAGAGTAGTACCTATCTGTCTATAAGGTACATAGTAGGAAGCCTTGTTTCTAGTACAGGTATTATACTCTGCTATTACTTCCTTGACTACTGCTAATAGACGATTAACATAGTAGTGTTACTTAACTCACTAGAGGGTTCGTCGAACTCCCTGGTAACTATATGCTAGGGCTATATAGTACTCTTTGATAAATTCTTTTGTATAGGATTTAGAGACATGTAACCTTCTGTTAGTATACTGTTCTTTGTTATTTTGTCCTTGCTTGGCTAGAGCTAGCTGCTCTAATTCCTAGGCTTCCTAGATTTTCTTTGTCTAAGGGTTGTTAGTTTCTATTGCTGCTATCTTATGTATAGCTAGTGCTAGGTCTCTGTTTTCTAGAGTCTTTAAGATTGTAATCTTCTTGTACTCTTTATCTTCTTTGTAGCCTAGTTTCTAACTGAGAGTGTTAGCTTAAGGGTTCTCTGTTCTACTAATATATTAGATTACAATGTTATAACCTCCTAGAATTTCTGCCTACCTTGCAAGTCTTCTATTTAAGAGTTCTTGTGTAGTAGTAAACGTTCTAAGGTTTTTGTAGTCTAATAGTATAGTAACACAATAGTTCACGTTCTAGAGATATATTCTCTAGTGTATAAGAGCTAGAACTATAGCAAGAAGTTCCTTATTATATATCCTGTAGTTCTACTATACTAGGTCTATTTTCTTGGAAAAGTATACTACTAGTATAAGTTTACCTTCTTTTCCTAGTTAAAGATATACAGCTTCTACTACTGTGTCCAAGGCATTAGTCTTAACAGTACTTAGTTTACTAGCGTTATAGCTTTAAAGAATAGGCTCTTCTGTGAATTGTTTCTTGATTTCTTGGAAAGCTCTCTCAGCTTCCTTTGTCTATTAGAAATTAATACCTTTTCGGGTTAGGCTAGTTAGAGGACTAGCTAGCTTAGCATAGTCTCTAATGAATTGTTAGCAGAAGTTAGCGAATCCCAGAAATGACTAGATGTCCTTGACATTTTGTGACGTTAGCTAACCCTTAATGTCTTTAGTTTTTTCTAGGTCAACTTCTACTTACTCTAGGGTGATTAAACATCCTAGGAATGTTGTGTAAGTTACTCTAAACTTATATTTCAATAGCTTAAGGCAAGAGTCTACTACTATAAGTCTCCTTAAGACTTCTTTGACATAACCCTTATAATTCTCTTCTTGTTCTAAGAATACTAGGATATTATCTAGGTAATATATTACAGTTACCTCTAGAAGATCCTCTAGTATACTATTGTTCTGTCTTTGATATATAGCAGGTGTGTTTGTTAAACTAAACAGTATTACTATGTACTTATAAAGACCTAATAGTAAGACAAACACTGTCTTCTATTCATTACTCTCTTTAATCTAAATTAAGTTAAAGGCACTTCTTTGATCTAGTTTTATATATTAAACTACCTAACCTATCCTGTCCTACAGGTATTAGCTAGTCAGCAATAGGTAAGTGTCCTTAACTGTTGTGTTGTTGACTTCTCGATAGTTAACATAAACTCTTCTGTTTAGATTATCTTTTTTATATATAATAAGTATATTTAAACAGATAGGAGACTCTAACCTTCAGATGTGTTCTTTCTTGATTCCTTCCTTAATGTACTTGTTTATTATTTATAAGTCACTCTATGTGTGTAGTTGAAGCTTTTGCTTTCTAAGGTTATAACTCTCTTTTAGTTTTATTTCGTTATCCTATAGTTAATGTTTTAGCAAGGCACACATGTCTTCTAGGTTATTAAACAATTTCGAAAATTCTCTATACTATACAGGTATTTTGTTATTAGTAGTCTGGCTAACCTGTGGAGGACTCTAGGCTAGGTGTTCTAGCGCTTTAGAAGAGGTAGCGCTAACCTCCTTCTAGCCTTGTAGTCACAACTACATATAGTTACATCAACTAAAAGTAATGCTACGTTTCTTCTAGTTGATGTCTGGATTATGTTCTCGAATCTAGAGCATACTAAGTATTGCTTCCTTGTTCTCTATCTTAACAACATTAAATTATGTGTCTAAACAGTCTCTGTTAATAGTAGTCTTTGTAGAGATAGTTCACTAGTTAATAACTCTGTCTTAGTAAGTGACATCAGTCTCGTCAACAATACTTAAGACATAGAGTAAAGTTTTCTTAACTAGGATGTTAAGCCTTTTATAGGCTTTCAGGGATATAAAATTACTTGTTGCTCTAGAATCAATTATAACCTATAATTTCTTTCCCCTGATAGTTGTAGTCACATAAAGCTAACTTTCTCCTAAAGTAGTATATAATTCTAGTCTAATATAGTAAATGTTAAATATCTTGTTCTTGGCATTGTTAAGCTAGGCTATAGTATTCTGAGTCTATAGAAAGAATATAACCTTTTCTTGGTCTATGTATACTACTTTACATATCTGTTAATATTCTACTCCTGTCTAATAGTCTAACAGTGTTTCTGTGAACTATTTGTTTAATGTCTAGTTAGATGTCAGTTGTAGTCAGTGGCATACTCATTCTACTATAAAGAGACCTAGAGTCTAAGTAGCCTAAAGTTCCCCTTCTACTAGGTAGTAGAATTCCACAGGTAGTAGTGTCTCGTTATAGTCTATAGTGTAATTATATTCCTTCTCCTCTCTAGAGATATACCTAGAACCTTTATGTCTAAAGCAGATATAACCTGCCTAATTATCATTAATAATGTACTGTTAGAGAGGAATAGAATCATGTCCTATAGTAGTATATAGAGACCAAAAGTCTAGCCTTTTACTCTTTATGTCTACTCAATGATTCTCTCTCTTATAGGTCCTAATAAAGACCTATATATCCCCTACCTAGGGTTCTCTACTCTAATTATTCCTGCCTAACAATTCTAATAACTTAGAGGACTCTTTCTCTAAAGTACTAGCTGGTGATTTGTAAGTGGCCTACAATAGTAACTTATGCTTGTTCTCTGAGTAAGTGTTATAGTATTGTTCAAGGATAGAATCATTCTCTTCTTTAACCTAAGTTCTATATCTACGTGCTTTTAATTCTTTATTAGAGAGCTCTTATGTTTCTAGTAATACTATTTCCCTTTAGAAGGTAGTATTAACTTGTTTTCTCTTGTTAGCTTACTTTTTCAAGCTATATTCGTTTGCTCTATAGCCTGACTAGCTACATAAGTAGTATAAATTCTACTTATGTCAGTAGTTCTGTTCTTTCTAGAAAAGTTTGCCTTGTTTGCTTGTTTTCTCTTTGATCCTAGACTTATGTGTTACATTAAGTTCTATTAGATCCCCTTAGTTGTGACTTTTCTTGGGATAGTGTTCTTTGAAGTAGCTATAGTTCTCTCTTTGTTCTAGGCATT